>WIQG01000232.1:0-248223 GCA_014925785.1 Mycena galopus ATCC 62051
GTGAAATTTCATCAGTCAGTGGAACAGATTGTCTAACCGTTTAAACCGTTTAAAAGGTTTTAAAAACCATTTGAGCCGAAATGTACACGAAAACGGTTATAAACATTCTAAAACCGTGTATAAACATTTATACACGAAAAAGGTTGACCCTTAATTACCACGACCCGTCAATCGCGCGCATTTGAGATTGAATCGTGATACCCATCCTACCCTTGCCGAACATGTGATCAGAGGAGAACCCATTTGGCCCGCCGCCGGCTTTCTTGAAATGGTACGTGATCCCCTTGGGAGGTATTTCCGACTCAGCCTTGATTCGTGCAGGCGCTTGAGTTTGGAGCGACCACTCTTTTCAATATCAATTTCCGCGCCATGCTTCCACTTTCCGCGGAAGATCCTATCCCGGTCAGCGTGACCTTGGATGGTTCGTACTGGAAGATCACGTCCTCCATTCTAGAGGCACGGGGAGGCAAAGGCGCTGATCCCCGGTAAGATATTAACGATCATATGTTTCGAATTAAAGATTTCTCAGGTCGACCGACTCCATGCCGACGGGTACTTGTCATTCGAGGACCCCGCGAATTGTGGGGACTTGGATATTTCTGAAATACGCCACCGCTGTGATTCGCACGTCGATCTGGTTCTTACTCTGTTTATTCTGTTCATCGCTTCGAATGCTGAGTCATTTTGTCCAGAATTATATCCGTCTTTGTCATTCTTTTCCTCTTATGGTCCAAAATTTCAACGTGTCACGAACCTCTATTATAATGCGAACGAAGCCTGGGTCGATCGGGGGATGGATGGGAGTCTGGCCAAGTGAGTCATGCTTCTGCGACGACGAACCTTTTACATGATTTAAATCTGCAGAGAACACCCCTACATATTGCATCCTGCCGTTCTCGATGCATGCTTCACATTATGACTTACAGACCTTTCCATGGGGACTTTGCCCCCAACAATTATTACCTCCCTTCGCGCATCGGAGAGATGATTTTGCATCAGTCACCCAAAGCGGATACTTTCCCCTCCATGTTTACGCTTACGTCCAGTTCGCTGGCTGGATGCCGGGTGAGAGCCTTGTCCTGTATGTACCCGATATATCTGAACGACACGCCACAGATTCAATGCATTTCAACGTGACGATAGTTGATGATCTGGGCAAGCGCCTGTGCACGTTCCGAAACTTTGAAGTGGCCAAACACGCACTTTCCCCGCTTCGCGAACTTCCGACACCACTACACATCGAAATCCAACCCGTTTTCCTAGGCATCCATGGACCCAAAACGCTGCTGACCGGACAAGAAAGAGGATTGTTGGACTTGAATGATTCGGAGGTAAGAATTTCTTTCTAGCTAGAATATTCTTGACCTACGTCCCAGGTCGGCGCCAGTCCCCATTCTACCGCTTCCGTTAGAACATGTCATCGATTACGGGCCACGATTTTGCCTTGACTGGTGAACCACTCTCAACGAGTGATCTGTATTTGTGTGTTCGGCGATGGTACGCGATTCTATCAAGCCGGTTCCTCGGGATTCTAACTGGCCACCAGTGGACTTGGACTTATTCATCTCTCATGTCGGGGGAATCGAATGACTTCCCGCATGTTGCCTTCGAGCTTTCTATCCCAGAGAACTGTACGCTCGCGATGACATCAATGGGCCGTTTATAACTGTCCGCCGGCAAACTAATCCTTACACGCCCACGATTTCTTCGATATCGTTGTGTCCTTCGTGCAGGTGGCCTCCAGTGCTGAATTGAATCTCACATCCATGATCGGCAACTGCGACCGTATCCTCCTACCGGGGAACACTGCTTCTCACAGATCTCAATCATACCACTCGTTCCAGGATTGACGACCCTCTCACATCTGATTTGTCCGACTGTAAGGGTGATCCTTACAGCAATGGGGTACTCTGTCATGAACACGGATTCTTCCCTTGCCCACCTCACAGTCGACGCTCAAAAGCGGCCTGGATGCCAGACGCTACAGCACCATTTGACGAGGACACATTCATATTCACTTACAAATTTGGGGAAGAACTCCAATTGCAATGGGATTTCAGTGGGTTGAATCCGTCTCAAGCACTAGACATATGGATCGTCGCTTTGGAGGGCACAGATGCGGGCGCGGGCTTGTGCTGACGCGCGCACTCCGCAGAGAGTATCTCTTGTGGAACATACGATTTGCCTCCTTCCCGACAAAATTTCGAGGGAAACACAAACGAATTGTCTGCGCATTCTGCCGACGTGCATGAATGCGGAGCTGGATATCATTTTTTCTCTTACCGGCACCCGTTCGTCCCTCGGCTTCTCCCTCTTGCCCCACTGCCGGCGGCCAAGCTTTCCAGCTCCCCCACCCTGAGTGGCCCCCTCGATCACGATCAGGCTGTTCTTCAGATCACTGCACTTCGAGGTATCCCAAATTTTCGGCCTTCACCGCATCTGTGATTCAGGTGAAGCCTGACACTTCGGAGATTCGATCTGGATCACTCGTTGTAGGCCTACACATCGGGCGTCAGAGGGTTACGCAACTGTGGATCTGGGCACCGTAGTCCCCGTTGATCAAATTTCTTCCCGGACTGCATCGCAGGTGTCGTGGCATCGGTACTCGGTCCCGGACTGAGCACATGGAATCGCTCTCACAGGATCCATCGGCTTTCCATCCTAGTCACTCACTGCGACACCGGCATTGGCTCGACCGTGGGCGAGATCTATAGACGTCAAGTTTCACCGTCTCGAAGACCAGCGCAGCTGCTTCCACACTTGATCTAGCTCGCATGGGCCATAGCGTTTTTGATCTCATAATCTCAGGCTACGAAGATAAAATTAACCCACAGATATTACGCACATTGCTACGACCATGCACCGGCAAACTCTTCCTGTGGCACCACGAGTTACCGAGGATCCTGCGGGAGGACCCTTGTTCCATCGGTGATGCCCTTCGTATGGCAGTGTCCAGAGGTTTCCTGGAAACGAGCAGTGCTATTTCTGTGACTGCAGACAAAGCTCCTCTATCCTCTGAATCCAATGGACATCTCGACCCTCCTGGTCCTCTCCCTTTTGGAGCAGTATTCGACCCGGACAAGACTTACGTCATTCTTGGGGGATTGGCAGTCTAGGAGCGGCCGTCGCCGTGTACATGGTTCAGGTCAATATTTAAAATCCACACGGTGTATTCTGATTGATGTTAATGATATTTTTTTCAGCACGGTGCACGTCACCTTCTAGTGACATCTCGCTCGGGCAGAGAAACCCTGCGTGCAAAGAAGAACTTGATTTCTCGGCGGATTTTTGCGTATTTGGAAAGTCTTGAATACCTCAACATTCGTTTGGAGGCGGTCGATGGAGCATCTCCGAAAGCCATGCGCGCGTTCTTTGATTCTATCGACAACACCCTGGGCGGATGCCTGATTTTATCTGGATCCTGGCCGATGGTCTCTTCCCGACTCTAGGCCTCAATGAATTTTCAAAAGTGACCGCTGCTAAGACCGGGGTTCTCAAAACACTCCAGGAAACGATCGACACGTCCACGCTAGACTTCGTGATCGCGTTCTCCTCGTTGGCCTCTGTCCTTGGAACCGGCGGTCAGGCAAACTATTGCGCGTCAGTCCCTTCTCCTCTGGGAATTCTTCGCAAGAGACTGACACCCTTTCTTTTTAGTGCCAATGGTGCACTGGAGGAACACATGCTAGCAATGCCAAACGGATTTGCGTTCATCTGTCCTGGAATCCTTGACTCTTCAATGGTGCTTTTGGCAGCATCTCGCACGAACTACACGCTGGCGTGGTCGATTTCGTCAGATGGTGAGGAGTACAAATCCGTCTTAATCTCGATTTAACCTGTTAGCCCAGAGATGGTGTTGTGGCTCGATGATGCGATCGGCAAGTTTCAAAGGGGAGCTCGATTCCAAAGGTACCTGCCGAATCTGGATTGGCAAGCTCTAGATCGAACACATGGGATGCCCAAGCTGGGCGCGCACTTGATCCATTTCTCCCAGGATATTACGGAAGTCGATAACGGAGGCGAGATGATAGCAGCCAAGGCCGCTCGAATCGTTCGCAATGTCCTCAGCATATCTGAAGAAGACTTCGACCCTGATGTGCCGTTGACATTCTACGGTATCGACTCTTTGTCGGCGGGGCGTCTGTCGTGAGTGAATTCCACAACTGACAAACACAAGTGGTGATGTGCACTCAGGTTTGCCCTTCGCTCCATGTTGGAAGTCACGCAATTGCAGCTACTGGCGGATATTTCGTTAACAGGCATCATTCACAAATTTCTACCGTCCTCTTCCGGTTCGTGTCCAGTGGAGATAACACAACTAGTAGGAGAAAATAGCGTCCCCATCAGCACATTAATGGAGAACTACGTTCGCAAGTTCGTCGACGCCATGGACCATCATTCACCAGGGAAAACTACTCCCATTGCGACGCTGGACTCCTCAGTCCCCTCGGTCCATACTGTTCTTCTCACGGGGACAACGGGAGCCCTCGGTTGCCATCTTTTGGCGGATCTACTCGTAAACGACAACATCCGGACCGTTTATGCTCTTAATCGTGGAAATGGGGATTTGGGGCACTTGATTGATCGACAAGCGGATGCACTTCGAAAACAGGGTTTATCTCCTACTTTAGCATACTCAGAGAAGCTCACCCTCCTCATCGGCGATCTCGGGAAAGATGACTTTGGCATTGCAGATGAAATGATGACCGAGGTTCGTCTTTCAACATTCCTCTCATCTACAGGGGTTAAATTCCGCGAGTAGATTCGCTCTTCCGTGACGCATATCATTCATAACGGTGAGGGGAGTGCTTGTTTCCATTGCATCTGTCGTACTTAAACCACCCGTGAAAGCCTGGAAACTGAACTTTGTGGCGCGCTTGGGCGAATTCGAAAATCTCATCAGTGGCACGGCTCGATTACTCCAGCTTGCTATTCTTTCTGAGCACGCGGTCCGCCCTACATTTTCGTTCATCAGTTCCCTTGGTGTAGCTTGCAACGGTGGGTGGACTTTTCAAAACTCTTGTGATACTGGCGTTTCATTCATTCCACTCCGCAGTACCAACCGTGCCCGCACCCGAGACGCCCTTCGAAGACCCTAGAACCGCGGTGCAGAATGGATACACAGAATCAAAGTGGGTGTGCGAGCGGCTTGTTCAAATCGCCTCGCAACGACGCTACTTGAACGCCAATGTCATTCGTGTTGGCCAATTGACTGGCAGTGCTGCTGGGACATGGGAAACAACACAATGGTTCCCCGCCCTCGCTCAATCCGGTCCACATATTGGATGCCTCCCTGACGGAAACATCGTACGTCCTTTTTCAGATTCACCCGGAAGAGAAGAAGCACTGAGGAGGAACAGGAAATTTCGTGGATTCCAATCAACGACGCCGCAGCCGCAATCGTTGATATGCGAAGTACTATGAACGAGACCTTCCACCTGGTCCATCCCCGACCTACGACATGGCGCGCAGTGATGGAGCCTTTGGCATCGATGCTCAACGTCCCTTTGGTCCCCTACGCGGAATGGTTTGCACGCCTGAAGAGCACCGCCGGATTCACTCTACACGGCCCCGAGATGCGCGGAACTAGTGGAAGCTTGGCGGCGCTGAAACTCTTGGATTTCTTCCAAGAAGCGCGGAGCCTTCCGAGAGCCGATTCGCACCGAGCGATTCAAGCCTCCAAGACTCTCAGAAGCGAGCATTTGGTGCCCCTTGGGTCAGCCGACGTCGAGAAGTGGGTGAAATACTGGCGTGATGTCGATTTTCTGCCGCAGTCCGAGTGCGAAGGTCATTAGTTATGAAATTCATGTGTATACCAAATTACGCCCGACTTTCCGAGGCCACCCACCTCACAACAAATTGGGGGCTGAATGAATTGGCACTTTGGAGCTGAACCATAACTATGCCAATTAGTAATTTACGTGCGCGAGCTACTGGCGGGGGAAGTATCTACAGCTATTAAGCTGAGGGTAGGTAACAGGTCGGCCTGTGAGCCTCGAACTGTATGGTGCTCTAGTCACAAACGGCGGTGCTCATAAACGCAACATGAATGGCGCTCACTGTTTGTGTCTGTTAGTCCTAGCTACGAAATAAAAAAAGTAGCAAAAATGTTTTCGTGGTTGGAAGCACTTGATCTACACACTGTATCACCGGTCACTGATACAAACAGCTCGGATCGCCTGAGCTGAAGTCATAAGGCTTAGATATTTTACCCAGACATTCATTGCACACTCATTCATGTTCCATGAGGCAAATGGACCCTGTTTTCATCCTGTAGAAATTCATTTTCAACTGACAAGCACAACCATCAAATTTAAGATGTCCGCAAGACTCTGAAATGGGGCATTAAAATTCTGGTTCTTTCAGGAACACTCTGACACCATCCAATTGACTCGTATTAAACTGAAATCCGTCGGGACTCCAACTGTGCCCACTGAAATCGACGGCGGTAGCCAATATTGATGGGATTTAGTGATAGCATTAAAATATATATATATTCATTGCCTTGACTCTTGGACCTTCCTTGGACTCATATTCAAGACAAATCCAACGTAAGGCATGTCCAGGTGGCCCCCACACGCTAGCTTTTGCGGACAACAGAAGAAAATGTCGGATGACGTGACATTTTGATCGGCCTGAAGCTCGCATCACGCTGTCTCATTGATATGGGAATGCAACTTTTCAAGTTTTTGGCCTAGAGCATCCTCAGATCCTCAGATAAAATTCTGGTATTTTGGGACAACAAACTTGATGCTTATACACACATTTCTGCCTATTCAGGTTTTCTGTTCAGGTACAAGGTGGTCCGAGAATCTGCATGGGAAAATGTTTGTATCATTGACCGGTGAAAAACTGTACTGGATTATTTCGTTCAATTTGTCGGTCATGTGTCACTTCCATATTTCTTATTGCGGCAATAATTTTTGCTCAATTTATGGGATTTCTTTTGGATTTTAATTGTATCAAAAAATTGAACTGGGTGACAAATTGATCGAAATTATCCAGTGTTTCGACCGAATGTTCGCCGCGTGTTACGCGTTACCTCAAGTGTCCCTCCAACTTGTAGTGTTGCTGCGCTACGAGTCGAATCAATCCGGGGTAACCAACTCGTCTCAACTCAATTGATTGAGTTGAAGCGAGTTACATGCTGGCATGAGACAGAGTGGACCCATGTGACGCCACTACCCATAATTTATTGTCTGTGAAGTTAGTCAATAAATGAATTCATCAGGAACAGTGAGTGGTTTATGGCATTTCAAATGTAACATTATTCATTTTGGGAATTTTTTTTTTGGGAGGTGAATTTTTTTTGGCCGAGTCTCAGATCGCCTTTATACTGCATACCTATATACTTATGGCAGTAATCTGCACTTTTATTAAGGGCAGCAAAAACTCACTATTTTGACAATAGAAATGTAGTTTTAAGCCAGTAATTTGGAAGTTTTGAACAAGTATAAAAACTTTACATCTCACTCGCAAGAAATTTTAGTTGAACATGCTGTGAAGAAAAAAAGTATTGGAGGCATAAAATCTGTTCAAGTGTTCAGAAAGTTTTCTGGAGAAAAAGGAAAGTTATGAAAGTTTAGTTGATGAGTTTTAAAACTGTTGCTGATGAAAACTTGAGTACAAAACTTGTGTTGAATGAAGCACAACGAGAAAAACTGTGGACGCTAGGGTTAGCGCAGCCACCTGTCAGTGGCTGACAGCCGACGTGATCAGCATGATCTGCCCCTCTTCACTGTTCCAAGTGCTTTTAATCTCTCTCCCTGCTAACCTCCCCACAGGACTTTTAGAGGGTTTGAATATGGGGCTCTGGATTATAGCAGAGCCATAAAGAGGGTGTGTGTGTGGTGAGAATCATGACAACCTACCAAAGCTTGCCGATCGCGCCGGTTGTCGATCATTGACATGTGGCTATGCTAACCCTAGGATTCAAAGTTTTTCTCGTCGTTCTTCGTTCAACACGAGTTTTTTACCCAAATTTCACTAGCAACAGTTTTGCAATTCACCAACTAAACTTTCATGACTTCCCTTTTTCTCCAGAAAAACTTTCTAAACACTTGAACAAATTTTATGCCTTCAACACTTTTTTTCTTCACAGCATGTTCCACCAAAATTTCTTGTACATGAAATGGAAAGCTTTTATATTTGTTCAAAACTTCTAAATTACTTGCCCAAAACTAAAGTTATATTCTCAAAATATCACATTTTTACTGCCCTTAATAAAAGTGCAGATTGACCGCCATACATACTAAAGGAGTACAGTATGCTCAATCTCACAGGAATTGGGTGTCAAGTGCATGAATCAGGCTCAGAAAGCAACTTTGGCCCAACTGGCCGACCTTACACAGCCACTCGGTCCTGTCCTGTCCGAAACCCAACAGAAACTTTCGTTGATGAATGGAGGTTGGGCTGCCCAGATCATTGGCATTCTGCTCCAGCAGTTTTACTTCTGGACAGTCTTGATATTTGTGATCCTCTTGTTGTTGAGGAACACTTTGATGTCCTGCCATGTCATGGATGAGCTTCCAAAGACTGGTGGTGTCCTTGAATTTGGAAGGATTCATTGTTTTGTCCAAGCATGAGATCAAGAGTAACCGGAGGCAGAGGAAGCTTAAGTCCAAATCCGATAAGATATGAGTGTCACTGTCACAGGACACGGGGTGTGACCATACACAGTCAAAAACTAACCATGGTGGTGTGATTTCTGACACCCTTACAGAAATGCCCAAGTTCAGTATTGAGGATGGTTCATACCCTCAATTAATACAACACATGAACTCTTAGCTGCTATTGTCAGCCCTAAGAGTGCAGTTGTCAATATATGTACCACCAAAAAAGAAAAAAAGAAGAAAAAAAATCACAGCAGCTCATCTTTATCTATGGGTGTTAATATTAATCTCTGGTCCTCGCTCCTACTTGCATCTACCCACCTGAGCAGGGCAACTAAAAGTGTGTTGAGTTAAGAGCAAAAGAGGTTTCGGACAGGATTGAGTGGCTGTGCAATGTCAGCCAGTTAGGCTGAAGTTGAACCTAATCCACACACTTGATGCTCAATTCCTGTGAGATTGAGCATACTGTACTCCCCTAGTATGTAGGTATGTAGTATAAAGGCAATCTGAGACTTGGCCAAAAAAAACTTTCACCTCCCAAAAAAAAAATTCCAAAAATGAATAATGTTACGTTTGAAATGCCATAGTGGTTTGTGTCCACTCGAATGCTGGGATCCTTTCAGCCTTTGAGAAATTTTTTCAGCCGAATCCATCAACAATATTGCAGGTTTTGCTTGTGACAGCTATTGGCCTCGGACAGAATCGGAACAAGACCGTGAGGCGATGTATCAACAGAAATTACTACATATGGCGTATGGGAGCCATCACCAACTTGTCTTACACCAGTTGTACACCGGCGTCAACTAGACTCGGATCGCTCAATCGAGTTCATCAACTCGGTAGCCTATACGAGTTGAAAACCGAGTTCAACTCGCAGCAAAGGCAACACTACCTATTTTCAAATTCCTGAGGTTACAGGTCTCTTTTGAAAGTGTTTTTACCCCATATGGAAGCACATTTCCTTATACGGAGCGAGCGCATTTGTCAATACAGCTCTCATTCCATCACGTGTCTGCTTTTCCAACACCGACAACGTAGCCTTTACCCTCTCCAACCAGTCTTTTGAGATCACCTGTTCTGTGTGACTTGGCGGGCACGGCAGCGCGCACATCAGGCGCACCAAGGTGCAATTTTGCAAAGTTGAGCAAATAACAATAATTCCAAGTGACCATACAAAACAACACTCAGGTTCCAGGGGTGCCCGGAGCACCATGTTGAATGTTCATTTGTTGGCAATCAAATCAACATATATGGCAATTTGGCAGATGCCTGAGGGAAACTTTTCATGTTTGTTGGCCTATTTAGGCCAAGAAACCTGAATGTTACTGTTACGGGCACCTCAAATAGGCCGCCGTTGTGTCGAAATAGTACAGTACCTTGAAGCCTTAGTCTTTTTCTTCCGGCTCAGTCTTACGCCTACGAGGAAATATTATCTGTGACTGCCTACCTGGCCACTCTAGGTAGCCGGCCACTTGCAGCATAGAAGGTGATGACCTGTGTATTCATAAGATTTGGTAGTTGTAGGATGGAATACAACCTATGGGGACGTTGTATATCAAAATTTGAGGCAGAGTGAGGCGGCCATCAAAAGTTATGACAGGTTCCCCTACTCTGTGTAGTGTTGCCGCGAGCTAAGGTGAAGGTAGCTTGAGCTCGGCTAAATGGCACCTTGAATCAGCTCGAGCTGTCACGAGTTCAGCTCGAGCTGCCTCGAGCTGACTTCTCAAAATGGAAGTCAGGGATCCCACAGAGGTGCACATACTCAACGGTGAGGGCATTTGGACTGTGTGGCCCCAAGGTTGAGCTGAAATGGGTTTTATGCATTGCACTATCTGTTGCAATTTTTTTCCGGTCCAGAAATGTTCACAGGAGTGCATCTGAGGTCCTAAAACGGGAAAAGACAGGCACATCACGGAATTCGGGTGACGCCGGATGTGTACTGTAAACGGCAACGGAGTTTGATGGCCCTCGAGGTAGCTCGAGGTGATCCGAGCCCAGGTCAGCTCGAGCTGCCAAATATGGTAATGGCTCGAGCTAAGCTGAAACTCGGCTCGAGCTACCTTCACCTTGCGGCAACACTAACTCTGTGTAACAGAGAAGGGTTCTGGGGCTGAACGTCCATCAGTGTGCCAAAAAAACGCTTTCTGCACGTGACATATAACATAATTATGATATCATTAATGACAGTATAGACCAAGGGGCGACCACTAAAATTATTACTGAAATCAGGTGATACTATGCCTAGTTGTTTGGTCATTGATGCACGTGATTAGGCCATCAATTCCATCGGCGTGTAATGAGAGACACATTTC
Organism: Mycena galopus ATCC 62051; assembly: GCA_014925785.1. Classification (NCBI taxonomy): domain Eukaryota; kingdom Fungi; phylum Basidiomycota; class Agaricomycetes; order Agaricales; family Mycenaceae; genus Mycena; species Mycena galopus. The sequence goes on from WIQG01000232.1 coordinate 10,925, forward strand.
TGGCCGCATATGGACATCCAGCATGCGGCATAAATAGCGTGTCTTTCCCACTGGTGTCAAGACATTTCAAAGGCATATTTGCAAGTAAAGATGTTACAAATAGTCTCTGATTCTAATTAAATATAACTGAACTACCAGTGTTCTTGATTTAATATGCATAGTCCAGGTCAAATCTAGCCAGCTAAAGATAGGACTCCCATCTGGCCATCATTTTGTACCTCATGATTGCTACCTTCTGCCATAGAACAAGGTCTAAGTGTCCATACGCGTCCAGAAACGCGTCTCTCATTACGTGCCGATGGAATTGATGGCCGTTGTGGAAGGGTGGAATGGACCGCTCGTCGCTTCCCTCTATCTGCTATCTCCGTACGTACTTTACGATACATCGGATATCATTCCGTATATTAGTTTTGTACGTACGTATGTTACGGAATCCTCCTTTTGATCCCGAACCACCACGATCATCGCGACCAGTGAACTGAGTGCTCCAACGCGAGCACGTCGCCAGTGAACCCGATACAACCGAGCCCTACATTTCTCCCTCCACCGAGCCCTTATCGAGCCACACCTGTACCTCACGCCCACACGGCATTTCCATTATCTCACGCTATACTTTCATTCCACGCGTCTACTGTCAGGGGAACCGCCCGTCCGTCCGTCCATCCGTCCGTCCGTCCGTCCGTCCGTCCGGCTCCGGCTCATCGCACGGCTCCGCTTCCTCGTCCGATCCTTCGCCCGGCCTCCGGACCCGCACCCCAGCCTGCGCCTCCACCCGATACGCCACCTCCCGTCCCTCCGGACTCTGCTCCCTTCCGTCCGTCCGTCCGTACGTCCGGCCGTTCTCACTGGCACGTGCTGTGTGATCAAGCTCGAGACCTCTGCCGAACCCTCCGGGCACGTGCTACTGGCTAGTACTAAAAAACCTCGCCTAGCGTGAGAATCCTTATCCTTTCTTCTCTTCGGATTCTCCCGCTAGGTGCGTATTCTAGAAACCTGTATTTAGTACCATTCAATTGAGTTACTTCGGATTCTCCCGCTAGTCTCCCGCGCTCTGCGCCGAGCTGAGGTTGCCCTTACATCTACGACTTTTCGGGACCATTCTATCTTCTTTCTGGTTCACCCGTACCCTCCAGTATCCGGACTTCAGACCCGACATTCTGTCTACCAGCACCGAACTCCGTTCTGCGACACCGTTGATGGCCTAATCACGTGCATAAAAAACCAAACAACTAGGCATAGTACCACCTGATTTCAGTAATAATTTTAGTGTTCGCCCCTTGGTATAGACCCCAGTTACATTCCACTCCAGATCCATGTGACATATATGTATGAATGATCAAATGATGTGATTACCTCCGCTTAGCTCCACTTATTATCTGCGACTGCCTACCTGGCCATACTAGGTAGCTGGCCACTTGCATAATACAAGGTGCTCTGATGGAGAATATCGAGGGCTGGCGCCTGCGGGATGGAACAGGACCTCTGAGGACACCGTACGTCAAATTTGGACGAAAGTGGAAGCGGCCATCAACGGCTGTGCATGGTTCTTGATCAAGATGTCGGCGTGCGAACATCATTTCTTCTATTCGAACAGCCCTTCGCACCGACTTTGCGCTCGTTCTCCACCAATTCCTCACCAATTCTCAAGGTTGGGGGCCCATTTTGATTCCTGTATTCGGAGGATCGACTTATTCCAACCCTATACTGTAAAATCACTCTACCTCGCACTCTGGACCCTTGAAGAGCATCACACCCTGATCTCTTGTTGTTCAATCCGGCCATCTCTATAGCAAACCACTGGTGTTTCCTACCAACATAGATCCCGGCATTTGTATTCAGAAATACTAAATCTGCATTGTGCCAGCGTCATTATAATTTTAACCCAGCAATTTCAGGGTCACGGCGGGGTTTTACTCAAAACCACCCAATTTCATATGCCCAAATAGATGTATTTTTTCCGAGGGGTTCTTGGTATGTGAGACTCATCTTTTGTGATAAATATGTGCTGATGTATGTGATTCGTTCATCTGGGCACTAATTTGGGTGACCAATACATTCTGTTCCTTGGGGCGCCCGCCATCCAGTCTACACAGCAATTTCACCGTTTGTCCTTAACTTGAAATAAAATACTCATGGTCTTCATATGCCTCAGATATACAGTTTGAGTGTGTAGAATAATTTATTTGTATCCATTTGATGATTTGGGATGCACCGGGGTGACCAGCATGAGTGCGAAAGAGCGATATAGCGGGGTGGCCAGCTACTGCGTTTATTCCCCTTTTGGGATACCGCCGGAAAGGAAATTCGGCAAGTCACGTAAACGCCATGTAAATTCGCGCAAAATATCGCATATTACTCGTAGGATGCATACCTTTGTTTCAGACCCCATATACCTCTGTCCATGGTACTCTGTGGGAAAGATTGAGGTCCAAAGTGCTAAGGTGGCCAGCTACCCAGTCTCAGATAATACTCCCTCTCTCTTTTTTTCTGCTCATAATCCACCTCGACATCTCCCTTCAGTAAAACCATGAATGACCAGTTATCACCTCTTGTTATTCAAAGTTTCAATAGTGAGCCGCCGCTGCTGCCTATGTGGAAATGTTTGGCACCTGCCACCCAAACCCATTGGCACCCGCCACCCCAAAATATCTGGCAGCCGCCATTCAACGAGATGTGGCACACGCCATTCCTAGTGTTTATGGTCCATTATGGCTTGAATTCTGAATTTTGCATTGTCAAAGCAACTACGGACCAAAACATTTTTTATCAATGAGACCTGCCCAACACGCAACATGCATGGTGACTGCCTCCGATTAGGGCTGGATTGGATGGTTGAAGTGGTGATGAACGGTCTTGATATCACTCAGAATGGGGAGGGGGAAATAACTCATATTGACGGTTTTCAGAGGGTGGCAAAGTTGGAGAAGAAGGATAAGAGCACCGAAATTCATTAGCTTACCACTAAATTGAAGTTATGTTGTCCTTTTCCGTATACAAACTTAGAGTTCCCATCAAAATATCGGCTGAAGTTGACCGCTCCCAAATTGGCAAGTCCCGGAAAAACACAGTCAGTTCAACATTCAGGGTAGGTTCAATTTTGCTGAAAGAATTCATAGAGCGCACTGGATCCATTGGGATGGTAACCACGCAAAAATATCTGTGCACTCAAGTCTGGCCCTCGAAATATTGTCCGCTGAAGTTCATTAGTCCTAATTAGGCAAGCATTAGGGTAGGTTCGAATTTGCTGAAAGAATTCAAGGAGTACACTGGACCTATTAGAATGGTACACACACAAAAATCTCCGTGCACTCTTGTCCGGTCCTCGAAATATTGTCCACTGAAGTTAGGCAAGCACTAGAGAAACACTGCCAGTTCGACATTCCTCGAATTTTCTGAAAGAATTCGAGGAGCATACTGGATGTATTGGATTGGTATTCACGCAAAAATCTCTGTGCACTCTTGTCCAGCCCTCGAAATATTGTCAGCTGAAGTTCATTAGTCCTAATTAGGCAAGCACTAGAGAAACACTGCCAGTTCGACATTCAGGCTAGGTTCAAATTTGCTGAATGAATTCACTGGACCTATTAGAATGGTACACACAGAAAATCTCCATGCACTCTTGTCTGGTCCTCGAAATATTGTCTGCTGAAGTTGATTAGTCCTAAATAGGCAAGTGCTAGAGAAACACTGCCAGGTCAACACTCAGGGTAGGTTCAAATTTGCTGGAAGAATACAAGGAGCATACTGGACCTATTAGAATGGTACACACACAAAAATCTCTGTTCACTCTTGTCCGGTCCTCGAAATATTGTCCGCTCAAGTTCATTAGTCCTAATTAGGCACACTAGAGAAACACTGCCAGTTCGACATTCAGGCTAGGTTCAAATTTGCTGAATGAATTCACTGGACCTATTAGAATGGTACACACGCAAAAATCTCCGTGCACTCTTGTCTGGTCCTCGAAATATTGTCTGCTGAAGTGCATTAGTCCTAATTAGGCCGGCACTAGAGAAACACTGCCAGTTCGACATTCAGGGTAGGCATGAATTTGCTGAAAGAATTCAAGGAGCATACTGGACCTATTCGAATGGTAGACACACAAAATTCTCTGCGCACTCTTGTCCGGCGCTCGAAATATTGTCTGCTGGAGTTGATCAGTCCTAATTCGGCAAGCACTAGATAAACACTGCCAGTTTAACATTCAGGGTATGTTGGATTTTGCTGAAAAAGTCATGGAGCGCACTGGATCCATTGTGATGGTAACCACGCAAAAATGTCTGTGCACTCAAGTTCGGCCCTCAAAATATCACCACATTAAGTGTATTCGTCCAAATGGGGCAAGCACCAGAGAAACCATGCCAGTTCGGTATTCAGACTGAGTTCCATTTTGCTGAAGAAAGTCAAGGAGCGTCCTGGATCCATTGAAATGAAGCCCAAAAAACTATTATTTGAATATGTATCTTTGTACTACAGATCGACACTGAGATTCTGCACATCATGAGCAAGCTGATCTACCTCCATACGAGACCGATTAACAGGTTCAACGGGCGCAGGTAAGTGTCACTTTCCTAACTGCCGCTTCCCCAACTGTTCCCTTTCTGTCTCACGTACACTTTTGACAGCAGCAGCTTGCTAATCCAGTCGTCGTAGATGCTGGGAGTTGTATAGGAAAGCTGCACACAAAGATGGAATAAAACCGCATCGAAATGGCTTCACTACTAATCTTCCACACCCGATTGAGATGACACTGGACTTTCCGAACACCTCTAGCAAAAGGTGCAATGTGGAACGACACAAGAGCTTCCACTAAATTGCCCGGCTGCAATCCTGGTTGATGGTCAAGAAGGAACCAGAGCTGAGAGTAGGGGACCGGTGCTTGCCGCCGCTAACGATGTTTATTACGACACCGGGGTGTGAACGCCTTTTCTCATCTCCGAACGGCCTTGCCGCTCGTCTTTTGCTTCGTTCTCCACCAATATCTGACCAATTCAGAATTTTGGGGCACATTTTCATCGCAGAATTCGTTGAAATGACATCCGGTCGTTATATACGTGAAAATAGCTTCCCCCGACATCCAGGACCCTCTGGGAGAGTGTCGACCTAATTTTGGCTGGCACACTCTGAGCACCTCTATAAGGAACCACCCACGCTGGCTACGGATCCGGAACTTGACTGAGGTATTCAAGGTCGTTACCTGGGTATCCTCCATTGTTGCTAACCCCCCCTGCTGTCCGACGTCCTGCCCAAGAGAGGGTTATACCCAAAACCACCAAATTTCATTCGTACGTGAAAATGGATTTTGTTTGAGGGGTTATTGGTGCGTAAGGGACATGCTGCGCTGAATATTGTGTTTGAATCTATCCTATTCAGCCATATTTATCTTAATTTGGGCCGCCCACACGCTCTCCACATTGCAGGGCATGCTGTTCGTTCCACATCACAATTTCACCGATCGTATTTGTCCTGAATGGAATTTGTTGTGGTCCTCATATACTTCATATATACTGTTCGTGTGTGCGAAATGGGGTATATTTATCCTTTCAATGATTTGGGATGCACTAGGGTGAACAGAACGATTGCGAAGGAACGATATAGCGGGGTGGCCAGGCACCCCGTTTATTCCCCTTTTGGGATACCGCCAGAACATAAATTCGGTGAGGCATGGGATCGTTGCTTAGATTTGCGCAAAGTATCTCAGTTTACTTTTAGGATGCATACGTTCGTTCAAGACCCAATCAACCTCAATCTGTTTGCGGTCTCGAGGGGTGGCCAGGTACCCAGTCTCAGATAATAGACAAGCAGCGAAAATGTTTTTGTATAACATCTTTGAATTTCTACCTCCTTTGTGACTTACATTCATTTCTTACAGGCTTCTATGGCTTGAAAAAAACGTAGCTGGCCCCCCTATGACCCACCTCCGAATCGAACGAGTTCCTCAGGCAAAATCTGCGTACAATTATGTATCAAAGGTGCGTGCCAGCGCTTTCAGGTCTTACTGCCTCCATTTTGAACGCAGTGTGACCAGAATCCTCCCCAGCACGAAAGGAAAAGAAGAGCATGAAAGGAACGGGCTCCCTCCTCTACTCGGAGAATAAATATGAGGGAGTCACGCATGCCTTGTACCTTCTCATAGAAGGATGGCTATTTCCGAACAGTCCCGTCGACTGAATAAAAACGACCCGATAACGCTTGGCAATGACCTGACCACCACTTGAACCGGTACCCTCTTGCAAATGATAACCAACAGGCATATGGTTTGAAGGTGCGCGCCAGCACTATCAAGTCGCATTAATATTGCCTTGATTTTGTACTTGCCTCCAGTATCCGTTCAACAGAGCTCTGCAATGAAATATTGTGGCCATCTCATGACCTGAACTTGACTCGAACGGGTGCTCCCTCGAAATTTTATCTGTCGCAGAACCCATATCAAAGTAGGTAGTTTGGAGCCTTGGAGGCGAGAACCGGGACCAGTCTCCCATAGACAGACTCTTTATATTTTAGCCCGTACCTCGCTGTATAAATATTAAAATAACCGGAACTACTTACCAACTCTTACCCTCTCCTTTGCAAAGGTTATCCAGTTCACACATTTCCCATCATTCCCTTCAATGGAGTTCCGAGGCCAGAAAAATCGCGTCGAAGTGGAACATGACTTCGCCCCAAATTAAACGTCAGGGCTGAAGGTGTGCACCAGCGCTATCAGGTCTCATATTATATGTGACTGCCTAGTGGGCCGAACTAGGTAGTGGGCCACTTGCATAATGTAAGGTGTTTCGATGGTGAATCCGGCAACTTGGTGCCTGTGGGATGGAACACGACCTATGAGGATGCCGTATGTCAAGTTTGAAGGTGTGCCGACACGGCAATCAAAAACTGTGGGACGTTTTGGATCAAGATGCGGCTCATGAGCCAAGCCAGGAGGCAGCATTGCCCAATCCACACCATATACGGCAATGTTGTATCCTGGTTCAAAACATGAACCGAAACTTTGAGGGAATTTTGCCATTGGTCCGGCATTTTCCGCACCAATGGCAAAATTCCCTCAATGTTTCGGTTCACGTTTTGACCCAGGATACAACATTTCCCTATATGGTGTGAATCAGGCAACGCCCTTTTCCCATGCCATTACTATGCTGTTCCAAATGCACTTTTATTGTTCCCCCTCTTTTTTCGTAAATTTTCGAAATTCCCTCCTCTTATTTCCAAACTTTGAGACCTCAAAAGAATGGGAGATTTATCTTGTTTTCCCCCCTCTTTCATTGGGCAAAAAAAAAATCCCCCCCTCTTTTTGCAACCGAAATTTCCCCCCTCTTTTATTTGGAGGTAATTTTTTTTATTACGCAAATAGAGGCCCATGGATATCTACTTACAGGTCTGGTACACAGTTCGCTGGCAATTGTACTAGATACGACGAGAGAACGAACACAACTTGAAGTGTAAAATGTCACGTGAAATTGGTGTCAGTGTTCCCAATTGGGACAGCTGCCTCCACGCACCTTTTGGCACGAACATAGAGGCCCATGGATATCTACTTATAGGTCCAGTACAGTTTATCCCGGGCGCAACGACTTCGGACCAATTTGCACTGCCACTGTGAAAGGCTGTGAAATTGTGCAGGCCTCCCTGCGGACTCTCCTATTTAGATCTGTTGAGAAATGAATATTACACGCATTCTAAGACATTTGACGAGGCCAAAAGTGCCAAAAAGGTGCGGAGGCAGCTGTCCCAATTGGGAACACTGACACCAATTGCACGTGACATTTTACACTTCAAGTTGTGTTCGTTCTCTCGTCATATCTAGTACAATTGCCAGCGAACTGTGTACCAGACCTGTAAGTAGATATCCATGGGCCTCTATTTGCGCAATAATAAAAATTTACCTCCAAATAAAAGAGGGGGGAAATTTCGAGCTGCAAAAAGAGGGGGGATTTTTTTTTTGCCCAATGAACGAGGGGGGAAAACAAGATAAATCCCCCACTCTTTTGAGGTCTCAAAGTTTGGAAATAAGAGGGGGGAATTTCGAAAATTCATGAAAAAAGAGGGGGAACAATAAAAGTGCATTTGGAACAGCATACATTACAACACTGACAGCGGTTACCAGTGTAGCCATCTTTTTTTCCCATGCTATTACAGCACTGACAGGCTTACCACATACGAAAGGTGGGGGATACATTTACACTGGGGGCAAAAGCCAAGGCATATGGAATTCATATGCCTTACATGCATGTGGTTTGCATGGCATTACATCGTGTGACAAAGGTGATTGACACCTTTGTCACAAAGTTTGACGGCATGCAAACCACATGCATGTAAGGCATATGGGGTTCACATGCCTTGGCTTTTACCCCCAGTGTTACTGTTTGAAAGTGAATCCCCTTCAATGTTTGCAGTTGAGAAGTGTGTGGCCTTCAGGTGAATAATGTTTTCATTCACTATTATAGAATTACATTTGCACACAGGTTCAGTAATGCTATCACCAGCATCTGACATTGCAGTATCTACACACTCAACTGGCTGTTGAGTATGCACAAACTCCTTCTCATTCCCAACTTATCTGCTACTCAATTATATCCTTACATTCTGCTCTCTAAGACATCAGTTGTCTGTAAACATACTGTATATATTGTACATGATATACATTGTATGTGAATTCAATTGATTCTTTGTTCCTGTGCTTCGGCCCTGGCTGGCAGATTCTGTGTGGGGGAGCAAGAACCTCGCTCTGGTCATGCACACAGCCACACCGCTTCCGTGCGAGTGTGAGGATGTCAGAGACAATCTGTGAAAGAAATGGTGTTCCTACCGGTAATGAGTGAAACGAGTGCACCCTTTGATTCCAAGCTGAACAAAACAAATTGCTAGGTCTAGAATAAGAGAAATTATGCCCTTCAGAAGATGAGCAAAGAAAGCACAGCAAAGAGACATACTATTGTGATATTAATGTGTGCAAGGTGAACAGAGGCCTCATAAAATTCACAAGAATTTGTATACCTCAGGTGAACTACAGATAATAATTATCATGGCTGACAGAATCCCTACTGTATTCCAGAAGACATGGGTTATTAATCATGGAATTACAAGTACTTAGTAATCATTCATGATATCTCGAGACTGTCATTTTCCAACCTTGCAGTGTTTTTCAGTCACAAAATTTCATTAGATTTTGGAAGATCCATTAGATTATGGAGGCGGTGCACAAATGTAAGCATATTTTTGGGAAGGTTGCACGTTCAAACCCCGCGGAGTCTACCTTTTATATTATTCTTTGGTGTCCACTCACCTCACCCAACATCATTGGCTGGATGAGAATTTGTATCCAGTTTAAATCTTGTATTTCCGCCCATCTGTTCCGAGTCTTGGCTGGGTCTCAGTTCATGCTATAGCACTTTTTTCTGTGTGTCAGTGCATTTGTCCACACCGACCATTTGTTTCTGCTTGAAAAATCGCACATGTTTTGTACTGTGCCGGCATGCAGATGAGAAGTGAGTCAATTGCTCGATAGTACCCTGACAGCTAGTTCACTCAGCTTAAGCAGACATTGTGCACTTGCGTGGGGTGCCTATGGACTCAGATGAGCCTGCTCTGACTCTTAGTTAAGATTGCTTTTTAGCAGATGGATCTTTGCACTTACAGTCCAGCAACATGTGAATATTGTCAAACGTGATTGGCCACACTTTTGCGTAAGTCAAACTTTTTAGTGGTCGCATCGGCAATATTGGGATGGAAGATGTGTGTACCAATGGCATGCACCCAGGCACTTCAACTCTGTGTAGATTATTCGTTCTTTGCGGGTGAGTCGTAGGCAGCAAAATATCCACACAGACTCACTGAATTTTTTTAGCATACTGAACTTCCTAATAGAAATCCAGCCAATCCTGCTGCTCTCCGTGGCACTGTCTACCCCATCCAGCCTTGCTTCGAGAGTGGTCATTAGATCACCCAAATTTAAGCATGTTGTTGGCAAAATACATATATCCGCCACTGAGACTGTCAGTTGCGGATGGCAACACATAGAGTGTGCTCGTAAATATGCGGTGTGACAGGATTCTTCTGTGTGGGTAGCCGCTGTATGTGGATCTCACCTATACCTACCAAATGGGCCATAGGCGGTGGTGGTGGTACAGAGTAGAGAAAAAAGAAAATTAAACACATCAAATCAGACATTTTATAGTTTCGGAATCCGGATAACGGTCCAGGCTGGGCAGCATGGGCTAGAAAAACGAAGTGTGGCTCAGATACAACAACATTTCATTTTTAGGAATAGTCATCCGACTGTACTGATTAGGTGTGAAACATTGTGATTGCCGATCGATTATGGCGTCTGTGATGTGACAGATCTAGTGTTGCCGCGACTCGCGACTCCACCTGTCAAAGTCAACTTGTGGTCAGCGACTTAAGTCGAGTCGAGTCGAGTCACACGCTCGACTTCGACCGACTTCTGAGTCGACAGCAAGTCGACTCAAGTCGACTTGAGTCGGTCTATTTTGTCTCCAAAGTGCTGTATTATGTTGAATAGATGGATGGGCACTCAACTAAATTTCGGTGAAGGACAGATTCATATAGTGGCAGCAGGAGAGCTGTTCTCACACAGTTCGTACTGTGTAAACACAGATAAACAATGTTCGCAGTCAAGTCTTCAGGTGCTACTCTGGCTGGATATAGTTGGTGGGAGGATATTAAAGAAGTATCAACACAATGATTTCATTTTTCATGATGAATCTGGCATGGATAATGTGTGAAACCCATATACACCAATCTGAACACCATTTCTCCAGTCTCCAGATCAGTCACTGTCATGCTCGCGATTTTCAGCTATGCACATGAAATTAATACCACAGGAAGGAGACTCGAGAAAGGTTCACAGCACACATACATTGAACCCGGAGATTATGCAGATGGGCAATGCATCTTGTCCGCGAGGTCCAACAAGTAGGAGAGACTGAACCACTGGCTGTGAAGACCTCGTGGGAGATCGACTCATTCGCAGCATTGTCTCTGGTAGGGAACTACTTTCTGAATCACACGGGGTAGGGAAAGAAACCAAGTTTACACGCACCACGGGACACTGAATATGAATAATGATTCAAGTGATCTGCACAAGATGATGCATGAAAGGCATAGGTCATGACTTGTTAACTCCATACATAGAAGATCCCGCCATTCGGGGTCCAAGGATCACTCCGGAAATTTATTGGTGGATTGGACAATGGCCGAGGAATATTCTGTTGATGAACAAGACCATTGGAGCGAGGGTCTGTTTGAGACATTAGAGAGCTTGCGCAAAAGCCGCACAAGCCACATTCGGCTTTTGGGCATTGCGCAAGATAACCACATTTTTGCTGGGCTTGCGGGATGATTTCGTAAGTTAATTGCACTCTCAGGGCTGTGTGACACCCTATTGTGTTCGCCCAAATTAATATCTGGTCAATGCGCCCCTTGGGGGAGCGGGTTTGCCAGCCATCACTCCGGCTCCATTCAGATTTCCCACACTTTTCGCGTCCTGCACGGCGCATTTGCAGCCGTGATGTAATTTTTTCACTCACCAGGGCTTGTCCCCCAACCTGACTACCTCTCCACAGATTTGGCTTCTCACTAACCTCAGATCGGATTTCCGCATGCGGCTTTGCGCAATGCCGAAAAGCCGCATACGGCTTGTGCGGATTTTGTGCAAGCTCTCTATTGTTGCATGGAATCTTTGTGCAAGTTTATTAATTCCTACATCTGGCCAAAGAACCCCCCTCTCGGTCAATAAGGGTGGTATGAACTGCGAAGGACATTGCTCAGAACAGCACTCTAAATATAGTGGTCAACATTGTTTTGAACACTGGCATGGCCGAGATGATCACTGATCGAACTGGTTATGAGGTTCTTGGACTACTATAGCTCTATATCTCTTTAACGGCCATTGGGTATGAAGTCTAGAATCCCTTTTCCGCACACATTGCTGAATGATTAATATAACAGTTCATATCATAGCGAGAAACATTCATTATCTCCCAAAGGCCTTCTCAAGTTCATTTTGTCTGTGATATTCTCAAGCCCTTAATATCTCTTCAGGAAGCATCGCAGCTGTCTTCTAGCAACAATTAATATGGGACAGACCATCGGGAGGCGATGCAGGTACTCGCTGAAGCGTTTCAAACAGCAGACTTTGTTCCAGGTTGCATGCCGGAGGACGAGATGGGCATGTAGTTGGTGGAGTTGTAATTGCATCAATGAAATATGCTGCCACTATGTAATTATGCATAATATGAATAGCGCCTCATGTTCTTTCCATTGATCTGAGAATGTCTCAAAAATACTCCGACTTCACCGACTCGAGTCGACTTGAGTCGACTTCGAGTGACTCAGCCCGGCCAAGTCGAGTCGAGTCGAGTCGAACGCTATTTTAAGTCGACTTGTTAAGTCGCGGCAACACTAGACAGATCCAGATTCACTAAAACATTTACCACACCGCATTTGGCACACGGACTGCATTGACTCACATACACAAAGGAATAAGTTGGTTACACCAATGTGAAGTAAACACATGATTCGCCGCACGCATTGGTTGGCTGGATGAGCAATGCAGTAAATCATGAACTTGATGCCCTGCCACTAATGCCATTATGATCATTGATTTCAATTATATTTTGGCCCAGATAGATTTCTTTCCATTCAGATTGACTACCTGGATTTTATAGTGTGTCGCCCGACTGCAGCCATTCTTCAGCTGTCATTTCCACTTGCTCATGTTCCACAAGGTCTTCTGCGGGGTCAAGCCCATAACAGTGGTCAAGGTGCAGCAGGTGTGCAGCACTACTCCATTGCTGATGCCGCTGATGTAATTTCTCGTACAATTTCGATTCCACAACCAAAGAGAATAATGTCTGCTCAGCCAGCATCTGTCCCACAATGTCCACTTTCACATCCTTTACCTCAAACTTCATTGATATCCCTTCCATACACGGAGCTCCTGATATCTAGAATGGGGATAGCTATATTATTATGCATTATACTATACAATGATTCCAATTTCACACGCCAGCTCCATATTGGACTGTGAGAATCAAGGATTTCACAAACAAGATGAGGAATGACAAAGGAAGGCCCAAATGATCACACTGGGAAGGACTGGCAAAGAAAATAACATGGGAGTTTTTGGTTTTGAAGGTGCACAGATGGAGATATTTGAGAGAGGAGGATGTACCAGTCCAGATTCACATCCATAGCTTGCAGGAGCATTGATGCGACCTGCTTTATTGGCGCGATGAAGTGAGACGCGTGGTCACAGTCTCTCACGGATGCCACTATTTTGTGCCTCTTTCCGACGGCGAGAGACTTGATCCAGCCCCAGGGAGTAAATCTCCAAAAATTAGGAACTACTCCAGGCATGTATCGGTACAGATCCCTCAGCGAAGGCCCATTGAAAAACTGATTCCCTAGACCTCCAGATCACAATTTTGCATCACTGAGATTGACACGAGAATGACAAAACTTTGGAAGGATTTCAACTCTGGAAAAGGTGTGTGCACATAGAAGGTAGCAATATCTGCCAACCTCCAAAGAAACTTGAGGAAAGACTGAAATTTGAGGGGCGCAGGCTTGCTCCGAACCTATAGAGGTGCTTGACAGCTGCTGACTGATTGGGCTGTATGTAAGATCTTGAATTTCGCGTTGATCCAGACATTGCCTGATCTCCCGATCCAGCAACGCCAGGTTTCAAGCGGGAATCACCGAAATTCAAGCGGGCAATGTGAGTTTCACTATGTTTGAGTAGTTTTGAACGCAAAAATTCACCAATAAATTGGAACTATATACTTAATGATACTATTTGATATTCTCTTGTTTCTCTCTCTTTTTCCAGCTTGAAAAACTTGAAAAAACCCTGCCACCTCCTGACATCGCCCATAAGCCCAAGATGCCGGTGTGTGAACATCATTTCTTATCTCCGAGCAGCCTTGGCGCTCGTGTTCCGCTTGTTTCTGTACCAATTCCCCGTCGATTCGCTTAGTTTGGGGCTCGTTCTCTTCCCCTCGTTCGCAGAGACAATATGGGATGGCCTTATCCTCGAAAATGGTTCTCTAACCCCTCCACAATCCTTGAAGAAGACCTTAACCTAACCCCGGGTGGCGCAATTCAGCCACCTGCGTTGCGAAGCACCCGTGTTTGCCACGGACCTAGGACTTGGTTGCTGTGTTCCAAACCAATATCTATGTATTCTCCCCGGTAGTTAGACTTTTAACTGTCCGACTTCCTATCACGGCGGGCAAATACTGAAAACCGGCAAATTTGAGTTGGGCGTAAAGATGGATTTTGTTCGAGGTGTTATAGGCATGTGGGTAACATTTTTTGGAACCAACCATGTTCCAATACACCCTATTCACCTATCCGGGCCTTATTTCGGGCTGTTGAAGCGCTTTTCGCTTTGTAGGGTACGCGATTCAGTTCAGACCGCTATTTCACCCCTCTTCTTGGCTGGAAAGGGAAATAGTTACAGCCCTAATATTCCTTAGATGTACAGTTCATGTGTATGGAATATCGTAATTATATCTCTTAAATTATTTGGAATGTGATTTGATGAACAGTACCAATGTCAACGGAGGGAATAAGTGGGTGGCTCACTAGCCCGTTTTTTTTGCCTTTTTCGGATACTGCCGGAAGGAAAATTTGGCAAGCCCTCAAATCATGATATAAATTCAGGGTAAAACAAAGGTGCAACAAAGGTAACTAAAACCTTTGTTGCACGTTGTGATGGCATGCGAATCACATGCATGTAAGGCATATTTGGCTTTTGCCCCCAGTGTCATTTGAAAGGTCGTATACCGGTACATACTCGACTGTGCGTATGGGCTTGGGGCGAAAAATGCTAAGGTGGCCCAGTACCCAGTCTCAGATAATATTGTGTTTATTTTGAACCTCTGCCCCTTACTGGCCGCTGCTGTGAAAAATGTTGTGCCACAACTGCTGAACCCATCCCCGTATTGAACAGATTCCCTCCAGTACCGGTCAAAATGGCAAATGCCAGGTACTACTGGACGGGGAACGAAAGTCCGCGCTAGTGCTATTATCAGGTCTCTCGTTGAACCTTTTTGGATCACATCCATTTCTTATAAGCTTCTATCCGGGCTGCCGCCAAAGAAAATGACGCAGTATAATGCAGCATGACCAATCCCAAATCGAACGGGTTCCTTCACCCAAGTGGGCGGCCGCTTTTTTAGGTATTAGAAGTGCGCGCCAGTGCTGACAGGTCTTGTTGCTCTCCAGTTTTTTCCCTGGTACTCACTCCACTGGATGCCACTGGCGTCCGAAGCAAAAAGCTCTACGCAGGCGTCACAACCTAACCCCGAATCGAACCGGTTCCCTCTTATAGCGTGCAACTTCAAGCTAGTTTCAGGTATCAGAGGTGCGCGCCAGCACTACCAGATTCGAGTTCCTTCTTTTCGACCCTATGTATATTCAACCTGCGGTCCTTTCTCCAGTACAATCAAAATTTCCCAATCAACATGACCGGACTCGAATTTCGAAATGCACGAGTTCCCGCATTCAAGTAATGAACTCGTTCCCGTCTGTTGCAGGTGCAGGCCCGTCGGAAACCCAGATCAGTGGAGAACCGGCCATTACAGGAAAATAATCGATGCCCAACTCACTGCCCATAATCCAACCCCGAAGCGCATAGGTTCCTTCTAGTATTGTCCACCTTCAAAATCCCAGGAAGCGAAGGCGCGCGTCAGTGCTATTGGGTCTTATTCCCTCCCTTGTTGAACCTCTTTGGATTACCGTCTGCAGTACAGTCGGTGGCTCTAACGAAAAACGTAACACAAAGGGTACTGACCCAAGCCCAAATCGAACGGGCATCCTCACGCAACATTCGCTACCACATTCACCATGTTCTGTTGGTACACGCCAATGCTATCAGGTCTCATTTGGTTCATCTTGATCCTCGTTTTATCCAACCCTCACTAAGCCTTGCTGTTGAATCTCACGCATTCAGGTCTTTCAACCAGGCCGAGAGCGGATCTCTGAGTCTCTACGGTTGGAGATGCATGTCAGCGCTATGGATATTGGTTCCTTCTGCTTTCCTCAGGAACCTCCACTCATTTTCGAATCTTGTCCGTTATAGTCAAAAAATTACTTTTGTCCCCGGCTCGACCCAACCCCGAATCGAACGAATAGCCTCGCAAATGTTTGGCAGGATGAAGGTGCGCAGCAGGGCCATCAGGTCTTATTGAACTTCGTTTCATTAACCCCTTCCTGGCCACTGTTGTTGCCAGGCAATGAATTTCCGACCCCGAATTGAACAGGTGCCTCTTGAACTGCAAATTTTCGCCAACCTCGATATTTTTGGCTTCAGTACGGTTCGAAACAAAAAACCACCAGCAATTGGCAAGTGGTCTGATCGCGGTTCGGCGCTTGCCGGGGCACATGTTTCTACAAGGCTCCTTTTCTCCTCCCATCGGCGACTCGGACGCGTTTTCTCGCCCAGGATACAGACCGTCTTCTTTCTGCTTTCGCTTAGGCGCGCAATGCATTAACCGAATGTCCTTGGAACGGCATTTTTTTGCGTAAACCTCTTGTATATTTGTTCAGTTAGATCGCATGTATCAAAGGTACGCGCCAGCGCTATCAGGTCTTGTTTGCGTCAGTTAAAGCTTTGCTGTATGTACTCAATTCGCTGCCCACTAGAGAGGTTCAATTCATTCTGATCACTTCTGCAATGCCAAATTTAAAGGCACTTCAGGATTTCGGGTCATCCCACATCATGCGGGAAACTATTATCTATTGGAGCAATGCATGTCGGATTTTGCCGCCTTCATGTGCACGGGCAGAGGACGCCTTATACCTTCTTATTGAACCCTTTCCCTGCCCAGTTGGCAGTCCTTTCCTTCAGAGTTTGATAAAAATAACATATGCCGACAATGACCCAACCCCGAATCGAACGGGTACCTTCATGCAAGTGTCTTGCCGTAACGGACATGGCTGGAGGCGTGCTCCAGCTCTACCGAGTCTTTTTCTCTATACTACCACTCGTTTTTTTTTGTCCCGTGGGTCTGGGGCCGCGGCAATGAAATTTAAGGCGGCGGAAATGATTATATGGTTCAGACCCAATGCGACAAAGTATTTTGCGTTGAACTTTGCGAAGCGCTCATAGCCGGGCCGGAGCTGCGATCAATCTGATCACATGCGTTTGATCAACTTGCCAAAAACTTGCCGCCTAATTTCTGCGTCTTCCTCCTTGCCACCCACGACGACGAATCTGGCCAACGAATATGGATCCCTCTTGCGCTCAATGCGAAGAGCCCGCGCGATATTTCTAGCAACGACTTTAGTCTTGTAGACAGAGGGGACCCGGTCATACTACAACAGAAAGAGCGCGCGTCGCAGATTTCCTGGCACGAATGCATGCCAGGACTTCAAGTTTGAGCCGGACTACTGGCGGCCTACCTTCAAGTTTTTTTCGCAAGGGGATCTGTGCCGCAGTCATCTGGCCATAGGCGACTCGGGACACGCCGTCGTCGACTCAGCTCCTAGTGTGCTTTGGGTTCTGGCTACTTATGTGGACAGAATCCCCCAGCAATGGCACACGTTCTTGCGCAACGAGCGACTGGCTCCATCGATCCATCGGTGGGAATCGCATTGGTCTCGTTCCAAAGGGAATCGGCGACGAGGGCTTTGCACACATGCAATGCTCCAGCGACGATTGTTACGACGTTCGATTCTCGGCGTGGTGGTCCTTTCGCGTCTCTGCCTTGTGAACTTTTGGCCATCATTCAACTCAGAGCATGAGGAGCGCAGCGACCCTCGGTTCCCGCGCTGCGGCAGGGGGCCATGTAGATTCAGATTCAGATTCATATACGGTATGCCATGTCCCGCTTGCCTGTATATGTGCTGGCGGCTTCGTTTTCGACAGAGAGACGGGCGTCGTATTATGAGCGGAGCGCCCAGATAGGGCTGAGCCCGCCTCGTTATTCCAATATTGGTATGTTCCTCACACGTTCATAGCGCTTCCAAGACAGCTCACCCGACTCTCACTGTAGGGCTTCCTGGGTCTGGATCGTATTTCGCATTACGCACGACGAAGCACGAGGGTCTCCACCGCCCGATGTGCGCTTCTTGCGTTCCGGTTCTGCCACAGGGCATCGCCCACGAACTTGAAGCATTCCTCCGTCTCTCCCTCCGCGAAAAGCATCGCCGGCTCCTCCTCCCCACCTCTAGACGTCACGCTCCAGTGGCTGGAGCCGCCAGGCTCGTACCCGAGTAGCAGCACGATGCATCTGCTCGTCTCCCCGCTCGCCGTCCTCGCGCGCAACGCAAGACGCGGTCGAGACGGCCCTGTACCCTCTCGCAATATCTGCGCCAGATTCGATATCGCACCACCACCTCCGAACCCATCTCGCGCCTACCTTCACTGGCCGACTTCAAGGCGCTCTCATCCCCGGCGTGCACACGCGGGTTCCTGTCGCTTTTACGCCGACCAAACGATGGGCGGCGCTTTGCTCGGGTCGGCGACGCTGCGCTCATTTGCGTCCTCCTCATAATGCGTAACCCACGGTGTTAACCCAGCGTGCTGTCGCGTTGATCACTCACCGCCGTGGGCAGCATTGACGATTGACTCTGCGTCAGACCGCATCAGTGCCGTCATCGACATCTCGATGCGGGTGAATGGAGACCCTCGACACCTCGCCCGCCACCTTCGGGGGCAGCTTCGGTTTCGGTGGGCGGCGGACGCCATGCGGGTCGTATCCCCGGCCGCTGGGATTGCACCGTCGCCCTCCATCGGCGGCACGTCCCCGGCGCGGTCGGAATGGGTCGGTTGGGGAGGGTGTGCGCGTCGGAGGCTCGGAACGGGACGCCATCCCTCATCCATCATCCATCATCATCCTTGCTCCTTGCGAATTGAGCGCGCCGAGGCGGGGTTTCTGCCTCATCTCGGTGACTGGAATGTACCCCTCGCTTTTCTTCCTCCTGTCCACCCGCGTTCGGCGCATCGACGCGGACACCCTTGGACACACGTTCCGCGTTCGCGCGTTCTCGTGCACCTACAGCGGCGATTAGAGGTCTCGATGCGGCATGCGTGGCTTCCTCGAGCTGCCTTTGTTCGGGGAGTGGGATGCGATGCGCATTAGACGTATGCGTACTTGTTTATGTAGGGGCCCGGTGAGGGCGGTGCGGATGCGGATGCAGAGGAAGGGAGGGAGGGAGGGAGGGGAGTAGCGGATCGCGGAGACGCGCTTGTTTCAGGTATGTATCTCTTCCTTCCCGTAGTATGCGTCCGCTCACATAGCGCGTACAGCTTGCCCACAGGGCTCGAGGGTCCCCTAGCCGCTTGGAAGGAGATGCAGAGCTGACTCGGGAAGTCCTGCGGATTGTCGAGCTCCTCGGAGGCGAGTCGCGAGTCGGAGCTGTTGGTGGAGGGGTCGCTTCAGGGCCGGAAGCCTAACGTACGACGACGGCTTGCGCGCGTGCGGCGTCGACTCCGGATCCTGAAGACGTGAGGCCGCATGTCTGTGCCTTCCCCTCGGCTGTGCGGTGTTCTCAGCGCGTCCCGCACGATGTTGCCTCAGCCCCGGCAACTGCAGGTCTGTACCACTGTCGGGCGCCACGTCCGTTGCGTTCCACCTCCCGCTCAGATTCGACGACGTGGTCATCCACTGAGTCCCAAGACGACGGCCTCCGAGCCAAGACTGCGCCCTCGAAGACGTTGCTCAGGGCCCACGTACCATCCCATTCCTGTCTTCACGCCAGCCATGCTCACGCGGAGCGGAGAGGCTCGCGCTCCGTGCTCGCCCCACGCGCTTCTTCCCCACTCGATAATATCGCGCTTAGGATGCAGGATGTGGGTCTTCTGGATTATCTACTGCTTTACCGTCCGCTCAAGTATGATGCCAGCTTAGAAAATTGTCTTTCGCCTCGTGCGGCGCACCAGGCTCAACGAGAAGGAAATCATATGCGGCGAAATGCACAGCCTCAAGTGAGCAGCACGACGGGCGAATATGAGCACCCCAGTAGCCTATCGCCAAACCCCAGCTCCGTCGCCTCAGGCCTGATTTCGCAATAACGCATCCAGCCTGGGTGCTTTCGGAGCATCTTTCCACAGCCTCGGCGCAATCCCGGGGCACTGGCAGGCGATTACCACGACGGGATGTGCAACACCGGTCGTCCGCGGCCCACGCACTCTCCGCTGGGTGGGACGTCTTCGAGCCTTTGTCCTCCGTATTCCTCATCTTTCATGTCACTCCAGCACTCCGCCTCCGCATAGCACGCGCGAACGCAGGGATATGCGCCGCGGATCCCCGCACACTACTCGTGTGCTTCCTGCCCGACCTCGCGCACGCACGGCTCCACCAGATCTCGCCGTCGTTGTGCCTCGCGCAACGAGTGCTAGACCACCCCTTCAATCGCTTACCCGTTTACCTCCTCCCCCGCTCGGGCTTCTCCGAGCGCCAAGGAATACCGCGAGTCCAAGTCGGGAGCGGGACGGGATACTTGGGCCCAATTTTGCATACCTCTATCAGAGACGGTCAATGGGGTACATCTCGCATCTGAGAACACTCTTGATGTTACAGTATTGTGCGCGATACACGGCAATAGTCCATTATTTGCAAGCACCCACGATCTGGGCCTTCGCGCAGCTCCCAATTAGGAAATCGAATTTCCTCATTGGGAATGATAAATCCCATCGCGGTTGTCGCATCTTGGTTGTCGCTGACCGCGGTGCTGCATTGAGCTCTCATCGCGGCAATGGCGTGGCCTTGAAATATCAGGTGTGGTACCCTCTGGCTCCGGATGTTATTCAACGCCCTGAACCACATACGTCTGCCAGTCTACCGACATCTTTGCTCCTCGTGTGTCCAATGGCATCAGCCCGGTTGGTTCCTCGCCTCCCAAGCAAAATGCCCTTGCCGAGCTAGCAGCTTTCCGACCGAGTACGATGGGAAAACAATCCTGAGGTGAAACTCATGAAGCGTAAGAGGGTCAGCGCTTGCAAAATGAGGTCACTTTCAACTCTTTCTTTTCTCATTTGACTTGAGGAACTTGCTGCTGTACGACTCACCTACGTACCAAAATCTTTTCTCTGATCTAGAGCAGTTCTACCATCCGATGACTCGGCGAATATTAACGACTGCAGTTTGGTTTTGATTCATGCCCGCTTCGAGATTGTGCTCGGGCTTGCCGCCTACGGCCACAGTTACAATATCGCACCCGAGGCAGCGATAAAAACCAGCCGCTCTCTCAACATGTGCCCGCTCATTGGGGTCTCCCAGCGGCGCCTCCTCGGAGACGCCGGGTGGCATGTGCATCAATCCGTGCGGGAACCCGAATAGCCTCAGTGGGTTCACTTTCAATGGATTGATGACCAGTGACCACAGCATTTTTCGAATCTGACGGGAACGCCAGGCAAAATTGCGCCATTGATGAGGAGTGCAGCAGAATGGTCGGTCTTCGAGGCTCGATTTCCTCGTTCTTGATTGCGATTGTTCCCAGCCCTTCGTTTGCAGCGAAGATACGCATGTGATGGTTGCTGCTTTGGTGAGCGAAATATTACACTTCAGTAATGTTTCAGCTCACATCATATTCGAGGCCTGAAGGGCACATCCATTACCGAGAACGGGCTGGCAGGATTTGTCATATGGGATACCACCAAGACCATGACATTTTGCTGGATTCGTAAATTGCAAATGATCCCGTTGGGGGACGCCTGGCAGCTTGGGACAACATGTCTCTACTTTATCGTTCTAATCCCAGGGTAGTATCTGAGGTATTTCCTCGCCACGCGTTCGTTTTGCAATTTCACCCCATGCGAGTTACAAGTGCAGCTGTGTAGGTGTCTCTGACTCCACCCTCAGGCCAAAGGCGCTCGGTCTACCAATACAATACGGATCTAACGGATATCCATCTGGTTCAGCCGTGAGTTCAAAGAGTCTATTTGAAGGGAAGACATGACATGAGTTGTGGATGAGGAAGGTGGGTGGCAAATTCCCTACGAGATCTCCAAATCTATTTCATGTTCAGACACAATCTGGAACCGGCGCACGGTATTCGGACCGTGGTTTACCTGGTGTGATCAAAGTGAATGCACCGCCGAGACATTGCCATAATTCGTGACCTCTGAAGCGCCAGCGTGTCAGAAGGGATGGAATCATTAATTGCGCCCATCGTTGACTGGCAGTTGTAGATCGTTAAGCATCTTGCTTCCTGATCTACCGAGGGAAATAAGGTGACCTCTCTAGCGGCAGTTTCTATCTGCTTCGGATATCGTCCGAACGCTCCCGAGGGCCGAAAAAGTCCATCCGCCGCCGCCGCGCGAAAGCGCCTCAACGCCACATCCCGAGGAGGATAATTGTGGAACGGGGAGATGCTAGATTAGTTCCGCCACGCTAGAGGACTCCAATTGCTTCGATAGATGCCCCAACCACAGAGAGACACGGACATCGGTTTCACCAAGGTTTCATTCCGAATCCAGAAGGCCTGGCCGATTCTAAGCCAGCGCAGCCTTGTATTGTGCACCAACTGAGGATGCTCGCAAAAGATGGTTGTTTAGACACGTTATGCCTAAAAACGCACTGAGGTCAAACTGAGTTCGGAAGGTTGGACAAATTTGAGCCTCGACCGCTCTAGGAGCGAACAACTTGAACGCAGCAAAATATTCAAAGAAAATAAGAGAGTCCCGTGTAAGACGCAGAAGTTTACGTATCAAGCGAATGGAGGCATGGAAGGCACGCCAAGAGCCGAAAAAGCTGTTTTAGCTGGCCTAATGCTGTAAAGCAACATACAGTCCGCGGAGATGAAATGAGAAAGTGTCAGGCGATTTGAGAAGACCCCGAGATAATAATATTGCGGGCATCCAAATAAGAAGCCCAAGGGGAAATCGGGCTTCAAAAGTTGAATTTTTCGACCCAAGCTGCCCCCTTGCCTTGTAAGAAAGGAGTTTCCAACCCCTAGGGCCGGACCAGCTTCTCCGCGCCCCGCCGCTCTCCGACTTAATTTCTACCATTTCCTTGAGCGTAACCATGCCCAGTTACACCATTTCAGGAACTCTGATTGTTAATCGAGCAATCTCGGTTTGAACATCTCAAATATTTCCGACACAAGAGTCACAAAAAAGTCCCAAAGGGCCAACGTGATTAATTTTTCGATTTAATTCTTGACTCGTTGCTAAGTGTATGTTTGCAGGGAGTAGAGTGGTATTCAGAATTTAGCCTGGCCTGGAACCGTAACCGTGTACTCAGACCTCTTCCGCTCGAAATAAATGACAAATATATGTTTATTCTTCGCCGAAAATTCGGTGCTACGAATTCTGCTGGACATATTATCTCGTTGGGGCGAAGAGGCGGCGCCCGGGAGATAATCGCTGCCAGCCCCGATAACAACTTTTAGCGAGACCCTGCCACACTACGATTCGTTCGGAGTCAGACGAGAGGACTCAGGGGAGCTTCGATTCCCAAAGACACGCCCTTCGCTCCGGATATCCGAGAGTCCGCCCGTGGTAAGACCCTGGGCGGAGGAAAGACGACTCTGGGCTCTCCTAAAAAATGACCCTTCGTCGTGGAAGTTGCCAAGATGGCTGCCGAGGTATTGAAGACCCAACGCCTCGTCTGCAAAGTATAGCCGGCAGTAAAGCATACCGTTCAGCTTGGTTAGACATCAAATGCGAATTCTCAGAATCCTTCTGTCGCTGCGCCACCGGCGAAGAATGTCCGAGGCGCCGGCATGGGCAACCGAGCCATTCCCACTGGTATAATGCATCGACTCCAGTCGATCAGTGGGACTCCGCAGTCGCAGTCATTTGAGGGACCCACGCGGATTGGTCGGGGCGTTGTCGGGGATGTATCTGCATAGAATGCATAGAATGGAATGAGAATGATAACGGCTCAGTTCTTGGAGAGCGGAAAGCCTCACCCGACTCAGTATAGAGCCAGTATACGCCCGCCCCGGATTCTCACCCTCACATGGGGCTGGAAAGCGAATCAAGGCCTTGCCCCGCTGTCTACGGAGGCTCCAACATACAGGGAACTCGTTTACTATGTCCTGAATGGCGGGAGAGTCGGTATGGAAGGAGGTGTGGTCAGATGGTAAGTCAACGGACGGCGCGCCACAACCTTCGCAGCCAATCAGTCACGACCTCCTACGAGAGCTTGGACGTGTTTACATGGCTGTCCCGTAGTGTTTCAGGCGATATCCTGGACGGTGAAGAGCGAGTGCCAGCGGGGACTTGGTCTGCGGAGTAGCCAAGCGGAATGAGCATTATAGGGCACAGTCGGCGGCGGATGAAACCCAATCCAGCGCAGACGCAAACAGGAAGGATTAATATACCGAGGGAGGCGAGAGAAATCGGTGCGCCGCATTGGAATACCATAAGTATATCTGGTGGACGAACAACAGTCGGTTACGGGATCGATTGATAATAACGACGCATGGGCCCTTGGGAAAAAGCGGGAGGCTCTTGATATCGGCTGTAGTTCATGCAGGGCTTCCCGGAGTCTGCCTGCCGTAGCAAGCTGAGAGAAGTGTCACACAAGCCAACTCCTAGTAACAAAATACTGAGTCAACTAGAGCAGATGAAGCACGGAGGACCAGATTGACCCTATGCTTCAAGCACCTGTGTGAATTGAAATGCGCTTCGATTCCTAGATCTGTCTACCCGTCAGAATATTAGAAATCATGGCGTGTCCATCGGGGCCACACTCCTTACGGCTCCCAGCCACCAGTGCACAGTGCATGGAGCAATCAGATATATTGACGCATACTGGGTAGTTACCCCATGGCCGCAAACCCGACCTCAACCGGCGATGATGCGGGTCACGGAGCTTGTAAGGTGAGAATAAGGGTTTTTTCAATACGCAGAGCGACAATGCATTGAGACCATCGGGTTGCATCAATTTGGGACATCAAACCGCCGGAATTCGGAAAACACAGATAATTACTAGTCATCACGTTTGGTGGAATCGAAATGCGCCTGTCGGAAATCTTTTCGAGATAGAAGCTCCCTGACAATTTCCGCGCAAGTGGGGTATTCACCAATGAACGAGCACTAACTCTATTTTCGTAACCACATGTAGTTAAGTGGGATTCCACGCTTGTCAAAAGCTTTTCCGAAAAGTAAAGGGACACCCGGGGAACCAGATGGCTGGAACCGGATCTCGAGTAAGTATTCGCTGAGACGATCGAAGCAACGATTGATCAGTGGTGTCACATACCTGCCATTATCATGTCCGTCGACCTTCCTCCGCAAAATTAATTCCTCAATAAATTCCAGAATAAACGGAGAGACTGTGCTGCATGAGGTGGTGGTCGTTCGGGACAGGAGGGTCGGAGTTTTAAAAAGCGAAGTTCATATTCCTTTTCTGGACAATCATGATATCGGTCACGTCACGCACCGCTTGGCCTCCGCACATCCGGATCAACGGACTCGAACCCAACACCTGTTATATGAAAGCCACGCGTTCTTGTGGCCTATAATTCCGGTGTTAAATGCCCTCCTGCATCTTTTGGAGGTCGTTGGCACCAGAATGAGCTCGAGCGTGCTCGCAGCGGGCAAGCTCGAGTTCAGCTACTGTTCGGTGGTCAAAGAGGCTCGGAGGAATTTGGCCTTCTCCTCGACCGCCCGTCGCGCTTATTTTGAATATTCCTGTTTGGGCACCATTCTTCGGCGTGTTTCAGAGGATCTGCGCAGGGCCGCTACTCTCACGGACAAAGATCTTCTTCCCATCTCCTTGACAATGGTTCAGCGTGGCTTCATGCAATATTTGACGGACCTGCGGTCTATGGATCTGGCGGAGATGTTGCGGCATACTCACCGCGTTCTGGGCTGTTCCATGGGGCGGGAACCGAATCTGTTTCCATTCCATTCAATCTTTGTTGCCCAATGGCAATCAAGACACACCCCGCGTCTGCTTGTCCACGACTGTACGAGTCCACCCCACTATCAATTTATCAAGCCATGTCGCTGATACTTTGGTGTAGAGCCGATCGGCCTTGTGGCAGGTCTCTCGCGGCGAGGTCCTCCAACTCCTTTCAGAATATCTGCCAGCGATTCAGATGCAGTCATCCGAGGCTTGAATTGGGGTATAAAGACCCGCAGATGATCCTTGACACACCGACGTTTGTCTCCTCTGCACTTATAATGTATCCTCGTCAAACCTCCAATGCGGCGGTATGCTCTGTTTCTGTGTTTGCATACCTGATTTGACGAATTCTGGAATATCAGAACCACAGAACCTATGGACTGGTACGTCCCATGATTGCAATCGGTGTTCCACAATCTTCTGAACCAAAATTAATAGACACTGCCGTCCTCCCCACAGCAGGCGGTGCGTCGAGGAAGCCGAAAGGCGAACATTTGCTCATTTCCTTCCATTGGCCAGGCATCGAACCAGTTTGAGTACCCTTATTCTCCGTACTCAGTGGATCAGGTGGTGAGTACCGTACGATCTACTTCTTTTTTCTCCTCACTGAGAACCTCACAGCGGTTCACAACGCAACTGCACCGCGTGAGTGGACAGCAGTATCGAAAGCACTTTTAACAGCCTTACCTGTTCTTCCTTTACAGCTTCAGGTGCGCACTGCCTCGCCGGCAACAGAAATAAATCTCATGCCACTCCTTTTAGCCTCCTCCTCCGCCACGCCTGCCGAGCGTTCCCCTCCCCGATCCTTCACCTACGCATGCGCATGTACAGGTCTCGCCGCCCTCTGTCGGGGACGTATTTCCCATCGACCTCACGAACGAAATCGACTTCTCCCTCCTGGCACGCGGCATGTTAAACTTTGCCCTTCCCCCGCGCACCACGGTCTACGTCCTGCCGGCTTCGCGAGATCGCTCCCTCCTCCAGGTCGAAACCGGGGACAGAACAGCCAGCGCATTTTCCGTCATCCGCAAGCTGCAGTCCATCCTGCACGCGCCGCTCTCGCTCCAAAAATACTGCACCGAACTCCAGCCTGTCGTCCAGGAGTCTGTCCGCCAGTATTTCCTGTCTCAGGGCGGATACAACGGCCCGCAACTGTGGCAGGAATTTCTGAGTGGCTTCGATGGCCCGAGCGGCCTAATGTTGTTGCAGGGTCACTCTGA
This sequence comes from Mycena galopus ATCC 62051, assembly GCA_014925785.1. Lineage (NCBI taxonomy): Eukaryota > Fungi > Basidiomycota > Agaricomycetes > Agaricales > Mycenaceae > Mycena > Mycena galopus. The sequence goes on from WIQG01000232.1 coordinate 37,971, forward strand.
CCTCTGGGGATTTTCGCAGGATCACAGTGGACAATGGATTATCCATGTCGACAGGCCTCTCCTCCCCCGAGTCTAGATCCCAACTCGTAATTTCCTGGGTAAGCATGGTTGACTGCTCTTTGAGGTGGTGCGTCCTGAATATCCGGCCCACAAGTCGGCGAAGCGAGCAGGGGATGTGGCGAGAAACGCGGCGGCTTCCCTCGGTGCTACCATACTCAAGCTTCGCCGCCCCCAACCATGGTGTCCATCAATTTACTTTTCTCTCACTATTCAAGGATTAATATAGCAACTCTGGTAATGAACGAGGTGGAAGTTAAATGGTTCGGTATCGTATTTATGTTTTTTCGTCTACCCATGTCATGATATAATTCCTGTAATGCACAAGTCGAGGCATATATATGTTTGTTTTTGTCTCGAATTTATTGCTGTGACTGTCGCAGACAACCTGGTCATACCTCGGCCACAGCATTGTATCATGTCGCGGCATAAGTATCTATTTCGCTTCTTTGGTTTGGGATACAGGAATCCGAAAGACGGTGGGGCACGTGCACATAGCGACCGCGGGTAGCTCAAACTTGCGATCTGAGGACTCAGGTTCCGTGCACCGAGCTAATTTTTTTTGCCTCGGGAGAAGCGCGCGTCTACTGGCGGCCTGTACACGGGGTTAAAAATATAATTGTCCCCACGATCTGTTCCTCTCCCGAAAACGTGGCTGCTACTGACGTATCAACATTTTCGACCCGCGATTTAATTGTCGAAGTCTGACAATGATCACAGTCGCTACATACTGAGTCCTCGGTGTTGCGAGGAACCATGTGGACGTCAAACCAGTATCAGACTATTCCTGGAGTAAACCTCGTACAATAGTGGAAATGCCGGACTGACGCAAAATGTTGCATCATGGCGCCTTAGTCTTGGTTCGGGATCTGGAGTCTGATAGTGGGAATTGCTGAAGGGAAATGCATCATGACTGCTACATCTGCGTACACTCGGGATGAATTCAAGTCCGCAGATGTTCGAGCTGACTGCACACCGGAGTAGATGTCAAAAATGTGCAGTGGTTTGGATTATACAATTACACTGGGAGTAGCTATTGGTATACAATTGTTTCTTTCGACGCTTCAGCATTCAGAAGTTATTCTGATCAAAGTCACCCTGCTGAAAATATCCTATGAGTCGCTGTACAACATGCGAAAAGATCAAACAAATTACCTTGCGTTCCTGGCCGCGCTCTTGCATGTTGGTGTTGCCCGTCAGCTTGCCCGCGAGTTTCTCCGCGCCGCCTGAATAATTGCGCTGTCAGAATTGAAGAAGAGTAGGGAAGGAAGAAAATAAACCCTTGAGCTTATCTCCCATGCTCGCCTTCTGGCCAGAGTTGCCAGAACCGTACTGATCGTTCTGCATGCCGCTGCTGCTGTATCCAGCTCCCTGGGACAGGTCATCGGTGCCGCTGGTGATACCGCCTCCTGTGACGCCACCCATGCCTGTGCCCATGCCGGTATTCATACCTCCCATGCCGCTCATCATGCCGCCTCCCATGCCGTCGTTCGTGCCACCTCCCATGCCACTGTTCATGCCGCCTCCCATGCCGTCATTCATGCCGCCTCCCATGCCGCTGTTCATGCCGCTGTTCATGCCGCCCCCCATGCCACTGTTCATGCCGCCCCCCATGTTGTCTTGGCCGTACCCGCCAGACGTGTTCGAAGAGTCAAATTGGTCTGAAATATAATTGAGTAAGGACTGGCGCAACCTGAAAGGGCTGCGAAAACTAACCATTCTGGCCAGCCGCGCCCATACCAGTGTTGTTGTTGTTGTTGTCGAAAGAGTCCATGATTTGGTGGGGAGTGAAGTGTAGGTAGGAGTGTGTAAGTGTGATTGGGAAGAGCGAATTGAAGTAGAGCGGACAATACCGAACTGTATTTAAGGGTATTCGTTCAGTGATGTCATGGAGCCTTGGAGTAGCGGAACGAGAATGGTCACAAATTGGAAGCCAAACTGAGGGCCAAAGATTGCTGGTCAGGGCCATGATGACCATTAGATGACGCAGAAGGAGCCATAAAGTAACGAGAAAGCAATCAACTGTGGAGCTGACGGAACTGTGATGTGCATGTGACCGCCTTTGGACCACTTGTTCGACTTCAAGTTCAGGTCCAATGCATCGGCAGAGTTCCAGTGAGCAAAGATAAGAGTCCTTCGTAAACAGAAATTCAGTCGAAAAGAAATTGGAGAGAATTTCTTTTTTTTGGCCGAATCTCTGTGAACTGCCGACGGTCGATGCTGCCGGAGTGGAGACTTTGGAGTCGGCTTCATTTGCAAACGTTACATTTGCCAGTCCGTGACACCAAGAATGGAGCGGATCCAATACGAGTTCGATGACGCGCGCGGCGTCCCGGCATTGAAGGCGTTGACCGATACATCCAAAGCAAGAAAAATAGCAGGACCTCTGGGGTTATTGAAACAGGCCTGAGTTCATCGCGGAAGTGAAAACATTGGACGGTAGTTCGTCGCAATGTCAAATGCGCGTCTTGACTCTTGATCCTCGGAGTCGACATTAAGCTTGCTTTTCAAAAATCATCATCGCAAATTCGTGTGTTGCACAAGGAACGATATTTAGTTCCAAGTACTACCGGAGATTGAGCAAACGACCGAGAGATCAGGTTCATAAACCAGTCCTTTACGGCCAAAGGGACGTAACGTTAACAGTCTGTGGTCACAGCGACTCGAGGTCACCAAGGGACGGCGCACGTCGCAAATAAAGTCGATATCACCGTAATCAGTGGAGATATGCGGCGAGACTTTGATGTCTTCCCAATCATTGCGAAGCTTGCTTCGGATGGCTACCAAAGATTCGAATCGCCGGGGCCAAAAACTCCCGGAAGCCCAATATGTGATCCAAAGCAATCAGATAGTTCTCAGGAACTTGGCGGAAATTCAAGTGGTGAGAGAATCTGTCGGAGAAAACCAGGTTTTGAAAATTTGCGCGGCGCAGTCAAAGGGTCGGTCGTGACCTCAGCGCTAGGCGAAGGTGAGCACTGAGATTCCGTGAATTTGGGATAACTATGCCCGACTTGGTCTCAACACAAGAATGCCTAAGAAAGCTGGCAAGTTTAAGGACGATGCTACAAGATCCAGTGCTAGACAACACCTTAGACGGAACCCTGAGCACCAGAAGCCCAGATTTCATACCATTATTGATGACCGGACACTCTTCTCAGGGCCAACAAGATCAATAACGGCCAAGAAGATGTGTTAAGATTGATATCCTCTGCCATTGGGTGACTCGAGCTGAGCGATCGGGCGATACATGTATGCCTGTGATCCCAGCGGCAATTGCCTCGGAGATTTTCCAGGCAGTCTTCGAGGTCCGAGCCGACCCCATGTCTTTGATGAACGATAACAGTGATAGTGAACCGCGCCTTCGGAACTTCCGACATGCGGTACGATCATCCCTTGAAGGAAAGCGAAATGTTGACTGGAAGATGAAAGGATCGTTTTCAAGATCTGGGCGTTATGGCCTCGGCCGAACAAAAGTCTTGATTGCGAAGCAGCGATTGCCAGCAATTCAGCAGCAGCTTTTCAGATGACTGACAGTACTAATAGTTTGACTCTTGCGAATTGACTCTTGGACGCTTGATTCCGATGACGGAATTATGGATTCATCCATCTCGGAGGGAAGTTCCATCCCCAAGAAAGTTTCACCTTCAAGCGCCCTTGCAGGTAGATCGTACGCGGGAGCTTGCTCCGGTCGTAGCAACGGAGGTGAAGGAAGAAGAGCGGTGTTGATGCATATTGTACATCAGCCTCGTTTCCAGTGCCGGTGATTGCCCACCCAATCTAAGCCGAACGAGGAAACCTGTTTCCACGATTCCGATTAGGAATAGTGCCGCGTTGCGTGTCGGTTGAGTTTAACTTACGCGGATAGCAAGAAAACAAACATTGGGAATGTACGAATGTACAGCACTACTAGTATCAAGACCCACTATCATATTTCAGTAATGAGCTGACCTTGAGCTGACCAGGAATTAGAGCTGGAGCGGAGTGAGTCCGGCCCATGGGGCCCCGGGCACAACCGGAGTGCGCACATGTCTGATAGTTATTTCCTGAATTAGCCAAGGATCTTCAGGGTCAATATCGACTGAACGGCCGGTGCACAGCGGCTCAAGCGAAGCAGCTGAAAAGTTGTTCGACTTGGTTTCGGGCCTTTCGGCCTTCGGCTTTTCGGGTTTGCATCCCCTCAACTCTGAAAACGCAAAGAAGTCGGTACATGCTTCAACCATCGTTGCGACCAGTGATTTAGAATCGTTGAGTAAGAAGAAGATCGAGAACGCGAAAGATGGAAGTTGAACCGGAGCAACAAAAGGGATCACGAACTTGTCCCTGTTTGGCATCAACCTGGATCCGCTTTTGTCTCGCTGTCTTCTCATTTGTTTCTTTCGTCTTTTCGCGCGCCAATTGCTCGCAATGATTGAATGGTATGGGACGCGAATCGCGCAGATCTTGACGGGCTCTGGGGGGACGACTACCAGCCCGCGTGCGCGAAGAAATCCAGTCTGGGGCCCGGGGCCCGGAGCTTGAAGAGCAAGGCGAAGAAGGAGTAGGAGGGGATTCTACCCTACGCGGCTTGCTGACGACCGCAACGGCGACGGCGTATAGTACCGAGGCGTTGTATAAGTAGTGCGTATCACTCATTTCATTGACGAGTCGGATGATGTCACAATTGAAATGATATAGATTTGTGGACAGCTTGGTATGCTGGTCATCTTACCCTTCTGAACTGATTTTCCGACCGCTACCGCACGCTTGCTCTCCCAGGTTGTCGCTCCCCTTCCCTGGCTTCACATTGCATCGCCTTCGGCTGGTCTCTGTCGATCGGATTCTCTGGTCTGACGACACAACACAGCGACGCGCTTGGTTCTTCCCTCTGCCCGGTTATAGCCCTTGGCCAAGTCCGGGACATCCCTTCCCTGTCTGCTCTCATCGACGACACAACGGGCTGACTTGCCGATCGTCCTTCCTTCCCTCGCTTCCCTCGATCTTCTCGCGTTTTCTCGCTCGACTATACTTTGCCAATTGCGAAATGACACGCCACGATGCTGGGTGTTCCTTGTTCGACTCCAAACTGGGTCGTCGCCATCCTCTGAATAACAAGTTTCTTTCGTCTCTTGTCGTCAGGGTGTGATAATTGGTCGAGCGCATATTAGAACGAAGGGGAGAGACTAGGTCTCAGAGCGGAGTGGTCAGCACCTACCCGCAATCTTCAATTAGGCTTCTTGTTCAGCTTCAGCTCAAAGTTGCGCATTTTTTCGTCTTCTTTGCTTTTCAAGGGACCCAAGCCTAACCGGTATAATTCAAGCACCATCGACCGAGCTACTGGGGCTTTGAGCCCAAGATCATTGGACTCTGAGCTCCGGAGCTCATGCCGAGCAGGCGTACTTTTTTTCAAGATCGGGTGGCCATTTGAAATAGTCAATTGTAATGCAACCGACTTCAAGTATGATGACATCTACTCCAGCTCGCGCTTCCGAACAATGGCGAATTTTTATATTGCCGAAAGCCTCGCAAACCCCGACTAAAGACGCCCCACAGCCTCGTGTAACAGCTTCTTCAGGACCAGACGATGAGAGGTTTTGGGAGTCTGGTCTGTAAGTATGGACACTGCTTCGTCGTCAGGTCCTGTTCTTTCACTCCCGCGACGTCGAGACTGTGGGATGCTTTCCCATTTCGGCTTCCACTGTCGAGCTCTTTTTCTGCACGGGCTCCGCTGTATCACTGGCGGAAGATGATGAAACGCGCCCATCGTGGCGCTTTGTCCAGTCTGACTCCCCTAAGCATCAATCAAGAAATTTGCCGCTGTTCTATCAGCCTAGTACAAAATCGATAGAAAAAGACTCGAGACAAAGATGGCGGCTTGCTGAAACTCAACCAGATCACCTAGTATCATCGGCCGCGGATTCATAAAATCTTAATCTTTCGTCCCCTCAAGAGAACTCGACGCATCCCGACGCATCCCGACGCATCCTCACAACCCTTTACGACTCGGAGCTTTGCGTAACAAGGGTACTCACAAACCTCTCGCGCACCCGTTCACTTTCAATCAATCACCTCTCAATCTCTTCCTAAGTTAGTCCTCCACGCCAGTGCTAGATGTCAGATGGCACATTTAAAAAAGCCCTTTGACGACGTGATGAATGATATTGGCTCGTCACTGCGACACTTATAAATCCCAGGGTCTCTTGATATCCTGTAACACTCCATCCAATGCCCTCATTCATCGTCGCTCTTTTCGCAGCCACACTCTTTCTTCCCATTACCTGCGGTACGTTGCTTCTCTAATAGTCTATCACAAGCTCCTCTCTTCGTCGGTTTAATCCCTGTCCGCCAGGAGCTTTCTGGAGCCGCCATCCACGAAATGTTTCCCTTCTTGACAAATCTTGCTTGAGCTCAGTCTATACACCAGTGACGACAGCTGTAGTACGTGACAACTTTGATTGTCGCGCCCAGTCCTCCAACGTTAACCCTCGACGCACCAAGTGCCTTTCGAGTAAACCCGCCGTGGTGCAATCTCAATTCAGATCGGGACCCTCCTATGCCTCCACTCTAAATCCTCGTCTATTCCATAACGCGGGTGGTGACCTAGGTCACGAAAACTTTGGCCCGACTCATGCGGCATCGCCGATGTCTAAGCCCGCGTCAACTCTCACTGCTGCTATATATACTCCAAGCCCTGTGCCGGCACCCCCCACGCCACCGCCGACTGCCACCTCAGTGGCTCCGGGGGCTCTCAGCTTGTCGGTGCCCCCGAACGAGGGCGGGGCCCCAAATTCCAGTAACGGAAATGGTCTAACGGCAACTACTAGCAACCGCAGCGTGGATGCGGCCACGAAACCCACTGCCGCGTCTAGAACTTCTTCGAGCTCGGGCAGGACCGCAAATCTTAATGACAGAGGTAGTTCCACGCCGGCTCGGTCTCCCTTGGCCACATCCGTGCCTGCTGGAACTCCTGCTAGTTCAGGTGGTGCTACGAATCCCGATAGCGGAAGTGGGTCAACACAGACTCAAACTCCATTGGCCACATCAGTACCTGCTGGTGCCGCCGCGAGTTCGGGTGGTGCGAATACCAAGGGCGGAAGTGGTCCAGCACGGTGGATGCATCTCATCACCTTTGGAGTTGCGATGGGCGTACTTTTACACTGCATCTGATTTCGCGCTTAGTACTGGTTGGAAATAGGAAAGTGGTATTTCGGATACTTCGAGGAGTAGTTCGATTTGGGTTAGACTCCTGCACGCAATATGCGTTAAGCTTGGTCTGAGACGTGTAACTGCCATGGTCTGAGAAGGGTAACTTGTCACACCCTGGGAAATCGCAGCGAAAGAGCATCACGGCAAGTCGATTCGAGATCGCAGTTGAGAAGATCATTGCATCTAGATTTTCGAGTCGTACGGGCATTGCACACAAGAACGCTCCGCCCGCCCATAAATGAGAGAAGTGAGACCACTCCTCCCGCCCCGAGTCCCGACGCACGCTCCAATACATGGAGCGCGCCGATCTGCCCTTTCAAAACAGTCCGGAGAAACACCAAGAAAGTCCTCTCCCCGGGAGCAGCAGTCTGAACAAAGAAGTTAAAAAGGACAAGTCCACGGGAGCACGCCAAACATCTATTATATCTTTTACAGAACCGATCCACAGACGATGATCAAGATGTATCTGTATATGGATACCAAATACCTGATCCAAACCCTCCACGCACACGATCATCTTCCAGTCGACCAGATTCCGGGGGGTCGGCGTTGGCGTTCGGTATACTGTACAATTGAACTTCGGCGGTCGCGCGTCATCCTATTTTTTTATTGCGGCAATAATTTTATCTCGCTTTCTTTGGATTTAAAATTCCAGGATTGGTGCCTAATCGATAGAAATTGTACAGTAAATAAGTATGAGACAAGGTGCGAGTAGGAGTGAACTGATAGTGTTCCTTGTTCGACTCAGGGCTGGGTCATCTTGCAGGCGACTTGCATGGGGGGCGTTCATTTGTCAACTGGTGTTCAATTTATGGGAATTCGTTGTTCGACTCAAGGCTCAGCATGGCCCTCTCGAACACCTGATTTCCTGTTTCTCTGTTCACGCTGCACGGTCAGGCTTGGAATCGAGGGCGAGTAAAGCCGATCAGTACCCTGGGTCGCGGGTCGAGCTCAGTCTCAAGGTTGAACCGTAAAGCAAGTTGAACATCTTGAACTATTGAAAAGTCCTTGCTGACAGAGGTTATAAGTATACCAAAAGTTCTCGCATATTTAATATTGACTGAACGGTGCACAGCGGCTCAAGCGAAGCAACTGAAAAGTTGTTCGACTTGGCTTCGGCTTGGTTGATTTCAAAGTGTGGTGCTCCAGCTTTCCGTGATTTTAGATCCAGATAATTAGGACGAATATCAAGAACGCGGTAATGGAATACGACAGCAATGTTGTCGAACTTTGAGGTGACTTATGACTTACTTATGATTATACCATCACGGCTTTGTCCCTCTTTGGCATCAACCCCGGCCGCGATCGTTAGCGTGGCCTCGCCGCCTTTTGAGCATCTCCAACTTGCCTGTCTGCCTCCTTCTGCTCTTCCCTCATTTCCTTTAAATTTTGCGCGCCGAACATTCGCAATGACCGACGAACGATTCTCGGACTTCACACCGGCAGATCTCGTAGGATGACGAGGGGAAGAAGAGCAAATCGGGAAGAAAGAGAAAGGAGAAAGGAGGGACGGAACGGGGAGGGACGGGGAGTCGACGGCCTATAGCATCGAGACTGTGTGCAGTGCTATTAGTGGTGCGTATCCCTCCTTTTATTGCGGTGACGACAACTAACGGTACAGATTTGCTAGATCCCCCCGGGCCGTGGGACACGTCGCAGCCTTCTCATCCGAACTGTTCTCGCCCTCATTTCACGTCTTTGTTGCTTGCTTGATACACCGCCTCTGCTCTCCTCAGTTATCGCCATGATCGTTGTTCTCCTTTCCTTGCCTCGCATTGCCTCGGTCTTCTTGGCTTCCTCTATATGGCCACTCCGCTCTGCTACCTGGCGACCTGACAAGCGCGCGGCCGACGTACTTGGATTCTTTTATTTCTCTCAGTGATCGCTCTTGACTGACCCTTTCCCGCTTGCCATCCTCGTGTTCCCTCGCACCGCATCACCTTGTCTCAAGCTCTTGGAGCGAAGTGCGTCTTCCTGTGACCGCTCTGCTCTGGGAATTGACTTGATCTCCTCACGTTTGCTTGCTCGACTACGCTCACGATGCTGAGAGTTCCTCGTTGGACTCAAAGCTGGGTCGTAGCCATTCTTCGCACAATTTTTTTTTTTGGTCTGTGCCCCAGGTTGCGATGATTGGTCGAGTTCAAGTTGCACAACGGAGGCGAGAGAATAAGGCGCGCATTGAAATGGTCCAAACTTACCATAATTCTAACGCAGCGTCGGCAATCTTCATTGGCGAAGGCTCCGCACTCAACCGAACACTGGCCGGATTCTTTTTTCGTCTTCGTTGCTTCTCGAGAAGACCTTTGACTGTCACGAAACGTACCAGCAGTACTCGTGTGTATTCTTGATGAGCTTCGACTGACTCGTCTCTGGCTATTTTCGCGAGCTCGTTCTGCGGGTATCGATTTCAAGTTCCGTGAAAGCGGAATATTAGGAATTGCTCGATTGGTAAAATCTCAAGTCAGACCATCGAGCGCTGAGAATGATTTCTTGATACGAATTTCCTTTTAGTCCGGCGTACACATCTGCACTGCGCTGGGCGCGCACATGCACGAGTTTTCATGGCCCTGCGCTTAATTATTGCTCGTGGGCGGTCTGCTCAATCTCTTACGATGACCTTGAAATGCGCGTTTCAGAAAGACGGGGAGGATGCGCGAGACGTAGGTGATCTCTCTAAAGGCATGAATGGTCACTGACCGCGCAGATCCTGTTGTGTCATACGCTGAAATTCGTGGACATGCAGATCCCTATCCCCAATCTCACGGCCCTCGAGCAACTCAGTAGACTTCGGGGCTTACCCCTCTCCGTTCACACATCTCTCACACGACTTCTCCTCACTGCCGCCCCTCCTCCCGTTCAGACTCTCCAGTCTGAAATTGCACGCCTTCTGTCTTCCGGATGTGTTCTCCGGAAGATGTATTGAGTCTGGAGCATCACGGGAAGGGGGTTCCCACTCTCAGCATCGACAAGAACGGTGATGGAAGATGGAATGACCAATGTGAAATCCCTCCGGCATCTCTTCTGTTTCGCGAACTTTGATCACATCTTATGTCCGGGTTCGGCATCGACAACGACGACATGAAGGAACTCGCGATGGGAAGGGAACTGTCTTGTCGTCAGGCGAGAACGTTGTGGCGTATCAGACGAGCGCTACATTATATGACAGCGGGCATTTTCATGTTGCCCTTAGTCACCGCAGCCTTTTGCGTTTTACCCGCGACGTCGAGAATGCGGAGCACTCCCGACTCCAGTTTGCCTTGTCGCCTGTCGAGCCTCTTTTTCGATAGGGTTACACCGTAACTCCGGCGGAAGATGAAAAAGAACTCGGTCGTTGTTCCATCAGCGCAGATAAAGCGACGCAAATTGATAGGTCGCCTTGGGGAGATCGAACTGGAACACTGAGTATCATCGACCGCAGAAGAGTTTTCACAATTGTGAGACCTTTCGTCTCTTCTCTGCACCTTTGTTTTTGAGCGACTTGGATGCATACTAACAATCTTTACAAGCTCCACGCAAGGTCGGTTTACTTCCAACAGCCCACCTCTCGATCCTCCCGGTCCTCCACGCGCAACCACCAAAGATGGCACCTTTAAAAAGACTCAAGTTCGACGTGATGAATGATTTTGGACCGTGCTTGCGACACTTATAAACCTCAGACGGACCTGTATCTCCCAATGCCCTCGTTCAGCACTCTTTTCGCAATCACATCCTTTCTTCCCATTACCTATGGTACGAGTCTCCTCATCTCTTTTTCGCTTTAATCCCTCTCTCCGTCAGGAGCTGTCTGGAACCTCCACCCACGAAATGTTTCCCTTGCCGGAGAACCTTGCACAAGTTCGGTGGCCGCAGCTGTCGTACGTTTGCTAATCACGTAGTCCGGTTAACGCTGACACGAATTACCTTTCGAACCAGGCGATTCTGAATGCAGTTGCCGTCACGCAATCTCGATCGAAAGCGGCGGCCCAGACTGTGTCCACTATAAATTTGCCATCGACTCGCCCGCCGGCGTCAGGTCGAATTATAGGGCGCTTTTTAGGATTAGGCGCTCATCAAGGTCACGATGCCTTCGACTCGCCCACTACAGCCCTGTTGCCTACGCCCACCCCAACTCTCACCGCTACAACTACTCAAACCCCGTTGCAAACACCCCTGCGCCACTCCCGACTACTGTGCTGGCACCTCCTACGCCACCGCCGATTACCACATCAGTGTCTGCGCCAGGGGCTACCAGCTCCTCGGTCCCATTGAGTTCGAGTGGGGCTTTAATTCCCACTGAGACTCTGGCTCGTGGAGGCAGCGCTCCAAGTGCCAGTGGCGGAAGTGGTTCAACATCGACTCAGTCTCCCTCGGCCACATCCGTTCCCGCCGAGGCTTCCCCAAGCTCAGCTGGGACCGCAAATCCAAATGGCGAAGGGGGTTCAACGCAGACTCAGTCTCCCTCAGCCACATCTGTGCCCGCGAGTACAGGCAGCCTTCCAAATCCCAATGGCGGAAGTAGTTCAACACCGACTCAGTCTCCCTTGGCCATACCCGTTCCTCCTGGGGCTTCTCCAAGCTCAGGCGGGGCCGCGAATCCTAATGGCAGTGGTTCAACGCTGACTCGGTCTCCTTCGGCCACATCAGTGACCGGGAGTACGGGCAGTTTGGCCACATCAATCCCTTCAGTGGCTCCTCACGCTCACCTAGGTCACGAAGCCTTCGGCCCGCCCACTGCATCGCCAGTTTCTACGCCGAGGTCAACTCTCAACGCTACTAGAATGTATACATCTACTGCGAAAACTGTACCACCTACGCCGCCCCCCAGTGCCACATTAGTGCCGGGGGCTCCCGTAACTTCCGGCGGGGCCGATGGCGGATGTCGTCCAGCACGGTGGATGGCTCTCATCGCCTTTGGAGCCGCAACAGCTGTACTTGTGCACTGTCTCTGATTATTCGTTTTGTTTATACAAAAGTAAAGCTTTATTTCGGATGCAGCGTACGGTCAACGCTCAGTGCACCCCATTTCTTCGCCGATCTGGGTTTGATTCCCGCGTATTGGTTGTACTTAGTTCAGTGAGAAGTTCAACTCTTTTGGTGCGGCTCACTCTCTGCGAATGAGACATTAGCGCTAGTCAATCTGAAGGATGCATACAAACAAGCTGAACTCAGAATCCAGGAACGAACGGAACCAACGGAACACTGGGAGTGTCGCAGAAAAATGGATCGTCAATGTGCCGTGTTTACAGAGGAGTTTCGTAAATCGTTGATGCTAAGCTGAGACCTGTCTCACGTCTACGTGGTGGGGAAATTGCGAAAGGATTTCTTCGCCGATGTAAACGGAGTCGGAACCCGAACACTCAGGACTGGCTAGTTGAAAGCGGTCAGCAGCTGTCGAGGTACCGGAGTTCTCAACAAGGTCTCGCCTGTTGAGCTGTGGGGCAAATCCAAATGATTCAGTTGAAGCAAGGACGCGACGCATGGGTGTTTGTTTGAACCCCGCCCGAAATGAAGGAGCGGTCACGATGATGTTGCGATGTTGCGATGATGCTCAAACGACGCGATGGGATGCGACTGCTTGAATATTTCCTTTTTGAAAAATTCCGCTGTGTTCGCTTTTTGTTTTTATTTCACTAGTTGTATGACCACAAAACTCAGCGCTGATGGTCAAGACGGGGAACAGCACGAGGCGTCTTGATATTCCACTCTTCCTCGCTGGTAAGTAAGAGGTCGTTCGATTTGCTTTAGTGTTTAATCACGCTCTGTGGTGGCACAGATACTGTGGTATTTCGTTCAATTCGTTTTGTCACGAGTCACACGGCCCAAAAAAAACGAAAATTTTCGTAAGTCACAGGGTCACAGAGGCGATTTGGGGCTTCGCCGAGGTGCCCGGGGTTAGCCGAGCGTTAGCCGAGCTTTGCCGGCGGATCAGATTGCCTTATTTAGATGCCGTACGAAAGGTACAATTCGTATGATGGTGTCACACACCAAACTGTCATACGAATTGAACGAAATACCACAGTATCTATTTCAAAAGTCGTCGCTGAATCCTACGCTCAGTCGTGCGCGGCAGTACCACAGTGCCACTCTTGACCGGAAGATCAACGCTCCAGACCGGGACTTGAGAATCAGGAGATTGTTGTTCAGAAAACCATTCCACGAGATATAATGCAGTCAGAGAGCTCTTTCCATCGACAAAGGACGTTAAGAGGCAGAGGAGTGTGAGTTGTGCACAGCCTCTCAGACCGCCTAATCAGGCAATCCGATGCCCTAATTCGGACTCACCTCCTTCGAAGTTCTTCCAGGTCTTCCCGCTTCAAACGTGGGGAAATCGACCCAGAACAAAGTTAAGGCCGTAAGCTCGTCAATTTGTTACTAATGTACAGGTGTGGAATGGTGTGCTATCAACCAAAACATAAAGAAAGAGACCATCAAACCCTTTATAAAAACATACGGGTTTTTAATCTTTCCTTTTTGGAGAGGTGCAAGACTTAACTCCGGGCCATTTCAAATTCCGACATCGGAAATATTAGGATCAAAACAAGGTGGTCAACGGCGAAGCCCAGTGAAAACAGCGCCGCGGGAGAAATCGCGTGGTATCGGATGGGCTAGAGGCGTATCGGCTCGTCGCAATTTTGACCAAAATTGTTTCCAGTCTGGTAAATAAAAAGGGTGACGTCAGTAACTTTCCCAGTGAAAAAGAGCGTCTCTGAGATGAATCGGCTGGTATCAGGTGGCATCAGCTGGTCTTGGGAGGTCTGGATTCCCAAAAGCTTGTTTATTTCGTTCAGTCCACGTCGGAAGCATCGGTCCGTGTTCGGCCCAATGACGTAGAAGTCATGTGGCCTGGGGACTTTACCTTTGCGCAACATCTCTCCTTCCACCATTCGCTGTCCACTGTGAGCGGCGCGGTCAATCCGCCCGCTGTTATAATCGCGCGTGGCCTCTGTCTCATCCTTGCTGCGCTCTCTTCTTCTCTTCTATCAGACGACTTTGGGCAGGTCATATTTCCACTGCATGCTCCCGGAGCCGGCTCGTTCAAGCGTCGTGTCAAGCTATCCTATTCAAGTTGAGGATTCAGTGCAGCAACAAACTCCAAGTTATTCAAGACTCAAAGCCTTCAATATTCAAACTTGTTGTCAATATAACCTCAACATACACGCGAAGCTTTATATGCGTCGAACTTGACGCTTGAAGCCAGAAGAACTCTTTCAAACGCATGGAAGATTCCAACCCTCTGACATGGCCACCACCTTCGTCATTCCCCGCCATCCCAATCTACGCCTGTGATCAGCCCTGTCGTGTCTCTCTTTCTTTGCATGATGCAGACCCCGTTTCCCATACGTCTCGCCCGCAAGTAGCTGGTGACCTTCTCTTCGCCGACGATGCGGATCATACCGGCAACAGGGATAAAGAAACTAGGAGGACAATGGCCTTGACGAGCGCTGGTTTCGAGAGTATGGCCGCACAAGCAAGTGAGGGGTCTAGTCTTTAGTCTTTGTTCTCTTTCTTATCTGCGTTCCAGGCACCACCGCTTCTTCATGAGCTTGTTCCATTTTCCTGTGCAACCCCAAGTGACTCCAGCGCACTGCGATACACAAATGACATGAGACCTGAAGGCGCTCCAGCACATCTTCACACACACCCGCATCTACCAGTAACCAGACATTCGAAGCGTCGCGATTCAGCCTTGGCGCATCATTGGGTCAGGTGCGTGTCTCATCCCGTTTGTCGACCAATCCAAACTGATTTATTCTGAACCCAAAGATATTCTGGTCGTGGAAAGCGATGCGCATACACAACAGCGCAAAATCATGGTGCGTCTCACCCCTTCTTAGCGAACTACATTATCAATTGTTTGATGTTCAGAACCCTGCCTTCGGCGTACCACAAGTGTGGGAGCTCACCGAGATATTCGTGCTATGCAGGTAAGTAAAAGTAGGGTTATGCACCTCCCTCTCATTGCTCTGCCCGAGACGATTTTGCGGGGCTAATCACCTATTGTTTCAGTTACGCGACATCTAGGCCGTGCAAGTCGCCGAATTGAACAATGGTGTCGCGTGTGTGGAGTTCTCTCGTGGCTCAGCAAGGTCACGCTCGATATCATCGGGCTTACAGGTGCGTTTACCTTCATATTCAGATTCTCCGTTCTGCGTTCAATATCTTTTTTCTCGCAGTGTGGATAGATTTATGGAAGAACCCCAACAAATCCGCCTATGCTACCTGCGAAACACACCACACAGCCGTTAAAGCGCGACCAGACCGTCATCGCCGCACAGGCAAGCATAATGCCCATCGGCCGCCTCGCGAACGTATTGTACGGATGGGTGAACTGGGTGGGGCAACGGCGGGGACGAGAAGGGACGAAGCTGCGACGAGGACGAGACAGATCGGGGCCTGGGACGAGGGCGGCGGGTGGGCGTGGACGAGGCTCAGCTGAGCGCGAGGGTGGCGGTGGGAACGAGCAGGGTGCGCAGCAACGGCGGGCGCAGGAAGCGGCAAACCCCCCAAATGTATTTTATTAGTACCTGCAAAATTGATGGCATTTGAAAAAAAAAATACCAGCTGAGACCGCCCAATACAAAGTCTCACATCTCTCCTCTGTGGTATCAAGTGGTATCAAGTGGTCTCAAAATGGGAAGTTTGGCTGTCTTGAGACCACTTGATACCAGCTGATACTACGTGATTTCTCTCGCGGCGCTGTTTTCACTGGGGGCGAAGTCTTGCGCCATTTCAAATTCCGACATCGGAAATATTAGGATCAAAACAAGGAGGGAGACGGCCGCAGGCCGTTGACCACCTTGTGATGGATAAAATAACGGGTATAATGTGAAGAAAGCGCGGATTTCGAAATGGTAAAGACAGAACAGAGGGAGGGTGGTGAGTGCAGCGATGTGTACAGACGAGTAGGCTTCTCAGTTCTGGGCCAAATGCATGATGAATAATTACTGATATCATTGTCAGTGCCACGCAGGGCTGGGAAGGATGTGCAAATCTCCGCACGCCCGTCCACCCGACCGTGCGCGCTCCCGATACCACTTATGCCCCCTCCCATACTCCTCTAGGCTCCTCCCTCTCCCGCTCCCGCCCCCGCTCATCGTACCCCCCACTGCCACCCGTACCGACCCCCCACACTCGGCACCGAAAACGGCGGCGCCTCCACCGGCTCCGACTTGGCGTCCACCCTCGGCCCCGTCGCCGTGCCCCGCTCCCGCTGCGCACGCCCAGGATGTCTGCCTCGAGCGTAGCCGGTGCTGCCGCGTACATTCCGTGCTGCTGTTGCTTGTACAGTTGACTTTTTCATAATGCATTTGCTCATAATGCATATTTTTCATTATGCATTGGACTGAGCCTGTAACCTCGAAGGTATGCAGGTATATGCACAATTTTATGCATTGTGATTATGCATAGCTCTCAGGACCAAAATTTACTGCAATATGCATTTTGAGATTGCTAAATTTGGCTCACAATGGGTCGCGTACCACCCAGAATTCCCAGATTTGGATGGAAAATTGCATTTTCCCTCATCACAAGCCCGGAAAACAGTTGCAAGCGACGGAAATAGGCAAGAATGCCCGTACACGTGCAGAGAGGTGCCCTGATGGTACCATATCCACCAAAAATGTCACGGTTTTGGGCGGGGTCACCTGAATCTCACGGTGTCACAGGCCCGTGGGAAGATTTTGTCTTGCATATCTCTCATAATGCAAAACAAAAGGGCGTTCCCGATGCTATGCATTATGAAAAAGTCAACTGTATATGCATTGGATAGCCTGCGCGGAGCACCCAGCGAGGGCCCAACGAGCGGTACGGCTGGGGAATGAGGAGGGGGAGCCTGGGCGAGCGGGGAAGCGGGAAGCGTGCTTCTTCGGGGCGAACGCGTGGATGTCGTCGCGCTGTGGCTACCGTTTTTCGGCTCCGCGTCCCCGCTTAGACGAGGCGGAGTGCATAGAACGGTGAAAGCACGCCTGACAACTCACAAAATATTCTCGCAAACGAGAATGAGGCCCAATCAATGGACGCGCTGCGCCCGCGAGATACGTACGTCTCTTCTCGCGATGCTCGTCCCCTCCCTCAAGGCCAAAAGACAAAGAGAAAAGAAAAAATGGGAGGGACTCGGGATCACTCTCCTCCCTTCCTCGGAGTACTAGTCGCTATCAAAAATGACACGGAGAGGGGAAGTGGGCCTAGCTTACTCCCCACCCCACCCCCATCGCCAACGCCAGCAGCGCTAGTGTATAGCCCCACACGAGGCGCAATTGTCAGCGTCGCGCTCGGCCCGCGAAATTACTCCTCTCGATTCAAAGAAAAATGACCGTCGGGCGCGTTCTCTATTTCCCTTTCCCGCTTCCATCCACCCTATGCGGCAGGGGATCAAGCGTGGGTCCGCCGCATATCATGCACCAGTCTTTAAGTTACTCCTGATCCGCTCTTCCCGACCAGACGCGCTCATCCAGCGGCCCGCGTCAACGACATGCAGGTGCGAGACCTCCTTCTGCCTCTCCTCCTCAGCACTCTGCCCCCAGGGGGGCATCTGATTGCACTATGTATCATACGTGCGAAACTGCCTCGCGCAGCGGCTCCTCGCCTGCCACGACGCGTACTGGCGCATCGTGTCGCCCCGGACGACGACGTCCTTCCGCGTGTGGGGGTCCTTCGACGATGCACCCATCGCCCTCGCGCCTCTCCTCGTGCCTCGCGCTCCAAGCTCGCATCGCACCTCAATTGACCTCGCCACTTCCAAAAAATGCGACGATCGTAGGCGCACTTGTCCCGTTCCTCCCTCCCCATTCCCACTCGCTTTCGCTTTGGCTCTTGCCCCCGCTCGCGCGCGCACGTCTCCCGTACACAAATCACAGCATATCCCCGCACCCGCCCCACATCCCGGACGTGGGGCGCGTTACACCCCACCACCCAAGAAACGGCGGCATGGTGCATCACGCTCCCTCTGGGAGATGTGTGCACACCCATTTTCTCTCGTTCGGTTATTCCGCCCCCGCAGAAAACACTGAATAGAAATAGAATCGAAATATACACACACTTGGAACATCTCCCGCTCATCCGCATCTTCATATCATGACGTGGTACTCGGCGTTGAAGAGGTTACGGACGCGCAGAAGGAGGATCTTCTTGGGCTTCAGTTTTGGTTTGGGGATGCGCGAGGTGGAGAGGGTCTGCGTTTAGTATGAGACCAGATGCAAAGAGGAGAGGGAGGGGAGGAGGTACAAGAGAGAAGACAGGAGAAGAGACGCGCAGGATTCGGGGCGGCGGTAAGAGCTGGCTGCTGGTGCTCTGCGCGATCGGCGCTCGACGCTGGAGGCCTCCGCACGATTCAAGGGGCACGGCGCAGACTCACTGCAAAGCAACAACACTCGGACTCCATTTATGGCACATCCTCTAGCACGCCCGTATGCAGCTGCGCGTTCCATGCGCCAAATGTGCAAGCTGGTATTGGGCATTTGTTACCCGCTTTTGGCCCCAGGGTACATCAAAACCTCTAGGCTTTGGCTTCAGCGTAGCTCTAATGTGAGGAATAGCGTGCTGAAAGCTCAAAGTCTTGGGAAGAAAGACGTACAGTGGTTGTTGCGGCGCCGTGGTAGTTTGGCGAACTTGAAGGCCATGGGAAGACACTTGTGAGGACTTGGTGAGGACCGCATAGTACGCATTTGGAGGAGACCCGGTATTCAAGAAGATCTGTTTTCAAGCGCCCATATCGTAGCCCTAGAGCTCGTTCAAAATGACAGGCAGCGGGCAAGGGAAGTCCAAGTTGGGAAGAGGAGATCGCTGTTGCGACAACGCGGTTCGGCTTTTCGGGGGCCACGCGGCTCTGAACTTTCCGTTTTGATCCGGATACGGCACGTGATTTGTTACGTTGAAAATACAGAATCCTTTTCCAACGACTTTCCATTGCTCTGGTTTTGGATGATGAACAATTTTGGATAACCCATTTTTTCCCTGTAGCAAAATAGCCCACGGTTCAGCCAATAATTTCTGACGAAAAGAGCTTCTATAGATTTTCTATGCGACCAGACCAGGGACATGAATGTTATGGTGGAGACGGGTCGCATTCAGAAAACTGAATGTCAAGAGGAATGGCACGCATCTCGCCTGATACAATCCCAAATTCCGGATCCTCTTCGTGTTTCTCGGCGTCCTTTTGGTCACGAATGATATGCTCCTGCTTTTTCCACATCCTGTAGAAAATCCGCGTCCCATGGAACTGGGCAGCGGTGAATGCGATATGCAGAACCGGTGTCGCGATTAAGAAGGTCAGCTTCCAACGAGTCCATAGCTGGGCGAAGAGGTACATCACGACGATGGTCTCGGCAATGGTACCAAGCAACGTTGTGACGCATGCAGCCCGGAAAATCGTCATGAGGAAGTGGTGCGAGTCGGGGTACACTCGATATAAAATGATGGTGAGATGTGGGAGGAACTCTGATACTATATCAAATGCGCCTGCGTGTACTCCATGTGAGACGGAGCACGTTGAAGAGAATGGGCACGCACCCCACACGGTGCACATGAGGAACTCGACGCTGGAATCTTCGTTCATGGAAATGCTGATGGTGATAGCGGCTTGGCCTACTAAAATACTCGCCATGTGGTGTACCTAGGTATGCGTTAAACTCATCATTCTACTCCCGACTGACAACGCAAACCTACCACGGAGATGGGGGAGATTTTCGTGCGATAAATAAGTTCGAACAGGAACATGCCGATGACCATTTGTGCGGAGATGAGCAACATATCGCCCATGGCGACCCTAGAGCCGATGAATGTGGTGTGGAATTCAGCAGTCCCGAAGGCCACTCCGCCGAATGGATAAGCGGCGATGATGAGAATGACGAGTTTCGTGGCGCCAGCAATGTGGTGGTTCACGAATCCGCGACGGTTCACTTCGTCCAGCCTGGTGTACCTGGCACCGTACAGTTTCTCCAGGAGAAACAGCTCCAGCACATAGAATTTGATTAGGAAAAAGACGAGGAGCACCACGGAGATGATGAGACCGGTGTAAGGTGGAAGGACAGAGATGGATGTGAGCGGAAACTTTTGAATGTGGGGGTCATCGAAAGGCTCAAACATGATGGGAGGGATTGGAGGAAATCGTTGTACGGGGGGACGTTCAAGTAATAATTGCTGAAAATCCCCTTTTTACACTAAAGGCGTGCTGCCGCACAACCGTGCTACCGGATGAGTCAAGGCGAAGATCAAAGCTTTCGGGTATGTAACAACTGACAAATACAGGATGTGTCGTTGGGCCGCACAACACCAGGGGAAACTGTCTGGGAACTTTTTCCCCAGTTAAACAGGTTGCAAAACTTTGTGGCTCACTGTTTGAGCACTTAGTGATGGAAAAGTTCGGTTCGGTTCAGGTTCGGGGCACTTTTTCCCGAACGCTGAACCTGAACCTCGGGTTCGGTTCAGAGATTCCTTGAACCTGAACCTGAACCTTGCGTTCGGGGTTCAAGGCGTTCGGTTCGGCGTTCGGCCAAGTTCGAACGCCGAACCGAACCTATTTTGCTCGTGAAAATTAATTCAGCACCAGGACGCAAAAGTGTACGTATTCAGTACAACCTGATCATCTTCCTTCGATTCATCCAAGTCATCAAGTCCACAAGGCAGCACCTTTCGAAAGGCGGGGGCTTTGCGCGGAGCAGTGCTGGCCTCCGCTGTTTTTGCGTGTGCCGGACGGTGTTGAACTTTCGGCACTGTCCGAGTATAACTTGCGCAGAGGGCTTCGACTGACGAGAAAACCGACGCGGAGAGCGACAGGAGGAGATTCATGCGTCGTGAAAATCAGCAAGAGGACGGTACATCAAAGAAGCAGAGGTGGAGGCCGGTCGTCAACGTCGTAATAAAACTAGTACTGAGTGTCGGGTATCGCGCAGAGTGCCAATTGAATTTCGGGCGCAGCCTAAAGTGCTAGACATTGGAGAGGTGTATTGGGCACTAAATTGGGGAGTGGTGGTGAATTCGTCGCCGAACCTGAGGTGAATTTTATACAAAGAAAATGCGAGATCATCGGCGTCGATCTGAAGGTAATGCACCTGAATTATAACAAAATGGAGCTTCATGGATAGACAGAATTGATGGAAAAGAATAGCAGTTCACCAAGCCCGAGGACTATAGCGCCACTAAAAAAAAACACGGAGAAGTTGCGAATTCACAAGTGGCGAGACATCGAAAAGACAGTTTTATCAAGCCGCCGCTTATGTCAAGAATAAACCCGAGTGGCGGGACAGCAAAAAAAGGAAGCCATGTTCACGATGCGAAAGGAGATCTCAAGGTGCCTGCTGGCAGGTGTATGGGCAGGAAGAATGCGCGATGCGCTGCCGCGGTGATATCGGAGATTTTCGCAAGATCTCCCACAAATCTCCCACTACCCGGGCCGGGTTCGGGTTCGGCGTTCGAACGCGTTCAGCAAAATGTTGCATCCGCCCGAACCTGAACCTCCAGTTGCGGTTCAGGTTCAGCAATTCGGTGAACCTGAACCCTGAACCTGGCGTTCAGTTCGGTTCGGTTCAGGTTCGAACCGATTTTCCGAACCGAACTTTTCCAACACTATGAGCACTGCAACAACAATTTCTCAAGGAGATGATCCGTAGCTACACACTAACCCATTATAGCACACAAGACGGACCGTCGCTTCGCTCCAGCGACAGAAGACGGACAGGAAATCGTGTATACATTACGCGTCAGAAATAAAATGCTCGTGCTGAAATGACAAACACAATCTTATTGAGCACGATGACTTCCCCTTTCTCGCAACGACTTAACCGTCACCGGGGACAATTGCAACCTCCACTTCAACGAGACAATTTTCAGTACTCGCGGATTCCAACCCTGGAGTCGATTATTACGATGCCAGTGCTGCACGGGTTCTGGATGAGAGGCTGGCCATTTCTTTTGCGACCAACTCCAATATCCCCAATACGCCAAAGGAGGCCTCGGTACGAACGCGCGAATCTGCGTTCTATCTCAGTATCTTTGGCAAACCCCTCACCGACGTGGTTCCCAAAAGTATCCAAATTTATGACTCTTCAATCCGAGCGCTGACTAACCATCGACCATACAGATTCGTTCAAATACGTTTCAGGGAAAGAGCGTCTCCCCATTGCTGAAGGGTGGAAGCAGCCAACCATGCCGATCACTTCAGAAACGTCGGACCCCTTCTAGAACATCATTTTCGCCGTCTCAAACTGGACTGCCAACTCACTGCATTCAAGGGCCTCCTAGGCTCAGTGAGTTTAGATGTGTGTAGGTCCGTACAGGTGAGTGTAGCTGGGTACAAAGGCCCTGTTTAGGAAGACTACCCACACCTAGACACAAATCTGGCAAGGTGCGTGTAGCCCCTGTCCAGCTGTGTTTAGGTCACCTACGCAAACTCTGTGTAGGTTTGTGTAAACAAGTGTGGGTACCTACACTCAGCTCTACTGAGCTATACTGGGCTACTTCAGAGAATTTTTTATCACAAGGTAGACAGGTGTATCATGATAAAACTATGTCTGTCTAGGAGGCTATTCAGACCTAGACCTACCTACACACAACTTTACTGACCTTCCCACAACTATACAGACCTACACAGAACTATAAATAGCTAGACAGAGGTAGTGTAGTCCCCTACACAGAGGTGGTCTGTAGAGCTCTGGCTAGGGACCTTGACTGAGGCTAAGTATAGGAGGGCCTTGAACGCAGTGATTCTCGTGATATGATTCTGCGATGCACGATCTTCAAAGTACAAGTTTTGTGAAATAAATAAATTCCAGATTTGCCGCTGGCCGTAGTTGACTTGTATTGCCTGAGAAGACGCTCAATGTCTCTGGTTCGTCATTTCGCTGGGTATTGAACGGGAAACTAGCCCTTGCAACAACTCGGAGTAAGTGGGATTCGTTCGTCTATGGTAGGGCTGCATACCGCTGTTGTATTTACGGGTCTGATGGCCGCCCGTAAACGGCGACGGCTCCGCCCCGTCACAGCATTCGACGCAGAGAACATGTGGGACGGGGATGGGCGGCAAAATCGTGATCCGTGCACTCAAACTTCAATTCTTTCTAGCCGCGCGCATCAATTGCGCAGCTTCTGCGGAGCGAATGAGAATTTGAGGCTCGCGCGCACGGTGTGCCGTGCTTCACTGGAACATTGAAGATCTGAAGAGCTCAATTTTATAGACAAAAAATCTATCTACACAATGTATACAGCGAATAATTCCCGGTTCAGCTTAGAATGCCCTTGTACATATATCGCGCGGTCACGGGCGCCGAGTTGTTGGGCGACGGATCAAACAGTCCTCCTGCAGTGTCACTAATCTGGAAGATGAGGGGTGCAGGATGAGTGACGCTCACCCCACCCTGTCTTTCCGGGGCACGTACTCGGTAGCCTTGCTTGCTTGGTGGATCGGATGTTAAAGGGGAAAACGGGGACCCGGGAGGCAAGCGAGAACCGCATAAGCCACATCGACGCGATGAATGGCAATAGACGACGGCACGATAATTCACAGGGAATCGTGCGAGGTACGAATAGGTGCGCGGACGCGCGGTGCTCCAGCGGCGAAGGTGCGCGAGCGGCTACAAGCGTGAACTGTGCACGAGTTGTGCATGCCTGGGTCCGCGAGCATAAATCAGTGAAATATAAAGAAGGGAATGGCGAAAAGAGAGGGGAATGTACGGCGATGAAAATCAATACGCGATGCTCGTGTGCCATCCTGCATGCGCTGGCGATGCAGGAGTGGCATACAGACAGGACCAGAGAATTGAACGAAAGAGTTCTAGTTTCGAAGGAGAAGGGAACCAGAGCAAGGGAAATGGTGAAAACAAGGGGACACACCTTGGAACCGTCTAAACGCACTACATAGGATTCCCCAGGAAACTTGACAGCTGACGAGCCCAGGACGGATGCGCGAGGATGGGGATGGGGATGGCGCTGGAAGGTGTCTTGTGGAGATGGATAGGTTGAAATGGCAGGTCAAAGCTGAAAACGAAAGGCGCAAGGACTTACCGAGGAGGACCGAGGACGCAGATGGACGGCCGAGCGTAAGTCTTTATGAGCGCGCACTGAACGTTTCATGCAGGGACGCGATTTTGACATGTTGACGGCGTGGTCGCGATGGTTTGAGTCGAGGATGACGATGGGGAGGAGGCTACGTCGCGATTTTGATTACCGTGGTGGATCAGCTTGCAGAGCAGAAAGCACTGGCAGGGGGAGCGGCACGGGGACGATGGCCAATGGAGAGGCGGCAAGGCGGCGAAGTTCGGCGGCGGGGAGTGGTGCGGGTGGGGTTAGCCAGCCTGTGCCATGTGCGAGTATATACGAGATTAGTGGGAGTGGGAGTTGTCGAGTCGCACTGATGGTGTTCGAGTCGCACTTTTGTCCATCAGAAGTGCGACTCGCTTTCCCGAGTGCGACTGGTTACCCGACGGGAACAAGATCGGCGCACGCTGTGCCGACGTGTCAGCTCCGGAGGCCAACTACTGAATTGCATTTACACACCATGTAAACGAAACCTCAACTAGTTGAATTCCCACATATTTACACCATCCCACTGCTGTGCAGAGTTTAATCCCTTTTATCACAGATGGAAGCGCTACAGTAGAGCTCCGAAAAACATTCATCTTCCCTGTTCAAAATTTTGGGATGGCTGTTGGAAACATTCGAAGCCATGGTCCTCGACTCCAGCATCTGTTTATTAAGCCCATGGTGTCCCTCACAAATGCAGAGACTGTGGTTTATGGGGCTGAAACAGCCCCTGGACTCGCAAAATATTTGAACAACACCCGCACGTCGAAGTCCATTTGCTCAAGTCGAACCCATTGTCGAGCCAATGGGTTGTGGGAGGTTTTAGTGTCATATTGAAGAATGTTGAGCATTGTCATTATAATTGTCATTCAGAACAAGGCCAGCCTGGTTCAACGTACCCTCGAATTAATTCAACACATTGTCTGTCAAGTCAGGGGAAAATCTAGTGTTGTTTGCATCGCTGTGTGTGGTCGTTTGACGCAGGCTGACTAGAGAACTGCAGGTAAGTCGTGATTTGAAACTGAAGAGATCTGAATCACGTTGTTGCCGACCGGACTGGAAGAGTGAGAAAATGGGCCACACAATGCCGGCAGAAAGGAGTGTAAAAAGAGCTCGTTTCGAAACCAAATCAGGATTCCTACTTATGCATCGTGCATAGGAGATGGAGAGAATAGAGAGATGGATCAAAAGAATGAACGTCCGCCTCAAAAAGAACCTAGCATGGTGTGATGCAGCTGATCTCAGTGAAAGTTGTCTAGCTATTAAGGAAATTTGAAAGGCTCAATCGACATGGCGTGCTGGGCCGTGGTGGGAGATGAAAAGGGTTGAGATATCAAGGCCATCGGCTTTGAGCAAAGATTGATTGCACATCAATGCATCAGTCGCACTGCCGATGCGCCATCAGTCACACTCCTAGGGACTGAGTCGCACTTTTCAAGTCCTGGAGTGGAACTCGTGGGACTGAGTCGCACTTTCCAAGCACTGGAGTGGGACTCATCGAGTCCCACTCCCACTAAAATCGTTGTTACTCGCCATGTGCAACGAGGAGAGGACATTATTGCGATGGGAATGGGCCGGTGTGCGAGCCGGGTCATCGCATGACGTGGCAGCGACGGCGATGGCGCGGGGCGGTGGCGATGACGGCGACGGCATTGGGTGTGGCACTTGATGGTCACCTGGCGTTTACCGAAACGGCGGCGTCGGAGGGGAGGCCGGCGAGGGCAGCGGGGAGTGTGCTGTTGGCATGGGACGCAAGTCTGACGGATGTGCGTGCGGTAGGCGCGAGCGACGGGCGGCGGGAATAAGGTAGAGGGCAGAAGGGCAGCGTTCGCGGTGGTGTCGATGAGGCAGACTCACAGCGTCGGTAGAAATGGTTTGACCAAGTACATTTACTAGTTGCGACCAACTCGACTGTGGAAACGTAGATAATATTTCCTCTATTTTGTAGCTTAGGCTTTAGGAGCTGGTTCAAATTCAAGCGCAGCGGAGCAAGAGCAAGTCGGGGAAGAGGAGATCACTGTGTATTTCATGGACATGTGGTCAGTGAAAAATGGTGGACCGTCATATGCACAGCCCATATGATGAGCCTGTTAACCAGAATGATCCTAATGCAGACTTGTTGGTCGAAGTTCAGAATTTTCGTGGTCGGGATCTGCCGCATGCCGTCGTCTAGAGCTGGTGGGAAATGAACAGCGCAGTTCATTTTACAGCCAAAAATTCTGTCGGCCAGGCCGCGCGTAAACGGCAACACAGCACTAGTACAGCATCAGGAAGCTTTGTTAACGAAGTTGAAGCTGTAAAATTTCGAGCAGCTGTCCTCCAACAGCAACACGGCATTTGTACAGCATCAGGAAGCTTCGTTAACGAAGCTGAAGAGTATATACGAGAGCTATGGGACTCCGCTAACCCATCATTAATGGGACTCGCTTAGATTGACAGGCCGCATCAAGGGATCATTTCGGCATACCAGCGCCGATTCACAGTATTTTGGTGTAAATGAGAGCTGTGGGGCACATTTCAGGTATAAAATGCTGGGGGAAACACTGTTCCCCCCTGACCCCCCTCCTTTGATCTGACGGCATGTCTGAATAATTATAATTGAGCATTTTTGTGTGTTTTTCCGCTGATTTTGAGTTCAAATAATTCCTCTATCGCGGTGGAGACCTCCGCAGACCCCCCTGGCGCTCGCTGCGAGGCCCACTGTGTGGGTCTCTGTCCTCATTTTACAATGCTTTATTTCGTTTTTTTCTGCATATTCTCAGTAGCAACGGCAAATGTGATCTAATGGCCATAACTGAACGAGTCCCATCTCCGTATCCATCGGGCAACGAGAGGCCCGCAGACACTCCCTTGTAACTGCCTCCGCTTTTCCCCCAAAAAACCCGCTGATTTACCTTACGAAATGTGCGCTCAGGGCCTTGATTTACCATATTTTCGGAGCGAGATATCTAAAAAAAATTGGGGTTTTTTCCGCCGCCGGCGCATTTTCGCGTTCTATAGGTAAACCAGAGACTACTTCTTCCCTTTGCGACCCCTCGCCGCCTTCGCAGTCGCCCTCATGGCCGGATTTCCTCCTTAACAATGCCGAGGTGAGGTCCATCCGGCCATCCACAGCCGTACTCGTCCCAAAATTTTTCTCGCGTGCAGCGCGATTTATCTTATGCGCGGAGCGCCATCCGCGATTTCGAGGATGATTTACCTTATTTTGCGGAGCGGGATAGAGGTCAAATCTGGGCCTTGATTTACCTTATCACGGAGGCAGTTATGAGGGAGTGTCCGCGGAACGAGTCCTATAAACGAGGGCTTAGCCGAAGTTAGCCGACGTTAAGCGAGTCCCACTCCCACATAAATCTCGTCATTCCTCGAAGCTGAAGCTGTAAAATTTCGAGCAGGTGTGGTCCGTGGAGTAAGCTCCGAGGGGATAAAATCAAACACACCCCAACGAATCGGGCAGTAAATCTTAATAGAACAAGTAATAAGCTGAACCACCCCATGTCCACTGTCCCACTGCTCTCCTCATGATGTCTGACTACCGCTTGCAGGCATTGCTAGATTCAACAGACCTGGATTATGCTACGTTCACCTCTGATTAGTCCGTGCCTGCATCGCGTACATCGACATCAGTTCATGCTTATGCTAACCTTTAGTCGAATTTATCGCTATGTCTTCCTCGCCGGCCTCGGTGAGTGCGCTAATGCTTCTAAGCTTTAAAGCCTCACTTCATGCTATAGTCATTGTCATTTATGATCACCTCCTGACCTTCAGCACGGAGGTAAAATACATCTGGTTAACCAAGCTGCGGCCGAGCACCTGCTGGTTCCTCGCAGCCAGATACATCGGGCTCATCAATAACATCATTATGTCGGTGTTCTATTTTGGCGCCTTAAGCCATGAGGTGTGTTCAAGCATCTGCTGCTCCGTTCCTGTAGCCTCAATCAAGTCCGATTTTACGTCCTTTCAAAGAGGTAGGTAGAACTGCGTCCTTGTTACCGCCTCTCCCAATACTGAACGGATCCCACGGAAAGCTGTATCAGGATGCTGACCGTCTGGGAAATTTTAATTATTAGTCAGGAGGGTCTCATTGAAAGTGAGCACGCCCTACCCACGTTGGGCCCGTGTTCATATAATTGATATTGCCGCAGCGACACTCAGTATCCGTGTCTTCGCCATGTACGGCAGGAACATATGGGTGCTCGTTCCGCTCCTGGCCCTGGTGTCCACCAGCATGGCCCTGGCAGTGGTGAGTAGAAATTCAGTTTCCACTGAAATGAGTGAACTGAGGCTGGCTAACTTGAATGCGTCCAGGTGGGGGCCATCAAGCTTGACGGCCCCGCACAGAACCTTGCAGCACCTGGATTAAATGGATGCAACACCCCATACCCGCGCTCTACGTGAGAGATTTAATCTAATTTCTGAGATCATGTCGATATTATTATTGACGTCCCACATACAGGGCTGACCGTAGGTGACTTGGTTAATCGTCTCAATTCAACTGATTGCTCCAGATGTGGCAAAGGCTTGGATGGTCATGTCCGTGCATTTCAACTTCCTTCGTCAGACACGGTTGGAATTTGACGTACCGTTTAATTCAGACTCGCCTGCGATGTGCTTGTGTTCGCGTTGACCGTCCGGCAAGCATACATGCAGCGTCATAGATTGTGGCCGCACGCCGGCTCGCTAATCCAGAGGATGCTAAAGGACGGTCTGTGTGCCTGACAGCCCCCTTCGTTTTACTGTCTTCTGACTCGGCTGTGTTCATGGGTGCCCAGGGAGCATGTATTTTGGGTGTGTTTTTCAGGCTGGAGTCGAATGAATGACTGACCAAAATGATATAGGGTGATCGTCCTGGCCACTATAGCGAATATCTCGACGTTTTATGTAAGTCATGGACAGTTCCCGGATAGAACGTTCCCCTTATTCACAATCGCCTCCGCAGCTCGGCGACGTGCGTCTCTCAGACTTCTGTTTGCCTTCGACTCGAGCGAAAGATAGATCATCCTTTCGGGCTTCCTCTCCTGGTTCACCTCGAGGTGCCGCTCTCTGCCATTGGTTCCAAATTATCACAGAACTAACCCTCCATGTCATTTCCAGCCTGTCCCTAACCCTGCTCTGCAGGCTGATGCTCAACTTGTACGAGGCAGGGGCTGGACGAAACGAAACGCTCGAACTCGACACACTTCAGTTCGCAGCAACGAGGATGGGAACGACAGTGGATGAATAATATTAATGGGGAATTGTACATACATATGCGCTGGAAAAACTCACCGGAAAATGCTAAATTTGCCATGGTCCGAAAAGTCTACCTCAAAGTAGTACAATCATATGCAATTCTATTTAAAAAGACCACTTCGGTTTAGGTTTGGAAAATAAAGAGCTGGGACCAATGAACGGCCGCAGCGGCAAAGCGGAGTTTAAATTGGTGACAAATTTGCGGGGGTCGAACGTTAAACGAATCACACCAAAAAAAGAAATGTTTCTGGTAGGATAAAAACTGACCAAGAAATTAGTAATATCCTTTTTGGTTTCAATTCTGGATGAAATTACTAGTAACAACCTAATGTAAACTGAAATCGAAACACACTGTTTTAGAATACCTTTCAATGTCCACAGATAAAGGTAGTTTCTTTGTCTCATGAAAGGATCCGAGAAACTCTTTGTTTCATGACGCCTTTCAGGTTCGCTGAAAGATGGAGTTTCAGGAATCAAGAAACCTCGCGGCATTTTTGCCATTGGCTCGGCATTTCCCGGACCAATGGCAAAAATGCCTCCGCCTTTCTTTAATCCTGAAACTGCTTTTTTCAACCGTCTTGAAAAGCACAATGAAACTGGGACTTCCAAAGACTCTTTCATCGTGCAAAGAAAGCAGCACTCTCTTTGGGCATTGAAAGCCATCTTGAAACAATGTCTTTCAATTTCAGTTCACACCATATTGTCACTAGCAATTTCTCTTGGAATTGAAACCGAAAATGATACTACAAATATCTCGGTCAGTTTTTATCCAACCAGAAACATTTCTATTTTCGGTGTGAATCGGAGGCCTTATCATTATTCGGAGACACGACTTCGGACAGTAAAGAAAGAAGCGGATCTTGCCGAATATGGTCTCACGCTCTCTCTTCTTTGCCACTCACTCTCGCCCGTTACATCCCTGCTTGAACGCAGTAGACCGCTCAAAATCTTCGCAGTGAATTTTCCGATGGTCCCAAACTCTGCCATGGCCTGGAATTGCTGAGAGGCGAACTTAGGAATTTCAAAAAAATCAGGACTTGACAGATGACGCGTCCTGCGAAAGGAAGACGCATCGTTCAGTGCGCCTCTCACTGGGGTACGTACCAGCCATGGTTATCATCCTCGAAAAAGGATGCTCCCACCTGTAGTTGGTCGAAGATGGTAAGCGCCGGCGGACGTCTAAATCACTTAACCCTTCTTTCACCTCTAGATCTCTGACATCTGTGCGCAGCCGAATCATTCTTATCTGCGTTGACCATCGGACTGTGCCCTCGTTTAGTTCTTAATCCTCTCTCGATTCTCGTGTACGGACTTGTATCTATCTCCGGTCCATTCACCTACGCTAAATCAAATCTTAGCCTTCCACTTTCCGGTATTGCGCAGGCGAGTTTCAACAGGTATACCGAGCCTGTCTGGCCGCTCTCCCTTTTTCCAAAACCCTCCATTGACAGGAACCGAGAACTCGACAGGATGCCGCCTCCTGCTGCGTGTTTCAGAAGCACGCCCCGTCCTTCAGTGCCTACCTTCTCTTATGTGGATCAATACTGTAGGCGCATCCCCGCGCCTAAGTCTCTTTATGTTTTGTTCGTGTTGTGTTTATTTGTCTTCTTTTCTCCCTACTAACGCCTGCACGCCGAAAATTCCCCCAGTGCTCCTCTACTCTGGCCTCCCCAGTGGTATGCTCTCACGCACTCCGAGTCAGGTTTCTCGTTCCACGGCCACGGCCAAAAAATACTCGATGCGCGCTTCATCTGGCCATGGTGTAACGGATTCGAGCCCAATGACATCTGCCTCCCTGACGTGAAAATCCGCCGGCCAGTGCTCTCCCTTCTCTCGCAGTTGAGGACCGATGATAGGTGATATCACTTTCCGCTTTCCCATTATCTTCGAAGACAGTCCTCTTTATGCATATGTGGGCGCCGGAGTCCAGCTCGAGCTTGAAGGCGGATTTCTACCTCAACAACTCACGAACCGAACTGTTCCGAGTACTTTAGGAATTGTTCATAATCTTTGTAGACCACAACTAAAAGTCCCTGGCAAATCCTTGTTTGATTTACTGATGTTGATACTTTTAGTGGCTGTCCTTTAAATCCAATAGGTTTTTGTATGCCTAATAGTGGCAGTGCCATTTTTCCATTAGCTTTATTTAAAGCTCATTGGCTTTTGGTGGCTGTATGCATTGTAATCCGATTTTTTTGATGTATTGTGAGTTTGATTCTCTGAGCGACAACATCAATATTTACACCCAGTGTTTTGACTTTTTAAAGAAACTTATATGTCCACCTGCATTTTGACACCGCCTTCCTTGATCCATGCGCTCTTATCCAATTATTTTTTGGTATCTCCCCCAAATATTATTTTCTAGGTTCTGAATGACCATTCACTCATACCCTCCATTTTCTTGTTTCATTAGCTTTATTTAAAGCTCATTGGCTTTTGGTGGCTGTATGCATCGTAATCTGATTTTTTTGATGTGTTGTGAGTTTGATTCTCTGAGCAACAACATCAATATTTACACCCAGTGTTTTGACTTTTGAAACCTATATGTCCACCTGCATTTTGACACCGCCTTCCTTAATCCATGCGCTCTTATTCAATTATTTTTTGGTATCTCCCCCAAATATTATTTTCTAGGTTCTGAATGACCATTCACTCCTACCCTCCATTCTCTTGTTTCCCTGTGCATAATGTTAAGTCAGCATGCTCATTCAGTATAGGATGGAGGATTGGTAATGCACTCAATTTTTGTTTAGTAGTAAAGACCATCAAAATTCTGCATCTGATTCATAGAAGTATACAAGTTACAAACAGCATTTGTTACTTTGTCAGTCAACATTTGACTGTTGTATACATTTCAGTTGCATACATCGGCCTCAATGTGTACTTGGCGCGTTTCGGGGCAGTGGATTTGGCGATGTGTTGCGAGGCCAAGACTGTTAACCACTTCCTTTTGACATGTCGCCACTTCATGCGGCAGTGCAATGCCCTGCAGCGCACCCTCTCTGTGGATTAATACCAGCTGTTCAACCAGAAATCATTACTGGGCAAGTCCAGGAAAAATATGGTATTGTAGATGTAGTGTAGCAAACTAGTTACATAGGCCTTAAATGGCCCAAACAGTTACTATAACTACATTGATTTATCTCTGATGTAGCAGATAGTAAGGTAGACCCCATCCACCCTCGACGAATGTCACATGTGACTTCCATATTGGTGAAAGATGATTAGTATTGACGCAGTAATGTCGATGTTGCTGTTGGTACGAGGGTAATGGCCCAAAGCTTTTCTCTGACTTGGAATTAGCCAATCCATGGCCAGATCAGTTGATTTGATGGGATTGATGGGATCCGTAATGGCTCGCCGAAAAGCGTGAATTTACGAACCCATGAGAGGTTGAGAGTCCCAAATTTTGGTATATAACAGTGTAGTATGTATCTACACAATCTGGTCGAAGGAGTTTGCCGTGATTTTATTTATTGTGCCAATACTAGTGTTTTTCAACGCTGTGGCCCAATATAGAAATAACACGTGACATTCGTCAAGGGTGGATGGGGCCTACCTTAGCATTCAACGCACTCCCCAACTTGTTTGAGTAGTGTTTGATATACTCCAAAGGGCTGGGTAGGATAGTCACAAACCCCAAATTATTCAGACTTGCCACCATATTGCAAAGGAGAGTGCACAAATATGTCACGTGACCTGGCCATAAGTCTGATGTACCCGAATCTATCCTTTCACACACTCGAAAATACATTCAGGTAAGGTTAGAACTACTATAAACAGTTAGGCAGCATCGTAAAGGACACCAAGTATTCAGTAATACTGTTATGTTGAGATATAGTTATGAGTGTGACATTACGCTCTGGCCAGCCTATGTGTGATATCACACTGGTCCATGATTTGAGAATTCACACCACTACAGCACTATGAATACCACTCAGATTTGTGCCAATCAATATGTATTCAAACCAAGCAATGGATCACTTTCTGCATCAAGATTTCAAGGGTCAAAATTTTCGATTTGAGCATTGTCATAAATATGTACCAGAAATGTGTACTAAAATTCACACCCCAGTTTTTGCCTATCACAAAGGACCCATTCGAGGCGATAGTGTGGTCGCTGATTCTGGCAATGGATGATGCAGTGCCTTGAACTGTTCCTCGGGGCTTTGCTGACACTTGCCGAATGGCGTGGAAGGACCTGGATGGTTGGATATTTTTATTTATTTTTACGGTGAGTCGCATTATTTATTCCTTGAGGAGCAATTGCTCCATGATGGTTGGGGGGACTATGTGTTGGAATCCCGGGCGGCCGAGGGAGCATCGGAGCCCGGCCACCCGCGGGAACGGGGGCCAGTAAGCATTCGGGCTGACTGATGCGCCTGAGAAACATTACTCAGCTGGTTGAAGAGTATAAAAGCATGTAGAATAATTGTACATACCCATCTGTTTGTAACCCACCTGTCCTCATTTACTCTAGGGCAATGACTTAATTTCTACACTATGTCGAGCAGGATGTCTGTGCAGGTACTGCGTGTGAGGCTCAAAATCTGTTCTACCACTGCATGGACTGCCTGCAGCCCTGTCTGTATTGCGTGGAGAGTATGAAATCCATGCATGAGCGGGCCCCCCTTTATCATCCCAAGGTGCATCGCGCATTTGTGGCTCTGTTTCTGAGTCCCACCTAATGAACGGAATTGTTGCCAACAGAGATGGACCGGCGCACTTTTCGAGTGTACCACCTCAAGCTATTGGCACTATGCATACAGCTGGGTCACCCGCCGGGCGTGGGGGGATCGGACGGGACTGTTCTTTCCATGGAACCTCTCTCTACAAGATACTGTACTTATTTATCAAACTTCTTTGGTATTTATCTTTTCCACCTGCGGAAAAATAAAAATACGATTTCCGGGTCGGGGACAACCAGATCAAAACAACAAGGAAAACGGCCGCAGCCCTCCACACACTTAAGTTTGTTATGTGCTTAGACATTTTATGAGGACAGGATCCCACATGCTGTCACATACGATCATTGTTTGGCAGGTATAAATTAGCGGACCCCTGTTTTCAGCTTCCTTCATTCAGTATTCAGTAATACTGTTATGTTGAGATATAGTGGTGAGTGTGACATCACGCTCTGGCCAGCCTATGCGTGACGTCACACTGGTCCATGATTCGAGATAATGGTTTGAATTTGCACCACCACAGCACTATGAGGTGAATGCACTGAATACCACTCAGATTTTTGCCAATCAATGTGTATTCTAACCAAGCAACAGATCACTTTCTACCTCAAGATTTCAAGGGTTAAAATATTTGATTTGAGCATTGTCATAAATATGTACCAGAAATGTGTACTAAAATTTGCACCCCGGTTTTGCCTATCACAGAGGACCTGTTCGAGGTGATGGTCCGGACTTACATTCAAATATTTATAACTATATAGTAAAAATAACCATGAACGAGTCACACCATGCCATGCCGTGGCCTCACCCACACTGGGGGCAGCCAGCGACGCATGTGAACACCATATGCTTTAAATGCATGCTGTTTACATGTGGAAGCAAAGCTACAAAGCAATGTTTAGCAGACTAAGGGCGGCTTTGTCACATGCTTTGTTCTCTGGTGCAGGGAAACAAAGCATGCGACAAAGCTCCCCTTTGTTTCCTCATCGCACCTTTGTGGGCTTCATTCCAACTGCAAGTTCCATACATTTAAAACACCTGGTTTTCATATGCCTCGTTGATTGCCCCCGGTGCCAACAAGTCTTAAGAGGAGATCGCTGTTGGCGACAACCGGTTCGGCTCTCGAGACTCAGACTATCGGACCGCCTATTTGCGCGATGAACTTTGATCCGGATACGGCACGTGAAAACTGATCTCTTACGTTGAAAATACAGAATCCTTTTCCAACGACTTTCCATTGCTCTGGTTTTGGATGATGAACGCTTTCAGATAACCAATTTTAGTTTGTCCCTGTAGCAAAATAGCCCACGGTTCAGCCAATAATTTCTGACGAAAAGAGCTTCTATAGATTTTCTATGCGATTAGACCAGGGACATGAATGTTAAGGTGGAGACGGGTCGCATTCAGAAAACTGAATGTCAAGAGGAATGGCACGCATCTCGCCTGATACAATCCCAAATTCCGGATCCTCTTCGTGTTTCTCGGCGTCCTTTTGGTCACGAATGATATGCTCCTGCTTTTTCCACATCCTGTAGAAAATCCGCGTCCCATGGAACTGGGCAGCGGTGAATGCGATATGCAGAACCGGTGTCGCGATTAAGAAGGTCAGCTTCCAACGAGTCCATAGCTGGGCGAAGAGGTACATCACGACGATGGTCTCGGCAATGGTACCAAGCAACGTTGTGACGCATGCAGCCCGGAAAATCGTCATGAGGAAGTGGTGCGAGTCGGGGTACACTCGATATAAAATGATGGTGAGATGTGGGAGGAACTCTGATACTATATCAAATGCGCCTGCGTGTACTCCATGTGAGACGGAGCACGTTGAAGAGAATGGGCACGCACCCCACACGGTGCACATGAGGAACTCGACGCTGGAATCTTCGTTCATGGAAATGCTGATGGTGATAGCGGCTTGGCCTACTAAAATACTCGCCATGTGGTGTACCTA
The DNA here is from genome assembly GCA_014925785.1 of Mycena galopus ATCC 62051. Taxonomy (NCBI): domain Eukaryota; kingdom Fungi; phylum Basidiomycota; class Agaricomycetes; order Agaricales; family Mycenaceae; genus Mycena; species Mycena galopus. The sequence continues at coordinate 74,067 of WIQG01000232.1, forward strand.
GGTATGCGTTAAACTCATCATTCTACTCCCGACTGACAACGCAAACCTACCACGGAGATGGGGGAGATTTTCGTGCGATAAATAAGTTCGAACAGGAACATGCCGATGACCATTTGTGCGGAGATGAGCAACATATCGCCCATGGCGACCCTAGAGCCGATGAATGTGGTGTGGAATTCAGCAGTCCCGAAGGCCACTCCGCCGAATGGATAAGCGGCGATGATGAGAATGACGAGTTTCGTGGCGCCAGCAATGTGGTGGTTCACGAATCCGCGACGGTTCACTTCGTCCAGCCTGGTGTACCTGGCACCGTACAGTTTCTCCAGGAGAAACAGCTCCAGCACATAGAATTTGATTAGGAAAAAGACGAGGAGCACCACGGAGATGATGAGACCGGTGTAAGGTGGAAGGACAGAGATGGATGTGAGCGGAAACTTTTGAATGTGGGGGTCATCGAAAGGCTCAAACATGATGGGAGGGATTGGAGGAAATCGTTGTACGGGGGGACGTTCAAGTAATAATTGCTGAAAATCCCCTTTTTACACTAAAGGCGTGCTGCCGTACAACCGTGCTACCGGATGAGTCAAGGCGAAGATCAAAGCTTTTGGGTATGTAACAACTGACAAATACAGGATGTGTCGTTGGGCCGCACAACACCAGGGAAAACTGTTTGGGAACTTTTTTCCCCAGTTAAACAGGTTGCAAAATGGAGATCACCGTAGGAGCACATCAACATTTATCAACAATATCTCAAGGAGCAACCATAAGTAGTCTCAGCAGCTACACACCAGCCCATTATAGCACACAAGGTGTACCATCGCTTGGCTCCAGCGACAGAAGACGGACAAGAAATCGTGTATACATTAAACGTCAGAAATAAAATGCTCGGGCTGAAATTACAGACACAATCTTATTGAGCACGATGTTCCCCGGCTTTCTCGCAACGACTTGGCCGTCACCGGGGCCAATTGCAACCTCCACTTCAACTTTCAGTACTCTCGCGGATTCCAACCCTGGAGTCGATTATTACGACGCCAAGTCTGCCAGTGCTGCACAGGTTCAGGATGAGAGCCTGACCATTTCTTTTGCGACCAGCCCCAATATCACCAATGCGCCGAAGGAGGCTTCGGTACGAGCGCGCGAATCTGCGTTTTCTCTCAGTATCTTTGGCAAAACCCTCACCGACGTGGCTCCCAAAAAGTATCCAACTTTATGACTCTTCAATCCGAGCGCGGATTGACCATTGACCATACAGGTTTGTTCAAATATTTATCAGGGAAGAGCTTCTCCCCATTGCTGAAGGAAGTAGCCGACCATGACGATCACCGCAGAAAAGTTCGACCCCATCCAGAACATAGTCATTTTCGCCGTCTCGAACTGGACTGCCAACTCTCGTGATATGATTCTGCGATGCACGATCTTCAAAGTACAAGTTTTGTGAAATAAATAAATTCCAGATTTGCGGCTGGCCGTAGTTGACTTGTATTCCCTGAGAAGACGCTCAATGTCTCTGGTTCGTCATTTCGCTGGGTATTGAACGGGAAACTAGCCCTTGCAATAACTCGGAGTAAGTGGGATTCGTTCGTCTATGGTAGGGCTGCGTATCACTGTTGTATTTACGGGTCTGACGGCCGCCCGTAAACGGCGACGGCTCCGCCCATCACAGCATTCGACGCAGAAAACATGTGGGTCGGGTATGGGCGGCAAAATCGCGATCCGTGCACTCAAACTTCAATTCTTCCTATCCGTGCGCATCAATTGCGCAGCTTCCGCGGAGCGAACGAGAATTTGAGGCTCGCGCGCACGGTGTGTCGTGCTTCACTGGAACATTGAAGATCTGATGAGCTCAATTTTATAGACAAAAAATCTATCTACACAATGTGTACAGCGAACAATGCCCAGTTCGAGGCATGACACCCTTGTACATATATCGCCCGGTCACGGGCGCCGAGTCGTTGCGCGACGGATCGAGCGGTCATCTGGAAGATGGGGGGCCCAGGATGAGTGACGCTCACCCCGTCTTTCTGGGGCTCGTACTCTGTAGCCTTGCTTGCTTGGTGGATCGGATGTCAAGTGGGAGCACGGGGAGGTGGAGAGCGGTATGAGGGACATCGACGCGGTGAATGGCAATAGACGACGGCACGATAATTCACAGGGAGTCGTGCGAGGTACGAATAGGTGCGCGGATGCGCGGTGCTCCAGCGGCGAACGTGCGCGAGCGGCCACAAGGGAGAACGATGCGCGAATTTTGAATGCCTGGGTGCGCGAGCATGAATCAGTCCCAAATAGAAAGGAGGGAATGACGAAAAGAGAGGGGAATGTACGGTGAAGAAAATTCATACGCGATGCTCGTGTGCCATCCTGCATGTGCTGGTGATGCAGGACTGGCAGACAACCGCGGGACAAGAGAATTGAACGAAAGAGTTCTAGTTTCGAAGGAGAAGGGAACCAGACAGAGCAAGGGAAAATAGGAGACACACCTTGGAACCGTCTGAACGCACTAGGATCCCCGCAGGAAACTTGACAGCCGACGAGCCCAGGACCGATGGATGCGCGAGGATGGCGATGGGGAGGGCGCTGGAAGGTGTCTTGTGAGATGGATAGGTTGAAATGGCGGGTCAAAGCTGAAAACGAAAGGCGCAAGGCAAGGACTTACCGAGGAGGACCGAGGACGCAGATGGACGGCTGAGCGTAAGTATTTGTGAGCGCGCACTGAATATTTCGTGCAGGGACGCGATGTTGACGCGTTGACGGCGTGGTCGCGATGGTGTGAGTCGAGGATGACGATGGGAGAAAGCTACGTGGCGATTTTGATTACCATGGGGGGATGAGCTAGCAGAGCAGAAAGCACTGGCAGGGGGAGCGGTACGGGGACGGTGGCCAACAGGGCGGAGGCAAGACGGCGAAGTTCGGCGGCGGGGAGTGGTGCTGGCGGGGTTAGCCAGCCTGTGCCATGTGCAACGAGGAGAGGACGTTATTGCGATGGGAATGGGCGGGTGTGCGAGCCGGGTCGTCGCATGACGTGGCAGCGACGGCGATGACGCGGGGCGGGGCGGTGGCGATGGCGGCGACGGCATTGGGTGCGGAACTTGGCGGTTACCTGCCGTTTACCGAAACGGCGGCGTCGGAGGCCGGCGAGGGCATCGGGGAGTGTGCTGTGGGCATGGGACGCAGGCCCGACGAATGTGCGTGCGGTAGGCGCGGGAGACGGGCGGCGGGAAGAGGGCAGAGGGCAGAAGGGCAGCATCCGCGGTGGTGTCGATAAGGAGGAGACTCACAGCGTCGGTAGAAACGGTTTGACCAAGTATTTAGTTGCGACCAACTCGATTGTGGAAACGCAGATAATATTTCCTCTATTTCGTAAATTAGGGCTTAGGAGCTGGTTCAAATTCAAGCGCAGCGGAGCAAGAGCAAGTTGGGGAAGAGGAGATCGCTGTTGGCGCATGTTGTCCATGGGACGCCGTTCGGCTTTTCGGTGCTACGTGGCTCGGCTCTCTGACGATCGGACCGCCTTTCTCCCTCTTTCTCTCGCACGTCTTTGCTGCTCCTTGTCAGAAATAAAACCGAGGTGGCAGAATGCCGGTGGCTAAAAGCCAAGCTCGTAAGGAACAGCGAGCTATCGGGTGCGGGTGCAGTAGCACAGAATAAAGCACAGATGATGTGGGGGAAAGGATAATAGATTGAACTAAAGCTATGCTAGACTACAGGAAGTTGATATATGTACATCAAGTATCAAAGAAGCGATAGCTATCTGTACTCGGACTGACACGAACAAATAATCATATATCTTGACACTCCTCATCTGCTGCTGCCGTCGCCGCCGTTCCAGCCACCGTCGCCGACCTATCGCTGTCCTCGGCAAAAAAAAAGCCTCCTCGTACCAACAGCTCAGGCAGCAGCTCTGGCTTCTACCTCCTATATGCGAGGTCGAATACTCCTATTCCCGATGCAGGTTCTCCTCCCATACCGGACAGAATTTCGAAGCGCACAGTCTGGTCTTCACGCTCAACCTGCTCTGAAGGCCACTTAAAATTATCGAGGACGCCCGTATCAGGACAAATTCATGCCACCCAATTCAAGGCCGTTGCCGACCGCTTTGGAATGCGTGGAATTATAATGTAAGATGGCACAAACCACACGGCCGATCGATAATTCTCCCTGCACTGCGGTGGAGGATTAATAGTCGCTCTACTTGTCTCTCTTCGTTGGCCGGCAACATAACTAACTATAAGGCACCTGAGACTCACAGGACGCAACAGGGTCATTCGCCTCGGAAGTGCACGCTCGCGTTCATCTTGCACTAGCTCACACTCACTTGATCATCAATCATTTATTTGCATCATCCGAATAACCAGTCAGGCGCTCCCGCTCTCGAGATCTCTGCTCCAAATTATCTGCGCATGCTCGCCAAAAGTATCGATAACGATTCATCAGCAAGAAAACTCGGGTTTTTAGGTTTACGGCCACCAACTGTATTACTGTGGCGGTCAGACTGAGTGCCACGGTGGTCATGCGCTCAGAGCATAGCATGCCCCTCCAAAATAATGATCGCTTGTCCGCATTCTGTACTCAATTCAAAACCTTCCTTCTTGGTTTTTGGTTCTTTCTTTCATTCTTGGTTTCCCAATCCAATTCAATCCCCCGTGACAGTCATTTCGGTCTCGCACACCGCCCTCTCCTTCCAGTTGTCAGGCCCGTAGGTACTCGTCGCTTTCCCCTGGCACCAATATTCCGCAAGGCGCTGGTGTGTATACTCTAATCGCTTCTTCCTATGACCGCTCTGCTCTAGGAATTGAGTTGATCTCCTCACGTTTGCTTGCTCGACTACGCTCGCGATGCTGGGTGTTCCTCGTTGGACTCAATGCTGGGTCGTAGCCATTCTTCGCACAAAAATTTTCTTTGGTCTGTGTGCCAGGTTGCGATAATTGTTCGAGTTCAAGTTGCAAAACAGAGCCAAGAGAACAAAGCGCAGATCGGAATGGTCCGCACTCGCCACAATTACAACACAGCGTCCGCAATCTTCATTGGCAAAGGCTTCTCATTCAACCGAAGGCTGGCCGCATTCCCGTCTTTTTCGTGTTTTTGACTGTCACGAAATGTGCCAGCAGTATTAATATGCATTCTTGATGACCTTCAGGATTAACGGGCCGCAACCACTGACTCTTGTCTGGCTATTTTGGCGAGCTCGCTTTGCCGTCATTGGTTTCAAGTTCTGTAAAAAGCGGAAAATTCAGAATTGTTGGACTGGTGAAATCAAGTCAGACCATCGTATGACCGCGCAGACATGCCCTGCTCGGCTTTTTTCAATTGCCTCCGAGATTTAGATTCGCTGGAATCCCCCAACATGGCGGCCCTCGAGCAACTCGGTCGACTTCAGGGCTTTACCCCTCCCTCTTCACATATCTCCAAGAAGATTTATCCTCTTTGCCACCACTACCGCGCCCCCCGTTTATCCGCCTGGAAAAGGAAATAGAACCGACGATACTTTTTCCCAAGGTCTTCTGCAGCAGCATTAAACACCATTTTCATCAAGTTCGACGCGTGATCAACGATGATGGTCATCGCCAAGTTGCGCATGACCCTAGTACGGGAAGGGTGTTCACACGCGTCGCTTCCTCTATTAGCATTGATAATGGCGAACACAATGCTCCGCTGGGGAAAGATCGAAAGACTGATATGCAGGCTTTCTTTCTATTTTACGAACATTGCCTGCATCATTATCAGATCATATGTCGGGTTCAACATCGACAACGAAGACACCAAGGACTTAGCCACGGGATGGGAACTGTCTTGTTGTCAGGTGAAAATGTTGTGACGTATCTGACGAGCGTTGCAATGGTTAATTTTCGTATCGCAGTGAACGTTTTTATGCCCTTGGTCTCGGCAGCCTTTTGCGTCTCACACGAGACTTTGAGAATGCGGAGAACTCGCAACTCCAGCTTGCACTGTCGTCTATCGAGCCTCCTTTTCGATAGGGTTCCACCGTATCACCTGCGGAAGACGAAAAAGAATTCCGTTGCTTTTCCATCAGCGCAGTAAATTTAGAAGGGATGCAAATCGATAGGTCGCCTTGGGGAAACCGAACTGGAACGCCAGTATCATCAGCCGCGGACGAGCTTTGCCATTTGTCAGGAGACCTTTCGTCCTTTCTCTGCACCTTTGTCGAGTTACCTCGACCGCACACTAATAATCTAGACAAGCTCCACGCAAGGCCCGTTTACTTCCAACAGCCCACCTCTCAATCCTGCCGGTGCTCCACGCGCGGCGGCCAGAGATGGCACCTTTAAAAAGATCCTTCGACGTGATGAATGATTTTAGGCCATGCTTGCGACACTTATAAACCTCAGATGGACCTTTATCTCACAATGCCCTCGTCCAGCACTCTTTTCGCACTCACATTCTTTTTTCCCATTATCTACGGTACGCGTCTTCTCATCTCTTCTTTGCCTTGATCCCTCACTCTGTCAGGAGCTGTCTGGAACCTCCACCCACGAAATGTTTCCCTTACAGGAGAACCTCGCATAAGTTCATTGGCCGCAGCTGTCGTACGTGCTTGGCTTATCGCGTAGTCCGGCTAACGCTCACACAAATTACCTTTCAAACAAGGCAATTCTGAATGCAACTGCCGTCACGCAATCTAAATCCAAAGCGGCGGTCCAGACTGTGTCCACTATAAATTCGGTATCGACTCGCCCGCCGGCATCAGGTCGAATTATAGGGCCCTTTTTAGGCCCATTAGGTGCTCATCAAGGTCACGATGCCTTCGGCCCGAACACTAAAGCCCCGGTGCCTACGCCCACGCCAACTGCTACAACTACTCCAACCCCTGTGCCATCGCAGCCTGCCCCCCTGCGCCACCGCCGAATACACCACCGCCGACTACCACATCAGTGTCTGCGCCGGAGGCTACCAGCTCCTCGGTCCCGTCGAGTTCGGGTGGGGCCTTAAATCCCAATAGCGGAAGTAGGGTAAAGGCGACTCGGTCTCACCACTCTAACCCCAGTGTTGATTCCGCCATCAATTCCGCCGCCACAACAGAGCCTGCTGGGGCTTCGCCCGCAAATTCTAATGGAGGCGGTTCAGCGCGAACAGTGCCTCCCTCGGCCACATCGGTTCCTGCTGAGGCTCCTCCAAGCTCAGGCGGAGCCGCAAGTCCTAGTGGTGGAGGGAGTTCGACGCAGACTCAGTCTCCCCCAGCCACATCAGTGCCCGCGAGTACAGGCAGCCCTCCAAATCCCAGTGGCGGAAGTGTTTCAATGCCAACTCAGTCTCCATCGGCCACATCGATTGATTCAGTAAATCCTGCCGACGATGGCTTCGGCCCGCCCACTGCATCGCCAGTGTCCACGCCGAGGTCAACTCTCAACGCTACATATACAATGTACACATCTACTCCGCCGCCCATCCCAACTCCCAAAAATTCGGGCCGAGCCGATGGCGGAGGTCGTCCAGGATGGTGGATGTCCTTTGAAGCTGCAACGGTCGTGCTTGTGCACTACCTAATTCTGCATCCCGTGCTGTTGGTTACGAGTACGTAAGTAATCGGTCATAATATCTCGAGACCGCCATTCTTGCGACCTCGTTTTTTTACGGTCGACTTTTTCCGTCCGTATTGAAAATAGTGGCAGTGCTTATTTCTCATTAGATTCTTGAATGCCCTCTAGTGGCAGTGTTTTTTTTGTTACTTTTTTCCATTAGATTCAGGAAGATTCATCAGGTTTTCGAGGCTGTGCTAAAACGTAATCAATTTTTTTGATGTGTTGTGCGCTCAACGCGTCCGAAATGATTCGAGATCAATTTACTACAAAATTGTGCAGGCGTCTGTGCAAATGCGTCTTCCTAGATCTGCAGGGAATTGGATAATGAATTAATTCTAAGGCCTTTGACGAGGCCAAAAGTGCCAAAAGATGCCCAGAAGCAGGTATCCCAATTGGGAACACTTACACCAACAATCCAGAAAAGGAAATTGTTTCCAGTCCAATGCTGGCGCAATGATTGCGCTACCTGGATTTCTGAGGTTGGACTCAGATGGTTATTGGGTCGATGATATGTCTTGACCAAAACAATGGGATGATGTGCGCCTAGCATGCCTCGATTTTGGGCGCTATTTGATGACCAGTCGTACCTAGTTTACCTACCATTGACTAGAGATGAGCAGAATAGGGAGTTGGTTGAAAATTCGAGATCTGGCAGGAGACCACATATGAGTCCACCTTGAATGATTTATTCCGAGACACCGGCATCCATATAGAAGTTCAGAGACCCCAATCCGAGTTTTTAGAGTGTTCTTTGTGTCTGTCCCATCCACACACCAGAAAGCATGTTCCAGCCTTTACTGACTGGCCATGAATTGCGGTGGTCTTGCTGATCACACTCACTCCCTCGGATTTATCACAGGTATTGATTTTGCGTCCATTGAGAGCTCCGCAAACTTTCATTCCCAAGTGGTTCACTGCCCACCTGCAGCTTGCCACCACTTTTGGTATTGCGGACTCTGCATTCCTCAGGTATTGATAAATATTATCAGGGGCATGTATTATGGGCCTGAGAACCTGAATATTGGCTTCCCATAATTTTATTAGACACCGTTCCATATATAATGTATTTGCAGTTGATGGAAAACCGTATTTTCAGTTCCGTTGCCCATCTGCATTGCTCTGCTAAGGTGATTCATGCAGCGGAATATTGTTCTGGGCTGTTCCATCAGAATAAAGATGCTACTGGGTCACGGCCCGACCGTCAAAGCTCCCCAGATTTCAATATTAGGAAACACATTTTAGTCAAACATTGGTTCCGCGCTGAAAGGGTCTACTGACTGCTCAATCCGAAACATTTCTACAAAATATCATCTCTTTCGAACAGTCAATCAACTGCGTTGAAAAAGAAAAGCTTCAAAAATTTTCTGGTACTAGGATCTGGTTGTCCCACGTTTTTGAGACTGACATGCTAGAGGTTACAAGATTCAACCAAAAGATCAATGAAATTCTTACAGTGTCCGGTGAATGAACGGTTGCCAGCTTGTAACCTGTTCGCTGCCATCCAGTAAAATGTGAAGTACGAGTCACGCCACACGCTGCGGTGGCTTCACCCAACAAGTCAATAGTGAAACATTATTTCGAATAGTGCACAGTCAACATACAGTGCACGCCATTTCTTTGATTAGTTCGATCTGGGACTCTTGCCATGCCTTGAACTTGGTTTGAGAAGCTTACTCATGACCATATTCTGGAAACTGAGAAATTATTATTTATTTTCCTTTGATTTAGAGGATGCATGATATTTGAGGTCAAAGAGCACTTATTTCTCTAGGGATTTATTGGCCGTCTGGAGCCTACCAGCAGCAGGTTTCACCATCAAGTGGGAGTCCGTTGGATTTGAATGATGTAGAAGTTTCTCCAGCAGGCTAGTTTTTTGTTTAATGGGTATCAGTGTCAATGTCTTTCTGGTAGTTAACTTTACCAATGTGCAGCTTCCAAACTCATTGGTTGGAGGAGTGTCCGGATTAGAGATCACAGTCAAGCATGCAAGGCAGGATGGCGGGGATCAGTCGTCAGTCAAAGGCAGTTCCATAGTAAATGCCTTTACTGCGAAACTTGGTGGGTAGGGCCGACACTATGTGTGGCAGGACAAGTACTTATTTTCTATTTATTTTAAATGGCCCATGGGCCAAAACCGCCAACATGGTGGCTGTGCCCGGCCATCTTTTGCCGAGATGTTCTGTGCGTCATGATTGTATTGCTATCTGTTTGACTCTCTTTTCATGCTCTGGACCACCACCTTCGGCATCGCGAGTCGCCTGTAATCCTTACATCCTTCAAAGGACCACCTTGTTTAAGATTGTATTCTGGTCCAAGATGTAGCTCAAATCATGAATGGTCAATCAAAAATGTTGCAATGAAGGTTGAAACATGACATCACACAGGTGGTGACAATCTTGTGTGGGCCTTTTGCAAACACCAAATACTAACAGCAGATATCTGAAGAAGCAAAAACAAAGTTTGATGATGAAGGAATGGTAAAGGGAGAGCAAAATTTTAATACCAAAATATTTGAAGAGCTGAGAGAAAAAATTGGAATCTGTTGCATAAGAAAATACTCAGCCACCCTGACAGCGATTTAAGATTCATTTCTAATGAAAACACAGATTGCGTCAGGTTTGGTGTACAGCCACTATTGAGGCTTCAAGAATCTAATGCAGAGCCACTAAAAGCATTAACATTGTAAAAAGCGGACAGGAAAAACACGTGAACAAAAAATGACGGTCGACAATTATCATGAACAATTACTAAGCACTCATAATTTGGAGCACCGGGCGGTTTTGGAAAGATGGTGTTGGTAAACTGTTCGATGATTCAATTTTCATGCAACTTTGATTTGGAATAGTCTGATTACAGTATAGGCTTATTTCTGAGAGCTAGTATATGGTCTTGGTATAGCTGGCAGGGTCAGGATCACAGAGTAACGGGTACAGAGGATAGGTGACTATCCTGCAGACGGGCAGTGCTCACCTCGAAAACCGTAGGGGAGTGTGTAGCCCACGAACCTCTAAAGAGACTATTTCTGAAACTTATTTCTGCACAAGAAATAAGCCAGAGATACTGACAACAGGACATGCAGGAAAAAGCTTATTTCTGCTTGGCTAAGGCAAGGCCTTCCATGTGATAGGCGTGCGAGGCTCGGAGAAGTCTATACCGGAGAAGTTCCGGGATAAGCGAAGGTCGGTTAAGACAATCTGATGGGATTGATCTTATTCTGAGGAAGTGAAGTTGGGAATAAAAAACTTTCTGGGAAAAGGTCACACTACGGGTATCTACGGATAGCTGGAGGCCAGGGGAATAAGACCTGATGGTCAGGAACGATAGGAAAGGGGCAGGAGACAAAGGGAATAAGAGGACGACGTGATATCAGTCAGCCAGGGGACTGATGTTTTCAAATATCCTGGATGACAAAAGCCGCATGGTCGGGAAATCAGGGACCTGGGCACTGGCCAATGGCAATACACTCACAGACATCCTTCCGGAGAATAAACGGGAAAGGGGGGACAATTTCAGGCCATTTTACTAATTTCTGCTTGGTTTGAGGAGTTTCATATTTTGGGGTTTGTATAAGTAGTCAGGACATTATTACGAGTAGGACACTGAATCCCCTTGTACTAGTAGGCATAACACTTGCGATTTGGGCTATTTCTGGGGTTGGCACAGTGTGTATTGTTGTTGGATTTTAACATTGGGAAACCTTTCTGTTGGAATAAGGAGTTGGTTACTGGAAACGTCTTAGGGTGTGATTGAGGCTACATAGTTCTGGAAATCATTTATCGTCATTGTCATTGCTCATTGTCAAATCGTTCATCGTCATTGCTCATCATTCATTGTCAATCGTAAATTGTCATCGGGTTCCTTGGGAAATAAGCTTTCGGGCATATATCCTTGTGGAAATAGTCTATTGTTCGCCTCTTGGAGGTTTCTTGCGCGTCTCTGGACACAACCACCACCACACACACAACACTTGCTTGTCTCATAGCTGCGAAGCTCTTAAAACATCTTATTTCCATTGCTCGTTTATCTCTCAGGTCAATCCCTGGTCATATCTTGTAGTAAAGGTTCATCTTTCTGTGGGAATCTTATACCTTCCCTTCAACCTATTGTTAGGCCCTGTACAAGGGACTACCACTCGTCTGTATCTCAGCTCTTGCTCCCTCTGATCGGCCTATTTCTGACTCTCATCTTATTTCCATGGGCATCACTGCTTATATCGGAAAGACTTAGGTATATTTGGGTGTTAATTGGATTGTTTGGGTTTAGTTCAGAGCACATTGTTCATCAGCATAGGTGTGGAAGTAAGTGTCACAGTGTTACTTGCGTCAGATTCAAAACTATCAAGTCCTTTCTCACCCAGCTTCGTTTCTCTTTTTTGACCAACAGTTGACCAATCCAATTTTCTGAGTACTTCCCAACATTCTACTTGAGTATTCTGCCATGCCCGAAGGCTTGGGCACTCCCACTGCGGGAAGACCTTCCCTCTTCGTGAATTGACAGGGCTTTGTCCCCCATGTACTAAACTGCACCCTTATCCTTTGGACTCCAATGACCATGAGCAGACTTTGGTAAGTTTCCCATGGTTCAACTTTGGTTGAACTCATTGGGCGTATAGAAATGGCCACAGTGCCGCATGTGCGGTGTAACCAGAAGGAACATGACATTTCATCCTGCTGATTCTGGTATCCAGACAACATGCAGGAATGAATGTGATCAAGCAGCTAAAATTCTGACACCACACAATTGTGCGTGATTCTGGCCATCGTGTTATCTTGGCTGACTCATGCATTATGAATTTTAGCTAAGAGCACCAGGAATAGCCGCCGCACAGAAGCATTCCAAGTCAGCAAAACTGGTGTGCTCCGTATCCAGATGGTCTGAGACCGAATGAAGCTCAAGAATCATGCTGCCAGCACAACCCTAATGACGGAAAGTCTCCTTCAACAAGAGTATGGCGGAGGACTTCAAGGAGAGGCCAAAATCGTGGTTTGCTGGCAGGTAGGATCCCGCTTCTGACCGCTGTGTGCAGATTATTTGGATACGAATTGAAATGAATTCCTGTCATAGGTTCATACCAGCAAAAGCCCAAGGCAGACTTAAATAAGTTAAATTCCGACCTTGGGAGCGGATCAAGCAAATGGGCAGTCTCAAAATACATGACAGGTACTTTCTTCCCCATTCTTGATGACGACAAATGTACTTGATTGATTGATTGATTTATCCATTAGAGTGCTGCGGGCCCCTTGGGGCCCATGTCGCACTTTACAAAGTGTATCTATGTATGTACTAAGGCTGGCTATGAGTGTGTATCGTGAAGTGCGTGGACGGCAGATGCGGGATGGAATGAGAGTGTGCCGCGGGTGTGTATCGTAAATATCATCGTTGTGAGTTCGTGTGAAAATAAAAGGAGACTGGATTCGTATCAAATATGCTGTCTAGGAGAGGGAGAGGAAGTATCGAGTAAGTAAGTGAGAGAAAGAAAATGTTATACGTTGTATCTTAGGAAACGGCCCGTGTCGCGCACAAATGCGAGGACTGGGGCAGCTTCGGCTTTGGTGGAGATTAGGGAGTGGAGTGAAAGGCGGGCGGTCTTGACGCGGAGCATGAGGCGGAGGCGGGCGATTCGGTACGCACGGCAGGAGAGGAGGTAGTGGGGCACGGACTCGGGGACGGCGCAGTGAGAGCAGAGCGAAGAGGGCGCAAGATGAAATCGGTGGAGGTATGCATTCAGGCCGATGTGGCCGGTGCGCAGCTGGGTGAGTATGCTGCACTGCGGCCTACTAAGATCGGTGTACATCCGCTCCAACGCTTTGGAGGGTGTTGCGTCGTCGAAAGCTGTGATGCGCGCATGCCGTGGGGATGTTTTCCATTCCGTGTTCCACTGCGATGCGAAGGCCTTCGCGCCGGCCGCAATCCCCGCTGCTCGACTGGAGGGGAGAGGGCGCTCGAAGAGGAGAATCCGCGAAGTGAGGGGGAGAGTCTCGCCCCTGGCCGCTGCCTTGGCGCAGGTGTCGACGGCCTCGTTGCCCTCAATGCCGACGTGCACAGGCACCCAGTGGATTCTCATCTTTAGGGTGCGGCGGACGCGAAGGAGACGGGCGAGGAGGGCGTGGAAGGTAGCCAGGAGGTACTGGCGGGGCTGCGGCTTGGGGGAAGCGAGCGCCGTGATGGCGGGTTGGCAATCCATGAAGAGGTCGACGTCCGTGAGACGAGGGGTGCTCGCGACGATGTCCAAGGCAAGGATGGTGCCACATACTTCGGATTCAAAGACGGTGTGCTCACTTTCAGCGCCCAGGTGCTTTTGCCTTCGTGCTCCCAATCGCCCTCTCTCCATTGCCACTGCTGCTGCGCCAATACCTCCCTCGAATCCCGACCCGTCCGTGAACACACAGAACCCACCCTTCGCTACGATCCGGTCCATCGAGACGCGCGCTGCGTCCTTGTCTTCCGCGATGTTCGTGGAGAGAGCTTGAGCTGGGAGCGGCGCGAAGCGCCGCAGGGGGTCTATTGTCTCGAATTCGTTGCGGAATATGGGGAAGGCAGCGATGAGGTGGTGGATGGGTGAGCAGTGGAAACGGGGGACTCGTCGACAACGAGCGAAGGTGCCGCGGACGGGATTGGACGCTGGGAGGGCAGCGAGGCGGGCGGTCGCGTTGTACGCAGAGCGGTTGAGACGGAGGTGGATTGGCGCGAGGTTGGCATGGTAGTTCTGAGTGTCGGTGGCGGTGGTGCGGAGGGAGCCTGTGATGAGTTTGCATGCCTGTCGTTGCACCTTGCCCAAGGCCTTCGTGATCCAAACCGTGCCGCTCCTCTTCGTGCTGTCTCGTTCCGTCACTGGGCGGTACCAAAGCGGGAGCGCGTATTCCATCCTTGGGACCACTATTGTTTGGAAGAGTTGTCGCGTGAACGAGTGGGGGAGTTCGAAGGTGGGGGAGGAGATACGGGATAGGGCAAAGACCGCTTTCGTGCCGCGTCGCTGCGCGAGCTCGACGTGGTTTCGGAATGTGAGTTTATAGTCGAGTAGGACGCCTAGGAGTTTTACTGTTGTTTGTGGTTCTACCACAATGTCATCGATTTTGAGTGGGACTGGGTCGTAGTGGGTGGAGTGTTTGCGTGGGGGGACAAAATGGATGAGTTGGAATTTTGGGAGGTCGTAGCGGAGGCCAATGCGTTTGGCTACCGGGAGGGCCGTGCGTCTCATGTAGCGGCGGAGGAGGGCGGTCGTCTGGGCGGTGGAGTGCGCTACCTCCAGGTGGGAATTGTCGTCGACTTATCCGAGCGTTCCATCAACTAACAAATCATCCGCAAAGAGGAGGTAGAGGAGAGCGCTGAGGGGGGAGCCTTGCGGGAGACCGTTGGGGACGGGGGAGGGGGCAGAGACGTGGTCATCGAAGATCAGACTGGTGCTGCGCTCGGACAGGAAGCTCGCGATTAGGCGTACAACTGGAGCGGGGACACCCTTCCTCTCGAGCGAGCGGACTAGGTGGTCGTGGCTCACGGAGGGGAAGGCTTGGGAGATGTCCATTAGGAGAAGGCTTGCGACCTTCCCTACGCGCCAGGTATCCTTGACGCGCTGCACGAGCTGGAGCAGCGCATCAACGGTGCAACGGCCAGGATGGCCTCCGAACTGGTTGGGGGAGAGGAGGCCGTTCCTCTCCGTGAACCCGGAGAGCCAGTCAGTCAGCACAGACTCCACCACCTTGCCGAGGCATTCTTCCTCCGCGATGGGACGGTGTGCGCCCGGAACGGTATAGTCGCTTTTCCCTGGTTTCCGGATGGTCACCGTGAGGAAGACCCGCCAGGACTTTGGGAAATAGCCGATCCGGAGCCCGGCCTTGAGGATCGCGAGGAGGGGGGCCGCGAGGGTGCAGCGCGCAGAGATGATTGCAATGTTGGGGATGCCAGACGGTCCCGGAGCTTTCCACGGGGATAGCTTAGCCATGGCTCAGTGGACGTCCTCGATTGTGAAGATTGGGGGTGGGTGGGGCTCAGGAAGAGGTTCGTCAGGGTCAGGGGGGGGGAGATCCGTTTTGGGGGGAAAGAATTTAGAGTGGAGTACTTTTGCCTTCTCAGTTGGGGTCGTGGCGATGGATCCGTCGGGCGCGGTGAGGTTCGGAATGCGAGATGTGGAAGAGGAGGCACTCGGATTGAGGGCGTATTTGGCTGCTTGCCATATATCCCCGCGCGGAAGTTCGGTGATGTATTCGCGCCAGTGGGCTCGTTTGGCTCGTCGTATAGCGGAGTGGTACTTGTTTTTGGCAGTCCGCATGGTACCCCAGCTCGGGTCGGTCGGCCGGTCCTTGGCAATCGTACGATGCGCGGTGTTGTAAGCACGGCGCAACGTCGACAGCTCACCGTTCCACCAGCGGCGCGTGTAAGGGCACGGGCGGGCTAGCGGGACGTGAGCCTCAAGTACGGTGACGAGGCGCGAGGTGAGGGCATCGACGTAGGCATCGATGTCCTCGGGGGAGATGGGGGGAAGCGCGGGAAGTGGGTTGTCGTTGACATGTTTTTCGAGGAGTTCGGCGAACTCTTCCCAGTCCGTCCCGCGGAAGTTGCGGCGCTGGCGAGGCGCACAATGATCGAGCGGGATGGCGAAGACGCACGAGATTAACGCGTGGTCCGAGCCGTGTCCAGGGAGGGCCTCGCATTTTTCCAGGAGAGGTCCAAGGGACGTCTCCGAGACAAGTACGAGGTCTATAGTGGATGTGGTGTGGTGGACTGGAGAGTAGTATGTGGGGGTGCCTGCTTTGACGCACTGGGTAAGTCCGTGTGTCGTCATCGCATCGATGAGGAGGGTGGTGTCGGATCCGGCCGTGCGGGCAGGGTGGAGTGGGCCCGACCATAGCGCGTGGTGTTTGTTGAAGTCGTCGAGAATCGCGAAGGAGTGGTTTTGGGGGAGGGGGGACATGGTGATGAGGTGGGAGTCTAGTGGGGCTATTCCATCGTCCGTGTCCGTTCTATTGTAGACTGAGTAGATGTGTATCGTATGAGTAGGTAAACTAAGCGAGACTGATGTTATATTAGGGGAGTCGACAGTATTTTGAGTGTATTTAGAGGATGGTATGGTTTTGGAGACGTAAATTAAAGTGTCCGGAGAGCCGGTATTTATTGTAGGTAAGATGCGGTTCCAGTGGGGAGGGGAGAGGGAAGGAAATTTGTCGAGGTCTGGGGGAGGTTCTTGTATGCAAATGATATCATGTACAGAGGGGTTGGTGGAGTTGAGAAGAGAAATTAAAACGTTGTAGGATTTGTGGCAATTAAGGGAAATGATACGTAGTTCTTGGGTGGTGTAGGTAACGGTCGTGTTATTCATTGGGAGGAGAGGGGGTGGTAGATAGGGCTGGGGAGGGGAGCGAGGGGGGGAGAGGTTCGTACATAGAGAGATCGCGGCTCATCTGGTCGAAGGGGTCGAATGCGGGGTCAAAGAAGATTCTACCAGCGAATTTGGTGTGTTGCAGCTCGCACTCGCGTTCGCGGACGGGGCAGGTACGGTGATACGAGGTGTGGTTGCCGTCGCAAGGGGCACAGCGCGGGGTGAAGTGTTCGCAGCGCTTGCCGGCCGCACACTTTGTTCTAGAGGTGGTGCAGGGGCAGGCGTTGGAACGGTGCGGCTGCGAGCAGCGGGCACAGGTGGGGGCGGTCTCCTTGCATTGGTGCTGGGTGTGTCCGTAGAGTTGGCAGTTAAAACACTGCGTGGGGGGTTCCTCGTACTGATGCGTGGAGCAGATGGAGGACTCGATGGCCAGCGTTTGCGCGATGCAACGGTCGGCAGAGACGATGTCCGTCAGCGTGAGGAGGAGGGAAGACGCCAACTTCTTCGGGTCGCGGAGTGCTCTGGGGTTAAGCCAGCGTACCTCCTTGATCACCGAAGGGTCCGAAATGATCGCGCGGTTGTGGGCATAGAGCTCTTGCGCAGCGTGCGGGCCGTCCGGTTTAAAGGACCTGGGCACGCTGTTAACAACAACGCGATAGCATGGGACCACCAGCTGCGATTCTCTAGAGAGTTTGGGCGCCCAATAGGGCGCGGTCTGCTTGAGGCGGTTCGCGGTCTTCTCGTCGTGTGGGGCTACGAGTAGTCGCCCACGGGGGAGTACCTTGACGCCTTTCAGCTCTGCTTCTTGCAGCTGGGGGATTCCCGAGGCAGCAAGGGCAGCAACGACCTTCTCTCTAATCGCGGGAACTGGAAGTGACAGCAGCTCATTCTTCTTATCCAGCGCAATGACAAACTCGCTGCGTTTGGCGAGGGGCGGGCGTGGTGCTGGCAGCGGGTTCGCGGGGGAGGGACGCGGAGGGGTGGCGGCAGCAGCGGCAAAGGAGGGAGCCAAATAAGAGCGCGAGATCGTGGACTGGATCTGGGACAATAGATCGACTTTGAACGCGTCTAGTGACGAGCTGAGGGCGTCCTTGTCGTCTAGGGAGTCGTTGAGCGCGTCCAAGAGGGAGAAGCAGTCTTTGAAGGCCGCCTCAGTCAGCTTTCTCTTGGCTGCCTGTGCATGGGAAAGGTGCGCGCGTAGCGCGGCGACGAGATCTCGTGGTGCTTTAGGGGTTTCGGGAGGGAGTTCAGAGAGTTCAGGGGGAGTGTTGGAAGGTGTCTGGGGCGTCCGGGGGGCGCTGGAACGCGTAGCGCGTGTACCCGACGCTTGTGGATCCGCGTCGTCACGTGGTGCCATGGTCGTGGTAGCGGATCAAGCTATTGACAAATGTACTTATGCGACCTATAGACATCAAAACTTCTGTCGTGAAAAGTATCAATACAGAATGGCTCCAACCCTATCAATGAGGGTGTTCCATTTCATCTCGATGCATTGTTGGTTAGATTTTGCAGTGATGAGGTTTCCGTTGGTTCAACAACCGTGTCTTGGAGCCGGATACTGTAACCATGAACCTTCAAGATTTTTTTGCTCATTACAGCACTCCATCCAATGCACCGATGTATCTGCAAAATGTACAGATTATATGGAAGCCCTATCTAAAGCAAGCCAAGAACAATCCTTTTATCTGCTTGGAAATGTATATTGACATTGCAACGGTGCGTACTGCTGTTGGTTCTTTCTTATTGCACATTGATGAGCTCATGTGCCCAACAGATGAACAAACTACTTGAGTACCCTGAGAACGGTGTCGAATCAAATCCGGCTGATGTCGATAGAATGCTCCGGTCGACTTTGAGAAGTGTCACGAACCGCGAGCGCGGCCGTACGGAATCGATAATGTCAACCGGCAATCATTATCCAGCAAAGCAGATTCGTGCTAGTGGAGGTTTGGATAGCGAACGAAAAATACTTACTCATAATACTGGCCCAATTTCGCAGTGCCTGTGTCCGAGTTCGGATTGCAGCCAGCTCGTGGCCCTTCTGTCATTCACCAACAAAACAAAATCGTTTTGAAGAAGATCACCCTCAAGATGGATGCTTCGAGTGGAGCAGGTCAATTGATTGACTCGGGGGAGATTATTTGAGGCGATATACTCGATAAACCATTTGCCAGCGGTACAATGCAGCACGCCTATGATGTTTGTCCCATCTTTGATGTCTCCTCGCTGTATCTTTCAAACCGAGACCAGTTTGTTGCCAAAAGGTTTTCAAAGTCGAGGATCACGGCAAGGAGGAGCAAGTTCCGTTGTAAACGAACCAGGCAGAAATTCACGCTGAAAGAAGTTCTGCTCCCCGCGTGTGGTAAACTTCTTGTTCATTTGTACAGTTTGATGGCTCAACTTGACTTTCTCGAAATTCGAAAGAGTCCTGACCAGCTGGCCCGGGGATCGAGTGCATTGACAAAAACGTTCAAATTTCGAGATTCAAATTTGTTCACCCACCGGGCTCAACCGGTGTCGTGTCAATATTTCCTTGATAGAACCCCGAGCGTCCCTACTACCGCCACTCATACATACGGACACTTCCAGTGGCAGGTTACCTACACCCACTCAATAAATTATAATGGAACGTTCAGGTTGGTGGAGGAATTCATCCGGGATCCAGGGAACTCGCAGTGAAAGAAATTCATGGTATGTGATCTGAACACCGACAGTGAAGTCCAACTCGTGTCAGCGCCAGAGTATTGATTTCCATATTGGAAACAGCGCAGCTAGATAACAAAAGCTTTCTCCTTTCTCCTGCTGTCATGCCAAATATTGATTCCCTGTCAGCTGTAAGTCCAGCATGTACCGACCCTCTGCACACAGCGCTCCGAATTGCTGGGCCGTTTCGATTGTCGGTGCTCACATAGTGAACACTGAAGATCTTCCCGAACACTTATTTTGATTGATATTTTAGTTACCTGAGGGTTGGCGCACCTGGGAATTTCAAGAAGGTTCACAGGCGGTGTGCTTACTATCGTTCACCCAAAAACCTATCTTTGGACGAGAACTCACGATCCGCGGAACCGGCCCGAGACGCTTCGAGGCCAGTGCGTGGACTGGGATGGGATGCATAATGAGTGCGGGATTCGGAGAGCAGAACGGAATTTCGACAACTAGCGAGATTTTGGTTCCGACACAAGGGGCTGTCGGGATTCGAAAAACGGAAGGTGGGTCGAAAAGATTTTTAAGGTCGTCCGCCAGACCCCCCCCCCCCTCCCCCCTATATAGGGAAGGAGTTTCCCACGGGTAGCGCCGGACCGTTGCTCCGGGTCATGTGCATCTGCATCGCCACTTGATGGCCGCTTCCCGCCCGAATAAGCCGACGTATAATATATTCTGCGTGCATGTCTTGGGGTGAATATCAGCAGTAGGACATAATATCCCAAGCACAAACCAATTCAAAGATGAGTTTTGAACAGTTTCTGGTGCCCTTCCAAGGGCTTCCAAATTATAAAAATATTTCTGTGCAGGCCACAACGGCAGTAAGAGCTCCCAGACACCTCCAGGGACCCAATATATGTCCCACATAGCCTTCCATGGGTCTAAACATGTTTTAAACATAGTTTTAGCTTATTTTAAAATCTACTATGAAAAGATTTTTAAGCCCTCGGTCGGGACCCCCCCCCCCCTACCCCCTATCCGAAATTCGAATCCCGACAGCCCCTTGTTCCGACATGACCAAGAATTTGATACGTTTCTTCTCCCTCAGTCTAAGGTGTGATTGGCTGAAAACCATTTAGATGGCAGTCGTGACCGCCGCGCCGTGTTCCAGTGGCTGGTTTGGCAGGCTGCATGGTTCGTGAATCAGGAACCAATATTAATTCAGTAACAGGTTGTGCCTTGCTTGATTTATAGCTGTCACCGTGTAAGTAACGGGGATGGTCACCCACGCCTCCAGAACAAGAAAAGAAGACTGGATTGAGACGAGGGCAACGCCGCTACTGGCGTTGCGAAGACAAGGGAAGTAAACTACGAGCTGCCGAATATATATCCTACTATCCCCAAACATATAAACTCCGTAAGTAAATGAAACATACCAGCCATCAGGAACAATGAACTGTTGGACAGTACGAATGTAGAAGCCAGTGGCGTGATAGCTCGAAATTAAAGCGCTCGTCGTCCCCCTTCACGCTCTTATCGCATCCTCATCACCATGAAGAGCACCAAGTCTCCTCTCCAGTGGCTTCACCGCAAGAAATCCACAGCTCGCAACGCAGCTTCTAGCTTCCAGACATCTGACAAAGGCCCCAAATCCGGCCCGAACACCGCCGAGTCGATTCTGGATACCGTCACTCTAGCACTTGATTTGGCGGAGCAAGCGCTCGATATTGCGCAAGTAGCACCCTTCATTGGACCGGCTGCTGCCATCCTGCACAAGATCATTGACTCGTACAAGGTAGCTTTTGACTGTTCTCATCCACTGCACTGATCTTTGGTAGGAATTCAAAACTACTGGGGAAACGCACGATGCTTTGGCGATACGCATCGCGGATTTAACCGGGGATATCTCTGCTACGGTTCTGCGGATGCAGGAAACGAACTATTCCGACCAGATCGGTCGGCTCAAACAAGATCTTGAAAAATATGCCTTGTTGAGTGATTTTTTGCCTCCAGCCGAATAATGGTGTTGATCAAACTATAGCTTAATTTCGAAGGCCTCGCAGTTTATCAACAATTATGATGATCACGGAACCCTCGCTCACATCGCAGCCCGAAACCAGCTACAAGGTGAAATGGACACCCTCAACCATGAATTGGATTTATATGGGGCTAGATTCGGGGTATTCAAAATTACATTATGATGCATTGGTACTGATGTTTCATCCAGAATAACCGCTTGATAGATCTCTATATCAACCAGGGTATGGATGCGCAAATCCAGAGAAAGGTTCATGATATAATGTTTGTCTAATTTGCTGGTCCTGCACTTCTCGGTTTGCTGATACAATGACCCAGTGTGGAGGAAAGGCTTGAGAAATGGCTGCAAAACCCTCCGAACATGACGGCAAAACAACACGAGACAGAGAAGCTTCAAATGGAAGGCACCGGACAATGGTTACTTGCGAGTGACGCATTTGTGGACTGGGAAGACAATGCTGGAGTGCTTTGGATTGAAGGCTCTTGTAAGCTGTCCTCAATTTAGGAGATGTCAAGTCTGACCAATGATGCAGCAGGCACTGGAAAAAGTGTGCTCAGGTGAAACACGTAGTACTCTCTGTCAGTAATTGGGCATCTGATAGTGCAATTGGCAGTGCAACAGTGATCAAGAACCTTTTTGAGGAGGAGAAGCGATTAATGGCTCATCCCCCTGCTATTGCATTCTTTTATTTTGACTTCAGGAACAAAGAGGCCCAGAGTGTAGAAATTGCACTCCGTCGAATAGTTCTCCAACTTTCAGCCCAAGCCCCTCATCCTTATGAGACTCTGAACAAGCACTATCAATTGTCAAATGGACAGAAATTGCCAAGCTGTCAAGACCTTCACAGCATACTCCGCAGGCTCCTGCATGAACTTGGCCGCACTTACATCATTCTTGATGCACTTGATGAGTGCAATAGCATCGATTTCAAACAGATTGTGGCTTTGGTTTCGGTCTTGAGAGCGTGGAAAGAAACTCCACTGCATCTATTGTTTACCAGCCAAAACCGGGATGTCTTCACTAAAGGCTTCAGCGGTGTGGCCCGGATTGTATTGGATGTCAATGTCACCCAAAAGGACATTGAGTTTTTTGTTTCCAGTGAACTTCAGACCAATTCTGATCTGGAGGCCTGGCAATCCAATGCAACTCGAGTCACAGAACAAATAACCATCAAAAGCAATGGAATGTGAGCTCCTTCATGACCTTCAACCAAATACACTACTCACTGCATTTTCCATAAGGTTCCGATTAGCTACATGTCTCCTGATGGAACTGGCCCATTATGTGTATCCTGAGGATGCAGATTTGGAACAGGCTCTTGAATCGCTGCCCAATGACTTGGTTGGGATTTATGATCGGTTCATGTTGGCAATACCCAAGAACTGGTTTCTCTATGCTGAGGCAGCCTTGCGATGGATAATGTTTAATGAGGAGGACTGGCAGGCGGATCTTGATCTATCTGCACTTGCCGATGCAGTTGCATTTGATTTTTCAAATTCCAAGCAGTTCACCTACAAACCAAATCGGCAGGAGACCAACAAATCTGCAATTCCCAAGTGGCTGGCTGGTCTCATAACAGTCAGTGAAAAGACTGTCACACTGGCACATGCATCAGTTCAAGATTACCTTCTATCTGGGCATTTCAAACAGAGATTCAATTGTGATCTTGCTGAGAACCTTTCACATAGTTTCATTTCTTTTACCTGCATCAGCTATCTTCTCAACTTTCGCCAACTTTCCCTAGAGGAAGTGACAGTAGCCATGTATCCATTGGCAGAATATGCAGCACGGCATTGGTATTACCATACTATGAATGCTAATGACAAAAAAAATCTGCTCAATCAGGCAATACAGCTTCTCGAGGATGACCTTCCATATTGTGCATTGTCTCATTTAATCATGGGTTGGGAATCAACAGTTCTACCACCTCTGCATTTTTGTTGCAGAATGGGATATCTCGAATGTGTCTCACCTTTACTTTCAAGCAGAGCTGGAATAGACTTGGTATTTGAAAATAGCACCCCATTAATTTCTGCAGTCTCCTGGGGCCAAAAGGAGATTGCGCAGCTCCTTCTTGAGAAAGGTGCCAATGTGAACCTCATAGCTGGAAAATATGGCAGTGCGCTGAGTGAGGCCTGCTATTATCAACGACAGCAGATTGTCCAACTCCTTCTTGAGAAGGGTGCAGATGCAAACCTCACAGGTGAAGAAGATGGCAGTCCACTGTACATTGCCTGCAATCAGGGCTACCAGGATATTGCCCAGCTCCTCCTTGAGAACGGAGCTGATGTAAAGCTGAGAGGTGGAGAGCATGGAACTGCTCTGGGTACTGCCTGCCATCAGGGCCACCAGGATATTGTTCAGCTTCTTCTTGAGAGAGGTACTGATGTAAACCTTGGAGGTGGAAAATATGGCAGTGCACTGGGGGCTGCCTGCTATCAAGGCAAGCACAATATTATACAGCTGCTTCTTGAGAAAGGTGCGAATGTGAACCTTGCAGGTGGAAAGTATGGCAGTGCTCTTGGTGCTGCCATCTATCTAGGCCACCAGGAGATTGTACAGCTGCTTCTTGAGAAAGGTGCCAATGTAAACCTCGCAGGTGGAAACCATGGCAGTCCACTGTGCACTGCCTGCTATCGGGGCGAACAGGATATTGCCCAGCTCCTCCTTGAGAAAGGCGCTGATGTAAATCTCCCAGGTGGAACCTATGGCAGTGCTCTGGGTGGTGCCTGTCATCGGGGTCAACAAGAGATTGTCCAGATCCTTCTTGAGAAAGGTGCTGATGTGAACCTTGGAGGTGCAGAATATGGTGGCAGTCCACTTGGTACTGCCTGCTACTGGGGCTACCATGATATTGCTCAGCTGCTCCTTGAGAAAGGTGCTGACGTGAACCTTGCAGGTGGAGAGTATGGTAGTGCTCTGAGCACTGCCATCCATCTGGGCAAGGAGAAGATGGTACAGCTGCTTCTTAAAAGTGGTGCCAATGTAAATGTCGCAGATGGCAACCATGGCAGTCCACTGGGTGCTGCCTGTAATGGGGGCCGCATAGAGATTGTACAACTTCTTCTTGATGCAGGTGCCAATGTGAACCTCACAGGTGGAAGCAATGACAGTCCTGACAGTCCACTCAGTATTGCCTGCTCTGGGGGCAAATATGAGATTGTCTCTCTCCTCCTTGAGAAAGGTGCCAATATAAACCTCCAAGGGGGGCACTTTGGCAGTGCACTGGGTGCTGCTTCCTATTGTGGTGAACAAGGGATTGTAAGGCTCCTACTGAAGAACGGTGCAAATGTAAACCTCACAGGTGGAAGCTATGGCAGTCCACTGGGTGCTGCCTGCTATTGGGGTCGACAGCAGATTGTACAGCTCCTTCTTGACAGAGGTGCCAATATCACCTTGGAAGGTGGAGAGTATGGCAGTGCACTGGGTGCTGCCTCTGCAGAAAAGCTGGAGATTGTGTCTCTCCTCCTTCAGAAAGGTGCCAATGTAAACTTTGTGGGTGGCAACTATGGCAGTCCATTGGGTGTTGCCTGCTACCATCATAAACAGGAGATTGTACAGTTCCTTCTTGGGAAAGGTGCGGATATCAACCTGGCAGGTGGAGAATATGGCAGTGCACTGGGTGCTGCCTCCTTTGCTGGTCAACCAGAGATCGTCTGCCTCCTTCTTGAGCATGGTGCTGATATCAGCCTGGCAGGAGGGAAATATGGCAGTGCACTAGCTGCTGCATCTGCTGGCAACTGGGGTAACAATCTTGATACTGTGCGTTTTCTGCTGAAGAATGGTGCGGACATCAACACACAGGGTAGGAAGGCCTTGAAGGAAGCCATCAATGTGGGTAATGATGATATTGCAATTCTTTTACAAGAGCATGGTGTTGTGTTAGATCAAGGCCTCAACTAACTGTACAGATGTCAAATGTATACCTGTTAGCATAGATATTTGTTTTTTGGGTCAATGACAATGTTACCAAACTCCTGTATTTCGGATAATGGATGAGATTATCTTAAGTTCCAGCCGCTCTTTATTGACATTTGAACTGAAGTCCTTGTGAACTTCAGTTCAGGACCAGCAGCTCAGAGCCCATAGCGAGCCACATACCTCAGGGTATATAGGGGACTTCAGTCCAGTAAAAACTCGAGTTAGAGTTGTATCTCAAGTTCTCAATAGAACATACGAGCATGTTAAATTAAAATTCGGGTTAAAGTTGTATCCCAAGTTCACGGAAATCTCAAGTTCACTGAAATCTCAAGTTCCTGATGGAACTTGCAAGCATGTTAAATTGAATCAATTCATTCAGAACTTCAGTTCTTGAAATTATCTGAAGTCACACCTCATCTCAAGTCCCACCCATACTCTAGTTCCACACCTCAACACTTGACATAAAATCTGAGAGCACGGTACTTGAGTTTCAGTTGCGGAACTTAAGAGACCCACTTACGCCTTTGAAATTGATACACCCTGAGAACTTGAGGAAATTGAGCTTCAGTCGTGAAACTTGAGACCCACTCACAACATTTAATTCTTGCGCTTCGGCTTCCTGGCGGGTGTCTTAGCAGCTGCTGCTTCCTATAAAATATCAGTGACTCAAGCAATTTTCAATCAATGCCGCGATCTTACCCCCACTTTTCTCGGACGCTCTGCCGTCACCTCCTGCACAAGGTCATTCATCCATTGAAACATGAATGAATAATAACTTGATAAAACAAAAGCATTGAAATCGAATCATGAACATACCTGGTCCTCACCTGCCACTCGAGGCTCTTGATAATGTTGAACGCCGCGACTGTGCCATCTTGCACGTCCCTCAAGTGGCAACCCCGCAATTGAAGAACTGAGTGCCACGGCTGTAATGGGAGGAGCATAGAGTCGAGGTCCAAGACTGATGAGGCTGGCCTTGGGGTTCAAAGAGAGAGAGATGTGCGTTGTAAGAAGGCGTGTGGAGGTGGAGTGAAAGAGAGAGAAGCGGAGGGTCACAGATGTGACATTGACTTGACAGATGTGGCTGCGCACAGCAATCAGATTTTCCTTTGTCCTGCAAGCTCTTTGACCTTCATCAATGCGCTTGCATCTTACCATGACCTTGATCTCTCGACTATGTGAATCCCGCTCACCATTATACTGTGGACACCACACTCCTCTGCCAGCTGGTCTCTTAAAGCAAATCAATCTCACTTGTCGAGACTGCGCCTGCGGCCCCTGGTCTCCTGCCCACCTGAACCAGTGGCCGACCTCGTGCCACTCACTGCTATTTCACTTGGTGCCACTGCCATAGAAGAACTCAATCAGAATAGTCACAAAGTAAGGTATGGTTTTGGCTACTATGTGCCTGCCGCAGCAAGCGCGCAGTGGATGCCAGTGGAGAAGAGGGCACAACACGCACAGAAAATACGTCGAGTGGCTGGTGACTGGAGTTAGATGACCAGACTTCGAGGCAACTTGAGTTCTGCGTGCGGCTGGTTGAACTTGAGTTTGGGCACCAGAGTTCTAGAACTCGAGTCCAAGGTTTCGTGACTCGAGTTCCGCACGCGGCTGGCCGAACTTCAGTTTGGTGGTCCAGAATTTGAGCACTTGAGTTCAGCACGCGCCGAGCTGAACTCGAGTCCAAGGTTGCGCAACTCGAGTTCTGCGCACGGCTGGCAGAACTTGAGGGGGGTCACCGAACTGGGGTGGTCATCCGCATGACTCGAGTTCAGCCTGCCAGAAAACGAACTCAAGTTCTCATGGGGACTCGAGTTCTGTGTATATTAATTTCAATTATATGCTCTTAAATCTCACTCTTTGAGTCTTACTTTAGATCTGGCCAACTTGAGTTCCATGTAACATGAACTTGAGTTCTGATAACACTGAAGTTCTGGATATATAGTTCAGTACGAGCTCTGGGCCACCAGTCCCTGAACTCAAGTTCTTTTGAAATTCAGTTCTAATGTTGATAAAGAGCGGCGAAAACTTAAGATAATCTGGTCCTATTTCATTGTATTTATTTCCATAACCCTGGAGCTCAGCAAAAGCATGTGTCACTTGACATAAGGGCAACCTTAAGCTCAGTGTGGAAGTGCAGAAACTAGCAGGGGAATCTGAAGAGCTTAATTGACAGTACTAGTACAGGAGTAGAGATAATACACACCTAGTGGGGGAATCCAAAGAAAAGAAAGGATGAGGATTCCCTCGCTAGGTGATGCCTTACCAACTAATAGGTATCTGCCAGTAGCACATATCCACAGTGATCTGCACTAATCCTGGGCTTGGTTGCATAACACATATCATTGCGAGCAGTGACTGGAGTGGAGCGGAGGACAGAGGGACAGAAGTGGATGGAATAGAAGCCAGAAGCATGCAGGGCAAAGTTCCGGGCACGAACTACCTGGAGGGAGGAGCAGAAGACAGATCCAATGGTAGGGCATGCAGTGGAGCATGCTTAAAAACACCAGTATGGGAAAGGAGAGGCATTAGATTGAGAGCATACACCTCTCCCTGGATGTGGTGGGCTATGCTGTTTATGACTGAAAGCCAGTGGCTAAATAAGTACAGGAGTTGACAACTTCACAAAGGTATTTATAGGTGCTACATTCTGGCATATGGGCATCATTATTTGACTGCCCTCACTGGAGGGAGAACCGAACAGCTTGTGATAAAAATGATATCATGATGACAGAAAGATGCAGGCTGTAGCTGGAGGGACATTTGTCCCTCCTGTCCTTACAGATGCTGGTTGATGATATCCTTCAACTCAGCAGCCACACACTCAGATACAATGAAGGCTCCGTCAACCAATAGGTGGTCTAGCCAGTGGCAGCTGAGGCATCATCTATGCATGTTATACAAGGAGGCTGGCATCAGGGCATGCCATGCTCTGATGCTGGGCCGGCAGCTGCAGATCAGCGACTGGGAAATGGATAACATGAAGAGGTTGGGACTGTCCCCTGCTGGGATTATACTCCCTGGTGGACAAGGTCTATGAGATAGTCCTGCCACAACTAGAAGACTGAAAAGGAGACCTGATGGGTGGTTCGATCCTGAACTCGGGAGTCAGCAGGAATTAGAAGAAGCAAGCTAAGCAGCTCATTGTACCTGAATATGAGCACACCATAGAGGCTAGGCTCCAGATTCATGTGGAGCATCTCTGATGGCAGGTCAGATTACCCATGGTTTAGGAATCTCTCTGACACCATTGGCCATCCACCTGTTGATTTGTGTGCTCTGAACCACACTCAAACAATCAATTATCACCCAAATATAACCCAAGTCTTTCTGATATAAACAGTGATGCCCACAGAAAGAAGGCGAAGATCAGAAATAGGCTGATCAGAGGAAGCAAGAGCAAGGTTATGGACGAGTGGTAGTCCCTTATACAGAGCATAACAGTAGGTTGCCTCTGTACCATTTGGTACTGAGGTCATGGTCTCATTTTGATGGGTATGGGATAGTGCCGCACCTGTCTATCATTTAATCTCCATAAACTCCACAACTGAATACACACTAAGTATAGGACTACTGTAAGTAGTGTAAGTAGCATAATGTTGTGGAAACAGGACTTCCACGCTGTCGTGATGCGCTGGGCCTCTTTCTTGTCCCTACTTTCAGTAGTTTGCTGCTCTACGATGTACTCTGTGTGTCAGCCTATTCAAACACTTTCTCCGGATCGCGGGCACGTGCTATGAAACACAAACAGGCTGTAACAAGAATCTTTTTTGTGTACTGGACGACAACATTTGTGACACGCACGCAATTGGTCTGCTGCACCCCGCGACTCTGCTTCACAGCCCAGTGGATTGTCTGGACAATCCAACCCTGTGTCTGGTGTTCTTGGTTTGTGCGCGGCTTCTTGGAATTTCCGCAATCTCGAGATGTCTGACGACCATCAGAGCAATGGCGATGGCGACGGGAGCAACAGTGACTCTCATTCCCTTGTAGGCATGCCTGACAAAAAGCACCAGGTCGTGAATTTTAACGTGGAGGACTTGGAGGGGGAAGATCTCATGGATGGCACTCTCTCTGGGCTCAGAGCCACAACACATCGAAGCTATAACCCACGCCTCCCTGCCAACCCCTTTCGTAAGCATTGCCGGTGCATTGTTGCTGGTCCCAATGTGCGTGCCACTGCACAGCACCAGCGATGTGGCCTCCTGAGCACCAAGCACCTGCAGGCGCTCACCCAGGATTTCAATGCTTGGGAAGTCGAGCACAAGGAGTGCATGCTTGACCTGGCCGAAAAGCATGGGATCAAGGTCGCGGAGGTGCGACAGCAAATGCTCGGCCTGTCTACTTGCAGTGAGCGATGCAAGCCCAGCTTGTGCAACATGAAAGTGTCACGCATTATGGCTGGTTTGAATGCGAGTGGGTTTTTATAGCAGACATGTTATGAATTGTACTGACGTGCCAGTGCTCCTTAGGCCACAGGGTGGGCGAACAACATACGATACCCAAGGTGAAAGAGATGGTGGCTGAGGATCCATCCATGCTGG
This sequence comes from Mycena galopus ATCC 62051, assembly GCA_014925785.1. Lineage (NCBI taxonomy): Eukaryota > Fungi > Basidiomycota > Agaricomycetes > Agaricales > Mycenaceae > Mycena > Mycena galopus. Next base: position 104,067 of record WIQG01000232.1, read on the forward strand.
AGGGACCCAGCAAAGAGGAGGAGAAAGAGATGATAAAGGAGACCCTGGCAAACCACCAGATGAAAGCAAGAGGCACCTGCGCCAACCACCTGTTCGCCGCGGCAAATGTGAAGCGCACAATGGACCGTCTGATGGTCGAAATGTGTGGCGCGACCTCATTGGGATTACCAACTGACTCGCAAGGCAGATCACCAACTTCGCCAAATGCCATGCCCACGACAAAACACTCCCAGGGATGATTCAGTCCTGGGGAGCACTGGAATTTTTTTTCAAGGTGCTGAAGAGGGATCTCACCGACATCACACACATCTTCGAGCTGTGCGCTGTAAGCAAGGAACAAGGTATGTGGAGCTGCACGAAGTTATCTAGGGAGGGAATGCTGACTGTGGTTACGTGTAGGAAAACCACGAAGAATAAGCTGCTGTCAATGCAGCAGGAGTGCACGTCGATCATCATGATGGGCCTGCGTAAGTGTGTGTTTTGTCTGGGAAGGTGACATGCTGAGGATGTGTACAGAGACGATCTTGAATGTCACAAAGTGCACGATGAACTACAAGAACTATATCTCGAAGTTGGTGCGGGGGAAGGGAGTAGGCCTGGTTAATTGGCCCGAGGGTGTTGACTTCAAGCAAATGTCATTGCAGTCAGCCATGTGCCTGCTGCAACCCCTACTCGACTCTCTCAAGTGTGGTATGATGTGGTGGAAGGTTTTGGTGTCAGCGGAAAAACAAAGCTAATTGAGCAGTACGATGAGATGGTGGAGAACAGAGACATCAAGGTGAAGGAGAAGACGAAGAAGATGAGGTCGAGGAAGGCAAAGAAAGCGGTGATTGCGGAGCACAAGGAGGAGCCACGCCTGCACAAGCCCGCTGCCAAGTTGAGGTGCGTGGCCAAGCCGCCTGCTTGCCAAGGAGCCCCGCCCCCGCAAGCCCGCCGCCAAGTTGAGGCACACACCCAAGCCATCTACATGGGATGAGGACGAGGACAAGTAGCCCCACCCACACAAGCCCCCCACCAAGTTGAGGCATGCACCCAAGCCATCTGCCCACAATGAGGACAAGCCATGCCTGCTGAACGATGTGCTCCGAACTAAACCCAAACAATCCAATTATCACCCAAATATAACCCAAGTCTCTCTGAGATAAGCAGTGATGCCCACAGAAATAAGACAAGAATCAGAAATAGGCCGATCAGAGGAAGCAAGAGCTGAGATACAGACGAGTGGTAGTCCCTTGTACAGGGCCTAACAATAGGTTGAAGGGAAGGTATAAGATTCCCACAGAAAGATGAACCTTCACTACAAGATATCACCAGGAATTGGCCTGAGCAATAATCGAGCAATGGAAATAAGATATTTAAGAGCTTCGCAGCCATGAGACAAGCAAGTGTTGTGTGTGTGGTGGTGGTTGTGTCCAGAGACGTGCAAGAGACCTCAAATAGGCAAACAATAGACTATTTCCATGAGGATATATGCTCAAAAGCTTATTTCCCAGAGAACCTGATGACAATGGACAATTGACGATGAAGGATTTGACAATGAGCAGTTATGATGACGATAAACAATTTCAGTTCCCAGAACTATGTAGCCTCAATCACGCTCTCAGATGTTCTCAATAAACAGTCTCTTTAGAGGTTTGTGGGCTACACACTCCTCTACGGTTTTCGAGGCGAGCACTGCCAGTCCGCAGGATAGTCACCTACCCTTTTTACCTGTTACTCTGTGATCCTGACCCTGCCAGCTATACCGAGACCATATACTAGCTCTCAAAAATAAGCCTATACTGTAATCAGACTATTCCAAAACACGCAAAATGTGCAGTGTTTAGGTATAGCTTAATTCCAAACAGTTCACCATGCAAGCCCACTGCCAAGTGCAGGCCTGCCACTGCATGAAAAGTTGCGGGCGCTCGTGAAGAAAGGGAGGGAGTCCAACAACAAGGCGAAACACAAGTCGTCAAAGGCAGGGAGGAAGCCAGCATGAAACAGAAGAGGGCAGAGAGTGAAGAGGGGGATGAGGATGGCCAGGTGGGCAAGAAGAGGGAGGGTGCAGGAAAAAAGCGCAAAAGGGCGCAGGGGGACGAGGGTGATGGGGGAAGAAAGAGGAAGAAATGCACGGAAGAGAGTAATGGTGCCTTTGTCGACGGTGGCTGCGAGCACCCGAGGCTGAAGCTGCTGTACTGCCACAGGATGACCCCCACAGACAAGTGTGCACCCTCTCCAAATATCTCCCGGCACGCAAACAGGTGCAGCCCATCCCCCACCGGCTCAACTGATGCGGCTTGCACTACCATTAAGCGCTCGGGTAGCAGCAGACCGAATATGGTGCAAGGGAGTGGTAAAGGGAAAGGACCGCCAGGGTTGAAGGTTTGGTAGCCTGCTTTGGTAGTTCTTGTGCTTTATAATTTTTTTCGTTTTTTTTTACGAGTTTTTGCGCTGGTAATATACAAGTTTCCTTTTTGGTAATACCGACCCCTGACCCCCGACGGGTCGGCACGTTGGACTTATGTCATACACTTGCGAGAAAATGTATAAGTCTTTGCAGCATATTTGCAGCCACTGAAAATGCCTTGACTGGTGAAGTTCCCATCCACAGCAATCAACCAGCAGGGTCAAACCTCGCCGGTCCCCCCGTGTAGACCGTAGCCTTAGACTGTGTCCTTGATTCTGGATCACACATTCTTCGAGTCACTTGAATCGGCGACGAAAGACTTAGTATTGCCGGGGTCAGGTTCAGAACCGATTCTGAACCTGAACCGGACCCGAACCAAACTTTATTTCAGGTTCGGAGGGTGGCTCTGGACCGGACCGAACCCCAAGATCCGGTCCGGGGTTCGAGCAATGTTGAAATTTGCTGAACCTGTCCGAACATGTCCGAACATGTCCGAACCCGTAATTTTCCAATAATAATTTCCTGATGCATTTGTGTCTCCAGAGGCCATGGAGATGCAAGATATTGACCATCAGTCAATCAAAACATCCCTTACAATTACTCTATCCAACTGTCTATGAGTTGGAGAAGCTCGTCGGAGTCCCAGTCCGGCTTCACTGGATCCGCCCTACCATCACAGGTGAGATGAAGCTCGCTTGTCCAGAATTTTGAATGAAGAGACGACAAAGATGACAAGGAAGATGGACCTGCCCTGAAAGACGCTTTTGTAGAGGTTCTCGTGCTCGTCAAGCAGGTACTATGTATGTTTCCTTGTATCTTGGAATTACCCATTGCTGTTCGTCAGATTCGTGTATCCTCGCAAGCACAAGTGTTCTTGTAAGGGCAACCTCAGCTCGGCGCGGGAGCGCGGGAGACTAGCGATGTGCGGCGGAAAAATAGTTTCCCTTAGGTCCTGTGGAAATAGCGTTATTCAACAGAAACCCAAGTGTTCAAGTGTAGTTCCAACGAGTTGCCTTTTCAAGGATTTGGTGGTGAGTCGTCCAAGTTAGGTAAGCGCTGAGTCAGCAAGATTAGTCAGCAAGTCAACGTTGTCAGTGACAGCGATGGCAAAGGTATCAGCAAGATAAGTCAGTGAGCGATAAGCCGTCTGAAGAAGGCTTAGTAGCTCAAGCAACAAGGTAAGGATGCGCAAAAAGTTAATATTTGCGAACCCAAAGTACAGGTGGGGGACTGACTACTTGGCTAAAATCTGAGCTCCTTATATACCCTCCAACCCTGAGTCACCTTTTGTACGACTCATATCTGGGTGACTCAATCCTGGTGACTCATGTCGTTGAGTCAGGTCATGTGACCAATCTTGGCAGAGAGTGCTAGCAAGTGATTTTTCCCTGTCGAAGTCAGTTGTCCTCCAAAACTTAGCGTGCTCGCACTTTATCATAAACATTTTTCATGTATGACATCCGCGGCGAACAGAATAAAATGACTGTCCACAGTCACACAGTGCGAGCAACGAGAAGTTTTGCGCATTACGATCAACAACTGACTGTTTACAGGAAAATTCTTTGCTAATTAGAGTGAATGGAGCGCATGGAGTTCGAAAGAGTGTGGCTTGAGACAGATACTAGAGCGGTCAATCAAGGAATGTGTGAGAACGCTGGGGATCGAGGCATGGGGGCAGGGTTCATGTATGACCTGGGATTTCGGCAAAAGATGTGTGCTGTATGTGTCGGACCAGTGAAGTGCTAAGCCGCCTTGGTATGTTTTCCCCGGCGAAAGCGCAGTTTTTCGCTCAGCCGTCGGCTGCGTGCGTGGTGTGGAAAAAGTGGCCGGGGGCGAGCGAATAGGGACCCGATGGCATGCGCACCTTTGCACAGTGTTATCCCAAGGGTGGTGGGATAAAAGAACCTCGCCGGTATTTTGAGCCATGCCTGCTGCCGGAACACATCGCTCTCGCATACTATGTATACCCATTCGATCGGTGGATCCTTGCTGATGAGACGGAACTCGTGACGCCGCCTAACTTGGTCCGTTAGGCGCCACGGACCGTCCCACATTCCAAACGTTTCCACTGTATCCCCCGACTGCAGCTGCCAGTGAGGAACTGCATCCAGCTCGAAAACAGCCTCAGTCCGGCTGCGCCAGACATAGAGAGGCTGCACAGGGCGCTCTGAGGGGACCGGATTGTCGGCAAGGTGAGCGTTAAATAAATTGTTGGCCGCTCTCCACCGATGGTAGGTTACAAGGCGCAATTGCAGCTCCGCGTCCTCGTCTATATCTTGATTAGGGTAGCAGGGGGTGTACCCGGCAAGCTCCAGCTGGAATTCAACGGGGAAATGGCGGGGATACGTCTCGAGATCAATGGAAAGGGGCGGCGAGGGTGCAGTCCTCGCAGCTCCCGTCGTCACGTCCACCCGGCTGCCCATTTGTGCGGCCCTCTGGGCTTCTGCTGTTATCTCTTCACTGGAAGACAGAGACCACGTCGATGCATGCGCGACAGAGCTGGCGCCTCCTGTAGAGGATGGATATGGGTCGAGGTGCGCCCAAGACGACGTCAATACGGTAGTACTGCCACGTCCCAGGAAAATCGGGTACTGGCTTAAGGGGTCAAGCTGGCTATCAGGTCGAGCAAGGAGATGTGGGGACGACATGGCAGGTGGAGGAACAAATGTTAGGGTCCTTTGGTTGTGGATGCTCCGAATTTCCCGACGAGCATGCTGCTCCGACGCCTCGTAGTATTCCTGCCCAGCAGGAAGAGATTATGATGGTCATGAATAAAGCATATTTGGATAACATAAGCGCCCCGACTTACATCGCTGCTGGATCTATGCTGAGCGATCCGGGAGAGGGATTGAGACCGGCGTAGTGTCGGGGACTCGGGACGATAGGTGTGCATAGCAAGACATTTTCGAGCTCGGGTTTGTATTGACAGGTCAAGGCAGAAAGAAAAAAAATGTGTAAAGAGTTGTTCGCTTCAAGAAGCAGACAGGGCGAGGAATGCAAGGGGTTTTCCCAGAGTCTTCATGTCTCTTTTATATAACGCAGGGTCACCGACAAGCGGGCTTTGGAATAAGCTTTCTGGCCTCCGATCTTGGGTTTACAGCAGATTTATGCAGAGCTCCAATTTTGGAAAGTCCCTGTGATGTAGCGCCCCGCTAGTCTTCATCCGATTCAAAAAGCTCTTCGTCGTCCTCCTCCCTGTCCGATTCATCTTCTTCATCCTCCTCTTCATTTCCCCTCATAAACCAGTGATTTCGGGTTATATAGGGGAGCAGGCGAAAAGCTGCAGTCGGATTTCGGCGGAATGGAGTCCCATCAAGTTCTTTCAGAATATATGCACCGCCTCGGTTCTTTCGATCGACTTCATAAGGCCCGAAATAGCGGTCGCTGGTTTTTCTGGTGGAGCTAACGTCCGACTCAATTGCAACATTGCGTACCAGCACCAGCTCGCCTGGTTTGTACTCCTCTCGCTGGAGCTTCTTCAAAAATCGGCGCTCAAACTGCTCCTTCGATCGAAACCTTGCTTGCCGTAATGTATCGGTTGCACGCTTGACATCTCTGTCGTGCTTCGATAATTGACGAATTCGAAGGGTCAATAATTCTGTGGTGGTGAGCCCTTTGCGGAAGCCACTAACCATAAATGTAGCCTCGGCCAGGTCAAAAGGCAGAATTGGATCTGCGGCATGAAGCAATTGGTAGGGCGAAAATCCCGTTACGCGGCTAACGGTGACTCGGTCAGCCAGGAGTGCCACGGCCAACTTCTTGGGCCATAATTTGATTGTGCCTCCACAGGCCTTTACTATGGCCTCCCGGAGCGTGTAGTGTCCTTGTTCCACGACTCCGTTTGCATGCTTGTTATAGGGCGAGATTCGTACATGAGGAACCCCCATCTTCTTCATCAGTCGCTTGAAACCAGCTTTCACCTCAGGGCCGTTGTCGGTCACCACCTTCCTGGGGCACCCGTATCTGCAATAGATCTCTTCCCAGAAGAAATCCGCAAGATCTTCTGCTGTCTTGGTGCGCAGGGCCCGAGCTTCGCACGTTCCTGACAGATCGTCGCGGGCTGCTACAATCATTTTTAGGCCATCTGGAGTTTCGGGCATCATCATGATGTCAATATAGACCGTCTGGAACAAGGCGGCTGGAAGCGAGACCGTCACGGGAATTTCAAGCTTCTTGGTGCTCCTTACCTGACATTTATGGCAAGAAGCGATATGGTGCTGAATGTCGTTGAATAATTTTGGCCAATAGAATCGAATCTTTAACATTTCCCATACTGGCTGAACTCCCCGATGTCCCAGCTCATCGTGGGCTTGGGTCAAGGTCTTTAGCCTTTTCTTTGAGTCGAGAATCACTTTCAATGGTGGCCCCTTTCGATTCCGGCGCAGAAGTTGCCCTTCGTGGATCAGGTACCGTGTGGCCTGCTGAATGAACCGAGCATGCTTCTGGGGTTTGTCAAATACTGGTGCCTCAAGAGTAGTAAGGAAGCGAAGGACATTCTGCAAAAACTTCTCTTGGGCTTAGCGAGTAAGGAAGACCAGCGGAAAATTCTGTCGCATGTTCTGGTTGCTGGCTCCTGCATATAAGACTATTTCATCGAGCCAGGAGTCATCATCGCTCTCCACCTCCTCTCCTTCTGCTGGGTCTCTTCGGGAAAGGGCATCGGGGCCTTGGAACCTGGTGGCGGGTACATGGATCAATGCAAAGTGGAACATCAAGATACCCTGTATCCATCGATTCACAGCTGCATCGGGCTGCAAGTCTGGATTGTTCAGCAGCCCTTGGATGTACTTGGCATCTACCTCGACTTGCAGTGAGGTGACTCCGATGATGTATATGCGCCAATGCCGTAGGGCTCGGTATAATCCAAATAGTTCCAGCTTGGGTTGGGAGTATCGTGATTCCCGCTCACTCATTGGTATGGATCCGTAGCGTGCAGGACGCCTCCTCCCTTGGTCGTCATTCTGCGATAAAATCATTCCGGCCGCCGCCCGGCTGGAGTCCACTGACAGAATTACCGGCTCCGGGCTGGTATAGTCAATGGGCCGCAGTGCTGGTGCAGAGGCTACTAAGCGTTTTATCTTCGCGAAAGCATTCTCCCGCCGCTCGTCCCATAGGAAGTCCTGGTTCTTGCGGTATAATTCGGTGAGTGGGCGAATGATCTCTGAATAACTCAGAATCCAAATTCGCACTGTTCCGCAGAGTCCCAAAAATCGGCGAACCTCCTGGGGTGTCTTCAGAATGGGCCAATCAATAATGGCTGATACTTTCTTTCGGTCTGGTGTGCGTCCTTCGGGTGAACAAAGCTGCCCCACGATTAAGGCTTCTCGCCGACAGCACTGAACCTTAAGTCCTGAGATGGTGGCTCCAGCACAACCGACCTTGTGTAGAATTCGGTGTACGTCCTGCGCATGCTCCCAAATGAAGCGTCGTATCCCTGGGTTCTCCGCCAAGCACTCGGGATTTCCATGCTTGTCCAGGTACATTGAGGCTGGTCCTTTGATGGGTAAATCATCAATGAAGATATTTGCGGTATGAGGGATCTCATCACGCAGGATGAATACCATGCATTTCTGGAATTCGGCAGGCGAGTTGGTGTACCCAGTGGGCATCGAAGTAATTCGTAGAAGTCCGAGGGGTGTCATGAAAGCGGACATGTCACGACTTTCGGGCTCCATCTTGCGAGCATCAAATCCCCAGTAAAGATCAAATACCGAATAACATTGCCGCGCTGCAAATCCTTCGACAAAGTCGTCCACAATCGGAAGCATTCCTGCATCCCGAATGGAGATTTTGTTCAGAGGCTGCAAGTCGTGAACTATTCGGAGTTTCCCGTTTTTCTTGAGGACACAAAACCACCTGGAGCGGTATGACGACTGGCACATTTCGTACACGCCAGCCTCTATCTTCAGTTTCAAGACATCAATGACCTTCTGTAAAATTCCCGGTGGTATGGGAATGTTCTTGTATTCCCATGGGACGTGTGGTACCGTTGCGATCTTGTAAGGAGAGAAGTACTCATCCTTGAAGGTGCCGCGCTCGGCGTCTTCAAAAGCCAGTGCGCGTTGGTTCAGCTCCATGACCCGTATAAAAAGTTTTTCTTCTTCGGGGCTAAGAAATTCATCTTTGTTAATTTCCAGAAGTTTTAGCCGTTCGTGGTCCAACCGAGGGGTCGGTTGAAATGCTGGCGAGTGTGGGGTAAGCTCCGGCAGTGTCTTCAACGGGTCCTCCGGGATCCTCCGTTGAACCTCGTATTCCGGGGAGAAGGTGGTTGAGACAGGCCGAATCTTCTTGTCGACTTGTTTGTACATCGTGAAAACATGCCGCGCAGTGCCGTCGTCGTACAGGGCGTCAACAGGACATACTTCGGTCGCATCCTCCCTGTCCCATTCCAGGATGTCTGGAATTTCCGATTCCATGTCTCCTTTGGAGCGTTGATACAAGGTGAATGACTGGTATTCACCACCATGCTTATCGGCTAGCTGAACCGGGTAGAAAATATACTGGTCATCCTCTTCTAAGTCAGCCCAGTCTCTTTCCAGTTGATCGTAGTCGACAACAAATTCAGCGGCGCGAGGTTCCCATTTGGGAAAATCGTCACCAGTATATGATCCACAGAAAGGCGTCGAGTCTGTAAGGGCAACCTCAGCTCGGCGCAGAGCGCGGGAGACTAGCGGGAGAATCCGAAGCAACTCAATTGAATGGTACTAAATACAGGTTTCTAGAATACGCACCTAGCGGGAGAATCCGAAGAGAAGAAAGGATGAGGATTCTCACGCTAGGCGAGGTTTTTTAAGTACTAGCCAGTAGCACGTGTCCGGAGGGATCGGCAGAGGTCTCGAGCTTGATCACACAGCACGTGCCAGTGAGAGCGGCCGGACGGACGGAAGGGAACAGAGTCCGGAGGGACGGGAGGTGACGTTCCGGATGGAGGTGCAGGCTGGGGTGCGAGTCCGGAGGCCGGACGAAGGATCGGACGAGGAAGCGGGGCAGTGCGATGGGCCGGAGCCGGACGGACGGACGGATGGACGGACGGACGGGCGGTTCCCCTGACATCACCCTCCCCTTGGAATGCGGCGTCCCGACGCATGAATCGGACCTGGGCGTCGCGCCTCCGGAACGAGAGCGAGTCGAAAGCGGCCGAGGCGATCCGGCGCGGGGCGTTGGGGTAGCGGCGATAGTAGGCATCGATGGCGTCTCGAGCGAAGACGTCGGAGTGCTTTACCCATTTATTGTGTTCCGGGCCGTAGCCTTTCCACCGCACCATGTACCAGAGGCTGCCATAACGGACCTTCGCTTCTAGGATCTCCTCGACCTCCCATTGAACGTCGTCGTCCGTCTGAAGGACGGGTGGGGGTTCGTCGTTCCGGGGGCGTCCGGGGAACGGGTCCGGTTCCGCGAGCTGGAGTTTCACCACCGGGAAGACCGGGTGGAGCTGGGAGTACCGGGGGGGGAGCTCGAGCTTGTACGCACCCTTTCCGACAACCTTCACGACCTTGAAGGGGCCGAGGCGTTTGTCCGCGAATTTGACGGACGGACGGGTCGTCCGGATGTCGGAGGCGTCTAGCCAGACTCGGTCGCCTACTTTGATCTCCGGGGCGGGCGTGCGTCGGCGATCGTAGTACAGCTTGAACTCGTCTTTGGCCTTAACGAGTGCGGCTTTGGCTTCCGAGACTCCGGACGCGATCCGGTCGCGGAACTCGTTCGCGGATTACACGTTCGAGCGCAGTCCGTTGGGCTCAAATCCCATCCGGGGGAGCCTTCCGGTGTCCGTCATGAACGGGACTTGCTGCGTCGAGGAGTGGACGTGGTTGTTGTACGCGAACTCCGCGGCCGGGAGGAGCTCGTCCCAGTCGTCTTGTTTGTAGTTCGTGAAGATCCGGACGAACTGCTCGAGTTCCTGATTGACGCGTTCGGTCTGGCCATCGGTCTGCGGGTGGTAGGCGGTGGAGGTCGCTGGTTCTATCCCGATGAGGCGCCACAGTTCCGTGGTGAACTCCGCGACGAACTGCGGCCCACGGTCGGAGATGTATTTCCGGGGGGTTCCGTGGTGCCTCCAGACGTTCCGGTAGTAGAGCCGAGCGGCTCCGACCGCGCCAAGGCCGGTGTGGCACTCGTTGAAATGGGCCCGCTTACCCAGGACGTCGACTACGACCATGACCGCGTCGAACCCGTGCGCGTCTGGGAGCTCGACGATGAAGTCCACCGAGACGGTGTCCCAACGTTCTTCCGGGATTTCGGTCGGGTGGAGCTCTCCGTGGGGCAGCTTCCGCAGCGCCTTCGTCCGGTTGCACGGATCGCAGGTCCGGACGTATTGGCCGACGTGACGGGACAGCTGGGGCCACCAGTAATTCCGGGAGATGAGCTCGAGGGTTTTGAAGCGTCCGGCGTGTCCGGCGACCCGGGTGTCGTGGTGCAGGGCGATGATTCGGCGCCGGAGGTCCTTATTCCGCGGTACAACGACCTTACCGCGGTAGTAAAGGAGCCCTTCTGCGACACGCCACTCGGACGACCGGGGGGGCGGACGTTCCGGTTCTTGAGGAGTTCTCGCGCGACAAGCGCGACGGGGTCCTCAAGGTCCGGCTCACCCGTGAAGGCCTCCCGGACGTCACGAAGGAGGGGGACCTCGGGTCCGGCCACCACGACACCTTCCAGTGCGCGGACGTGGAACAAGTCCGGGCGAAGAAGGGTAACGTCCGTGTTGTCCGAGCCCACTCCGTGGTCCGGACGGCGGGACAGCGCGTCCGGACGGCCCATGAGGCGTCCGGGCTGGTGGTGGAGCGCGAAGTCAAACCGGGACAGGTACAGGGACCACCGCGCCTGCCTCCGGTTCAAGTTCTGCGCCTTCCGGAAGTACTCCAAGTTTTTGTGGTCCGTCCAGATCTCGACCGGGTGCTGCGTACCTTCGAGGAAGTGTCGCCACTCCTCTAAGGCCCGGATGATCGCAAGCATCTCCTTGTCGTGGATCTCGTAGTTGCGCTGGACGTCACTCAGACTTTTGGAGTAAAACGCGACCGGATGCCACTTCCCGTTCGCGTCCGGCTGAGACAGGACGGCTCCGGTGGCGTAGTCGGAGCTGTCCGCCTCGACCCGGTATGGACGCGACTCGTCGGGCAGGACCAAGACGGGCTCCGCGGTTACCGCATCCTTGAGGGCTTGGAAGGCGGCAGCCGCGGCAGCGGTCCAGGTCCAAGCGACGCTCTTCTTTGTGAGGTCGAAGAGGGGCCGCGCGATGTCCGAGAAAGCCCGGATGAATCTCCGGTAGAAGTTCGTGAAGCCGAGGAACTGCTGCACGTCCTTCCGGTTCTCCGGAGCAGGCCAGGCGGCGACTCCGGCGACCTTGACCGGGTCCATCTCGACGTGGTTGTGCGAGATGATGACGCCGAGGTACTCGATCGACGACTTCTCGAACTCGCACTTCTCCGGCCGGAGGTAAAGCTTGTGCGCCCGGAGCCGCCGGAGGACTTCTCGGACGATCTCTCGGTGGCGCGCGAGATCGGAGTGAGCGATGAGGATGTCGTCAAGGTATACCATGACGTCTCCGGACAGGATGAGGTCTTGGAAGATGTCGTTCATCATCGTCTGGAACGTGGCCGGGGAGTTGGTGAGGCCGAAGTACATCACCAGGGGCTCGAAGAGTCCTCGGTTGGTACGGAACGCGGCCTTCCACTCGTCGCCTCCCCGGATCCGGACGTTGTTGAAGCCCCACCGGACGTCGAGTTTTGTGAAGAACCGGGCTCCCTTTAGGCGGTTAATGAGGTCGTTAATCAGCGGGAGCGGGTATCGGTTCTTCACGGTCATCGCGTTGAGCGCTCGGTAGTCCTGGACGAACCGGAGGCTTCCGTCCTTCTTCTTGATGAAGAAGACCGGAGACGCCATCGGGGACTTGGACGGACGGATCCGGCCGGTGCTCAGCCCATCCTCGATGAACGCGTCGAGTTCCTTCTGCTCGAGGGGGGAGATCGGGTAGACCTTGCAGTTGGCCGGCTTTGCGTCCGGGACGAGTTCGATGGCGTGGTCCCACGTCCGGCGCTCCGGTAACGCGTCGAACGACTCCTTGTCAAAGACGTCGGAGAAGTCCTCGACCCAGGTCGGAACCGAGGTCCCAGGCGGGGCCGAGTTCCGGGCGAAGGCCTCCGCGAGCCGTTGGGAGACGGTGCTTCCGGCGCGGATTTCCTCGGCCGGAGCGAACGCGGTGTAGAGGATCCGGTCGCCTTCCTCTAGCTCGTCATCGTCGTCTTCGTCCGGGTCCGGAGTGAGGTCCGGACAGTCGTCTCCGTCGCCATCCGGATCGTACCCGTCGTCTCCGCACCACTCCTCCGAGTCAATGGCACAGATAGACGGGACGGGACCTTCGCGGAGCTGTCGGAGGATTGCGGCGGAGATCTTCGCGCTGCGACGGACGGCGCGAAGCTCGTCTCGGCAGGTGCTGCAGCTGGTCGGGCAGCGGGTCATCCGGACTTCCTTGGTTTCCCAGTCGATCTCCGGGTTGTGTTTCTGAAGCCAGGAGTAACCGAGGATGACGTGCTGCTTCCCGAGCCGCGTCACGGCGAGTTGGATGCGTTCCGAGTGACCCTTGTAGTTGACGACCATATCGACTACGCCCGTAATGCCTCCGGATGCATTGGGTGTGCCGTCGACGTTGAGGACCGGGATAGGCTGGGAGAGCTCCGGACGGGAAGGTTGCGGGAGATCACGTACTCCGAGTCAATGAAGTCTCCGGTCGCTCCGCAGTCGACCAGACCTTTCACGGACACCTTAGCCGCGGTTTCTACCGACTGCATCTCCAACGGAATGTGCAGGGAGTTCCGGCCCTCCACGGAATCGATAACGTACTGCCGGGGCAGTTTGCGTTCTCATCTCGGACGGTGGACGCGGGGAATGGAAGGGGTTTTTGCCTCCGGGGCGGGAATAGGGGGCTCCGGCCGGGGGGCGGAAGCCGGAGCAGGGGGTGCGTCTTTTGTTTCAACTGCTGATTTATTGGGTATATCTTTGTACAGGCAGGAGTAACGATTAGGGGACGCGACCGAGGGCGCACCGCTCACTCGACCGCGTCCGGAAAACCCTCCGGCTCCGCGTCTCCGGCGTCCGGCTCGGTCGGAAGCCCGGCGGTAGTAGAGAGGCGCGCGAAGAGCTCTCCGAGGAGGTCGTCTCCGAGTTGACGGACGACCTCGTCCAGGACGTCTGCGTGCCGGACGTCCGAGGGAGTCGGGCAGTCTCGGGCGAGGTGTCCGGACGCACCGCAGCGGAAGCAAGCGCGCGGTGCGAAGCGCGCGCGGGTCCGGTCAACTTCCATCGGAATGCCAGGCGGAAGGGCGGGCGCCGGCGCGGCTTTGGGAGCAGGCGTGAAGGAGGGGACTGGGAGGAACGTCCCAGTGCGAGGGCGTGCGGCCGGAGCCGGGGCGCGAGTCGGAGGTGCTCCCGCTCGGACGCGGGCGAGGGCGTCGTACTGACGGAAGGCGCGGAGACGCCATCCGGCGTAGTCTAGCAGCGCAGGAGCGGTTCCGGACGTGGTGATCGCTGCATTGATCCTCGGGTCGAGCCCCGCTCGGTACTTGGTGACGCGGACGAGCGGATCCGTGTACCCAGCCGTGGCGGTGAGTTCCTCGAAGTCGTCCGTGTACCGGTAAACGTCGCGGGAGCCCTGGTAGTAGCTGTGGGTCTCCAGCCGGAGGAGAGCTTGGTCTTGCTCGTTTTCCTCGACGAACCGGAGCCGGAACTCGGACTCGAATTCCGCCCAGGACGGGAATGGGAACGGAACGATTGCGGACTGTCGTTCGGCCCATCGTCCGGCCGCGTCTCGCGCCATAAAGGACATGGCGTACCGCACGAGTTTTTCCTCGACGAGCTGTCCGTGGACCATGAAGGCTTCCGGAACCAGTCGGAGGTATGTGAGGACGGAGTGGAGGAACATCCGTCCTTGGGTCCGGTCGCCGTCGAAGACGGCCGGGGGGTTCAGTCGGAGAACCAATTTTGCTGCGGGGGTGAGGGTGGTAAAGTCTGGACCCACCGCCGGAGCCGGAGCGGCAGGGACGGGGGCAGTCGCGGGTGGATTTTGGTTGTTGTGTAAAACGCGGAGGAGTAGGGCTTCGATGTTTGCAAGAGAGCCTTCGACCGCGGTCAGCCGGGATTCGGGGTCGGCAGCCGGTTCCGGGATGTAAACATCCGGGAGCTCGGGTGGCGCGGACCCGCTTCCGGGCGTCGGAGCGTCCATCAAGGAGGAGGGGTCGAGGTTGGAAGTCGGGGAGGCCGGAGCGCTAGCGTAGCAGTCCGAGTCCGAGTCTACACCGAACTTCGCAATCTTGACCAGTTGATCCCTTAGATCCTTTCTTCTGCTGTAAGGGCAACCTCAGCTCGGCGCAGAGCGCGGGAGACTAGCGGGAGAATCCGAAGCAACTCAATTGAATGGTACTAAATACAGGTTTCTAGAATACGCACCTAGCGGGAGAATCCGAAGAGAAGAAAGGATGAGGATTCTCACGCTAGGCGAGGTTTTTTAAGTACTAGCCAGAGCACATGTCCGGAGGGATCGGCAGAGGTCTCGAGCTTGATCACACAGCACGTGCCAGTGAGAGCGGCCGGACGGACGGAAGGGAACAGAGTCCGGAGGGACGGGAGGTGACGTTCCGGATGGAGGCGCAGGCTGGGGTGCGAGTCCGGAGGCCGGACGAAGGATCGGACGAGGAAGCGGGGCAGTGCGATGGGCCGGAGCCGGACGGACGGACGGATGGACGGACGGACGGGCGGTTCCCCTGACAGAGTCCGATTTAGTTGAACACACAACGTTGGCCAGTATATCTGTCATTGCATCATGTATCGCGCTGACAGGGGACTGATTAGACATAAACGTAGTACAGGATAGGCGCCGCGCATCAATCAGACAGTCAAGCTCATCAGAATCATCCATCTCCGCCGGGGAGTTGGCTAGTGATACAACCGCGCGTGTCGTCCGGACGGCGGTTAGGCGCTGCGCATGAGTCGGGAGGGTTGAGACCAGACTAGAAGAACAAAAGGAGGCGGACAACTGTTTCGCGTTTTGGGCCCAAATCCATCGTATCGCACTAAAAATAATGAGCACCTCCGCGGCGAACAGAATAAGGTCTAGCGTACCCCTTCTACTCGTCGGGTACGGCGTCGCTGCGGAGAGAGATCGTGAGGGTGATGGGCCCTGCGCCGTTAAAATCACGGCATGGCTCGTGGTGGCCAATGCCAGCACTGTTATCGTCATTAAGAGCAGTGCCACTCTCGCCAGGAGGGTATTCGAGACCTCCCATCGATCCAGAATCGGAGCTATTGTCGATGTCGAAGTGGCGGAGATAGAGAGACTGGGGGTACTCCTCGCCCAGTAGGTACCAGTAATCCCAATCGCGCTCCGGGTAATTCTCGTCGAGAGACGCGGCGGTGAAGAAGGCGGCCACTGCATAGTCTTTGTGCAGTCGGATGGATAAGACCTCGTGGACGGTATCGGCAAGGACGTCGCGACCGTTACGCTGCAGAATGTGCCAGAGCACCTGCAGTTTCGCGGCCTCCAACGGAAAGAGAAAGGGGTGGCGGATAAGCTTGTCGGGGAATGCGTACTGATGGCGGAAATCCCGAAAACAGTTAGCAAACTCCTGATACGCGCGTCGAAGGCGTACCTCGCTGATTCCGTAGCGATGCCAGACCATGTCTTCGATGCGCCGCAGCGCTTCAAGAACCGCCAGACGGACTCCGGCCATGAGACGGATGGTGCGTTCATCCGCCATTCCTGCCGCTTTGTGCGCTTCTCGTTTAATAACAGTACGTCGCAGGGCATCACCAAGAAACTTACGAGTTTTCTTGCGGCGCCCCTGTTGATCCAGCCCCTCTTCCTCGTCTTCAGGCCGCTTGCGTTTCCTGGTACCCGATCCAAGAGGCTGGACGATGTCCTCCCATTCGCCGTCTGACCCCGCGCTGATCTCGGTGATATTTTCCGTGACCGTAGCTGGCGTGGCCGCCGGCAGAGAACGGTCCAAGGACGTGAAAGCGTCCAGCGGGCCGAGTGGGGGATCCGATGCAAAGGTGGCGGCGGGGCTATGGGGCGCTTCGGGCGTAGACTGCGTGACGGGAGTGGGCGAGGCACCCCCGGCGGCGGAAAACACGGAGGTGTGGCAGGAAGGAAAAACCGCAGTGACAATCTCCTTTACTCCTTGTCCCGCCATGGCAAAATAGTCCACAAAAAAACTTAGCGGCCCATAAAGTGTCTGTAGCGCCTGGTGAAGGGGTTCGGCCCCCATTTCGTTTTCAAAACGACGATGCTCGCGTTGGTGGGCATTACCCTCGCGCACCCAGAAGGACAGAGAGTCGTGCAGCTCATAGTTCCCGTCGTCAAGGAATTCGTATCGCGACGTGCAGCTGAACCCGCTATAACGCGAGTCGCTACTCTGATTCGTTGAGGATTCGCTATCCGTCGCGTAGGAGGGTGGGTAGGAGGAAGGCCACCCCCAGGCTCTATAAAGCGCTTCCTCGATTAGCCATTGCAGCGGATACGACGACTGAAAATCCACTGACCCCTCGGACTCTGCAGGGCTCCACTCTCCGCGCGGCAGCGTCTCGAGTCGGTCTCCTGTCGCGGTGCGTTCGTTTTCTTCAATAGTGAGCAGTTGGCGTCCGGCAAGGGAAGCAGGCGAGCTGGACCAGGTGTCGCGCGTGATCACCCGCCCTCGTCTGCTGAAAAACGGCACCGTGACGCGATCGGCATGGGATGGGGGCGCGCTCGCATGGCGGCGGAGTACGGGGCTGCCATCGTCGCTGTGTCGGTCCTCGGGTTCAGGAGTTTCATGTCGAGGCGGTAAGTAGAGTGGAGAGCGAGAGGGTGAGAAAGGCGTGGCGGGACGGATTCGGATTCCACTCCCGGTTTGATCCGCGTTTGCCAGCACAATCGTACCATTCCTGTTCTTCCCTTCTCCCTCCGTTTCTTCATCGTATTCCACCGTGCATTCTTCAAGCATCTTGCGCGCGTCCACCGCTGCGTCCACCAGAGTCCGGAACGCCGCGTCACCTGTCGCTGGAACATGATGCGTCTCGCGCGTTGCAAATTCTTCTTCTCCTTCGTGATCGTTCAACGTCGCAGCACTTGGGAACGACTCCGCATCTCCTTCGTCCTGGGTCAGTTTTATTTCTTCTTTCTGTATGAGTTGCTCACCCGTCAGCACGCTCATCAGGTGGCCCATGCCCAAACCTCCTTCCTCGGTGTTCGTTCCAAGCCGAGGGCATTCCAGCACGGAATCGTGCTGCGGGGCAAGGCACAGATCGCATAGCCCGACGTTGATGCTCGAGTTGGATCCGCCGCCGTCTGAGGTCGCGGACACCAAGTCCGGCATGCCGCTGCCGCTGGTCGTGCTAGTATCTTCAGTGTCTTCTACTTGGTAAGTCACAAAATAATCCTTATCTAGCTGTAAGGTCTTACGGGCGCGCCGGTACAGCTGTTCTTCAAAGTTGGCGATCACCTGGCGCGCTTCCTGCCCGCTGCCCATCAGCCCGCGAGGCGTCGGCACCGCGAGCCCTCGTGGAAGCTTAGCGAGGTTGGTCGTGTTAAGTTGGTCGGGCTCCACGGCAGTCAGTTGCTCGCGAAGAACCTCTGCAGCGCTTCCATGTCCTGCCGGTCCCTTTAGCAGGTTAGTCCCCGACGCCTCACTTCGGCTGAGTGTACTTACTGCATCAAGGCGCAGACGCTCGTCCATAGGCAACATGGGCGGCGCCACCCCCGTCCCGTGCATGGGGAAGGTGAGCGCAACCGCGCCTGCTACCACCGGCGGCACGAAACGACGCATTACGCCCTGCATTTGAGCGTCTGTCGGGTACGGCGCCTCGAGGTTCCAGAGGGTGTGCTGATCCTCAGGGCAGGCTAGGTGGAAAATAAATTCGTGGCCCGTCATCGTGACGGGGAGGCCGCTCTCCAGGTCTTGGAAGACTCGGAACACATTCATCGACGTGCTTCGGTGCAGCACCTGCCCGTCCGGTAACACCGTCTGACCGTAGTACACCGACTGAGGGGAAGACGAAAAGGTTGGGCTGAGCACCATCAGCTCGTCGCAGCCCTGCCGCTGCCAGGCGCGGGAGACGGCTTCTGCAACTGCTGCGATAGGGCCTTGGGGGTTGAGAGTGACGGCGGGCATGGGTCCATGTGGGAGGTGTGCACGGGAAAGATACTGGAAAGGTGAAGGTTGTCCCAAGACAAGCCGAAGGCGAGCGTCATTGTGAACGGAGGTGTTCGAGCTGTCAGAGAAGGGCGGCATGAAGAGAAAAGCTGGAACGCGACGCGTCGGAGAGGGTCCCGGTACGAATCGTTCCGTTATATAATTGGCGTACTGACCTCCGTGCTCCCGTAGATTCAATATATGCGCCATGATTCCAATGCGGGTAGGCCGGGTTGACTCACTACCCTTCTGCTGCCTCTTGCTGATTCGTTTGGATAGCATATGCTCCTGACTAGGGCCCGCTCCAGACCGTTGTCTTCTTCGAAGACACGGCGCGTCATTGATACAGGGATCTTCCGCACCTTTCCTGTTCAAGGTCCATGTTCCTTTACTTCGCACACGCGCCGTGTTTGCCGCTTGCAGGGCTGCATCCCACCATCTGAGCTCCTTCCGAAGCTCGTGGTGAACTCTCTCCAGACGTCTGTTCGAGAGGTTCCTGTACGCGTCTCCCACGGTTGTTGCATTCGCCGCGACTTCTTGCTGGTATGCCGGCGCTGATAATTTCCAAGGTGGGGACGGTTCTTTGAGAAATGGGAACGACATATATTGATTAATTGAGCCAGTGGTCGCCCCGATTGGCGGACCGTCATACGGTACCGCGAGAAGCTCAAAACGGGGGCGGCGGGTTTCCCGGTCTTTAAAATGAGGTAGGTGCCTTCTTCCCGTTCATCGATGCTGACTAGGTTCCCGCGTTGCCAAGGTCGGCCGAGCAAGAGCGCGAAGGGGGCTTGTTGTGAAATCCATAAGTCCGTCACCGTAACGGCTGCTCCGCAGGTGAACTCCACATCTCGAATCCACCCCTGCAACTGACCCGTTCCTCCGTTCGCATCGTTCATATTTGTGACTTGACTCATATCCACAGCACGCCCAACCTTCAAGGCTGCAATATCAGCCCGGACCACGTCCAGCTGAGACCCAGTGTCGACAATAGTGCAAATGACGTTCCCGTTGGTCTTCATATCTACCTTTATCAGGACCCCGTCAGTTCGAGGCCAGCCTAAATTGGCAATTACCGGGTGATGCTGTGAGTTTCCAAGAAGAACCGCTCGAACATTCCTGACCTTGATTAGATCTTGGAATTCCGTACGCAAATCTTTGGAAGTTACCATAATTTCCCGTACTGTCATTTGTACCGCCGTGTCAAGAACTCGATTCATGATAGCTTTCATATCCACTGTTCCGGAAAGCTCGGATTGACGGCCGCTGCTTCTAGTGGGTGCTTCCTCGAGTCTAGACTCTTTCTCTTCTGGGGACGTCGCCTTCTTCTTTGACGAAGGTTTCCTTTCTTTTGCGTCGGGCATTTCTATGTCCCCATCAATGCTAGATCGGATCTTGCGGGCCTCGATGGGTCGGATTTCAGGCATTTGAGTTTCTGTCTTGGAATTCATTGGTCGGGCTCTGGACATTGTTTTCCGCGGGGGAGTCATTTCTCCTTCCGCTCTTTCTGCGTCCACGTGTGGTGTCTCAGCACGTGAAGGCCTGGTTGCGGGCTGAGGCGGGGGCAGAGCTGGGGTTGTCGTACGCGTTGCTGGGGCAGGAGATCCAATAGGCGGCGGAGATGGAACGAGGGTCTCGGCTTTTTGTTCCTTGGTTCTGGCCTGGAGGTCGCGCACCTCGGTCTTTCCCCGTTCTCGGCGTGGAGGATACACACCGTCGAACGTTACGCGTCGACTCTTCTTGATACTGGTCTCAGTGCGCTCTGCAGGCTGCACAAAGGGTCCGGTATTGATCTTTCTTGGTGCCGTGAGGTATATTTTCTGTGGCTGAGAGCCAACTGAATCTGAACATTCCTCTGTACTTGAGTCTTCACTGCTGGAAACTAGACTATCTTCACTGTTAAGTTCTTCGAAACGGCCTTGCTCTTCAGTGTGGTAAAAACTCTGCACTGCTGCCCTCAGGTTTGTTGGTGGGTTCAGAATTCCCAGCATCACCCGTGGAGCACTTTCCGCAGCGATTCGTTCTGCTGCCTGTACCAGCGACTCCTGTGCACGTTTCCAGATTCGGGCCCCGTTCTTCATAACCAATTTTCGCGAGTCTTGGTCGTACCTGATCACCCCCTTTCCAATAAGGTTCGAGACCTCCTCGCATTCAGATATCCGGTGTCCCTCCTTTCCGCACCCGTAACAAGCACTTGAGGGCGGCTCGTTGCCCCGGCTTCCTAGCGGAATATTGTTTGGGTAGGTAGCAGGCCCGTTACTGGTGGATGGAACAGAATTAAAACTCGCGCCTTCTCTACGTTGGGTCCCTGTACGGCTTGGTGGTCTCGCACGCGGTATTGGAATGTCCATGACTGGCGGCCGCACACACTTTTCGGCGACTCCCTTCTGGTCCATCACCATGACCTTATAATAAATCGGTGCGTAGTCCTTGTCATCCAAACTCATTTTACTGAGCTTGGTGATCAGACGGGCGATCTCTTCTTCATTTCCTTGGTACTTCTGTGTTTCCGAGCTGCCCGAGCCCTTTCTGGCAAGAGTTTTCTTCTTCTGATCCTGCTTCTTCTTCTTTGCTTTCTCCTTCCCTTTCTTCTTAGCCCTCTTGAATGCCTCATACTCCGAATCGGTCTCCTCGCTCTCAGAGTCGCTGTCTGAGTCCTCTCCTGAATAGTCTTCATCTCGATCTTCTCCCAGCTCAGCCGATCTCACCATCATGGCTTCATGCCGGTCGCGGCGGAAGTGACCCTCAGCGGCATCGTTGATTTCCTTCACCGTATATTGCTCTCGGTCTCGTTTGCGTGGATTGGCCAACAGAATACGAGTCTCCAAGAGCTGCCGCAAGGAGGGGTGTATCCCGATAAAGAAGTAAGCATTGTAGTCTTCCAGCTTGAGATGCCCCTTTGCTAGGGGTCCTCCAGCGATCTTGTGAAACTTCACAAAATACTCGCGCCACTGAGTGAGGTTGTGGCATACCTGCTGCTGCTTCCTTGCAACGTAGCGTTCCACATCCACAGGCTTATACTTTTGGAAAACCCGGTCTGCGTCGAAGGCTTGAAGCAGCTCTTTTCGAAGGCGCTTCCATCTCCCTTTCTGGAAACCATCCAGAGCACGGATAACATTCTGAGTATCCACTGTGCAGTACTGCAAAATATTTTCGCAGCGTTCCTGATCACTAGAAATCCTGTGTTTGATCAGAAGCCGCTCGTAATGATCAATAAATACCTGGATGTCAGTGTACTTGCCCGAGAAAAGGTGTGGTGCGTCCTTTGATCCTCGCACCGGCATGCTTGAAGCCGAACGCCAGTGAGGCGTTGTAGAGTATGGTGGGGCCGCGCCAGTCAAAGGTGGGTTGGGTGGTTGTGGTGCGTAATACCGATTTGAAGGGCGCCTTTCGGACCCTGACCGGCTGGATGTGGACGAACTTATGGAGGATTCAGAGGATGGGTCGGAATCATGTCCCCTGTATCCAGTGGCTGGTTCCTGTTTGGGAGGCCTTCCCCCTTGCCTGCGGTGACGCCGGCGAGTAGGTTGGGCTGGCTCAGGTCCCTCTTCATACTCGAAGGGCCCTACCGGTGCGCCAAACTTGTCTTCCCATTCAAGGCGCTCGGTGCTGTTGGCGAACTTGGCTTCATATGCCAGCCGCTCGTCATGGTTTTGGAACACATGGATAGGTGGCATTTCGGAGGACAATTCCTTTGTCCTAGTTAACTTTGGCAAGTGTGGGTGTTGTTCGGTGTGGGCTAAAGTAGCTTCGGTGCTATTCGGTGTAGGCTCGGGTAGCCTCAGTGCAGTTCGGTGTAGGCTCGGTTAGCCTCGGTGCTGTTCGGTGTAGGCTCGGTTAGCCTTGGTGCTGTTCGGTGTAGGCTCGGTTAGCCTCGGTGCTGTTCGGTGTAGGCTCGGGTAGCCTCGGTGCTGTTCGGTGTAGGCTCGGGTAGCCTCGGTGCTGCTCGGTATAGGCTTAGGTAGCCTTGCGGTGGCTGGTATCAGTGGTAGTAGCAGACAATAAATCCGAGATGGGCAACGTAGGATATTGGAACATTATTCCCCCTCGCGGTGGGCTCCAATGATGTGCGGCGGAAAAATAGTTTCCCTTAGGTCCTGTGGAAATAGCGTTATTCAACAGAAACCCAAGTGTTCAAGTGTAGTTCCAACGAGTTGCCTTTTCAAGGATTTGGTGGTGAGTCGTCCAAGTTAGGTAAGTGCTGAGTCAGCAAGATTAGTCAGCAAGTCAATGTTGTCAGTGACAGCGACGGCAAAGGTATCAGCAAGATAAGTCAGTGAGCGATAAGCCGTCTGAAGAAGGCTTAGTAGCTCAAGCAACAAGGTAAGGATGCGCAAAAAGTTAATATTTGCGAACCCAAAGTACAGGTGGGGGACTGACTACTTGGCTAAAATCTGAGCTCCTTATATACCCTCCAACCCTGAGTCACCTTTTGTACGACTCATATCTGGGTGACTCAATCCTGGTGACTCATGTCGTTGAGTCAGGTCATGTGACCAATCTTGGCAGAGAGTGCTAGCAAGTGATTTTTCCCTGTCGAAGTCAGTTGTCCTCCAAAACTTAGCGTGCTCGCACTTTATCATAAACATTTTTCATGTATGACAGCGGGAGAATCCGAAGCAACTCAATTGACAGTACTAAATACAGGTTTCTAGAATACGCACCTAGCGGGAGAATCCGAAGAGAAGAAAGGATAAGGATTCCCACGCTAGGCGAGGTTTTTATAGGTACTAGCCAGTAGCACGTGTCCGGATCGATCGGCAGTGGTCTCGAGCTTGATCACATAGCACGTGCCAGTGAGAGCGACCGGACACGGGGGGTCGGAGGGGGTCGGAGTCCGGAGGGACGGAGGGCGACGTTCCAGACGGAGGCGTAGGCTGGGGCATAGGACCGAAGGCCGGATGGACGGACGAGGCCGGACGAAGGATCGGACGAGGAAGTGGGGCGGTGCGATGGGCCGGAGCCGGACGGACGGACGGGTGGTTCCCCTGACAGTTCTTCAGGAAAATGTGCTCTGGTTGCTTGGGTGGATTCAAACTCGTTGGGTGTCCATTTTCACTTTCCTAGACTGCTTAATTTTACTCCATGCCGTGCGTGTTGTTTTTCAATATCAACCCCGCTTATCATTCTTCCAGGTTATTAATGGATTCGGGTTGCTGACCGACGACAGGACAGAGATGTCCAACCTTGTGAAGAAGTCGTATTCAGACTTTTGGTTGTCCTCTAGGGACCCTTGTGAAAATCTATCAGGTTCTGCAGGTACCTAATGTTCTTGCTATTTGACCGAAATTGAATTGAGTACATTTTCTGCTTGTGTGATAGGAGCCCACGAACATTCAGCAATAATTTTCGAGCACCAGATCCCCCACAGTTTGGCGTACTCTTCCTCTCATCGGAGCTCTGATTGTTTAGTTCAGTTTATTGAGTTCGAAAAAATTTGCGGTTTGTTGAGGTTCGGACGTGTTCTGAACTCGAACCAAACCCCTTTTGGACTGGACCGATGTCCGGTCCAAGGTTCACGCCTTTTGGCTGAACCGGACCCCGGGTCCGGTTTGAGGTTCGGAATTTGTGGCAAAGAACCGGACCGAACCGGACATCGGCAACACTAGAAAGACTGCAGCAGCCTGACCCTGGAGTCTCTAGGGTGAAGCTCGGGAATAAGAGGATTGGTGTTCAAAATGCTATTCTCCTGGATTAGTGTAGCCACGGAGAATTTCCGCGACAATGGAGGTCAAGACTTGCAGCGAACTGAGCAAGAGGAAAAGTTGTGCACAGCCTCTCTTTGGATCAATCATCCCCCAATCAGGCAATCCGATGCCCTAATTGGGAGCTCCTGCTTGTCCTCCCTTTCTACTACTTATTCTAGACGCAGTGGGACCAAAGATTCAGAAGTATGGCTGGATAATACAAAAGGCCATGACGGTGGAATCGGATATGCTCATTAGTGTTGTTGCAAACGGTGTTATTGCTATTGACGAAAACGTAAAGAAAGAGACCATATCGGACAAAACAACGAATACGGTAGAGTCAACGGACCGCAAACAGTCGACAGAGAGTGAGGGGTGGGGCAGCGGTGTGCACACTGAGTCGAGGAGTGAATGATACTTGGCCGCCTCCTCTAAATGCGCAGGCTGGCCTTGGGGACCGCACACGTACGGATGTCGCTTCGTCTAGCCTACCACCGACCGCTCCCGCTCCCGATAGCGCTTGTCCCCATCCCGCTCCCCAGCTCCTCCACTGCGACGCCCACCGCTCCCACGTCAATAGCGACTCCGCCCCCCCCTCCATCGTACCCACCTCCGGTCCCGCCCTCGATGCCGAAAACGGCGACGCCTCCAGCTGCCTCGGCGTGCTCCCGCTGCGCACGCGCTTGACGCCCGCCTCGAGCGCAGTCGCGATGGCCACGCGATGCTGCTGCGTGTGCATGCCGTGCCACTGCTGCTGCTGCTGCTGCTGCTACTGGATGATTTGCGCGATAAATCTGAGCGCAGGTAAGGTCAGCGAGCGGTGCGGAGAGAGGGGAGGAACGGGTGCACGCACATAGGCCTGTTTCGTCGGGGCGACGCGTGGAGGTCGGAACGCAGAGCCCGTACCATTCGCCAAGGGAAGAGCATGCGTCGAGACGTTCCGCCGCACATTATACACCCGTCTTTGAGTCACTCGCGCGTACCCGCTCTTCCTCGACCAAACGCGCGCATCCAGCGCCCTCGCGTCGATGACATGTGCGGATGCGAGACCTCTCCTCTTCAGCACTCCGCCCCCACCAAGGCATCTGAATGCACCACGTATCATATGCCGCAAACGCTTCGCGCAGCCGCTCCTCACCTACCACGACGGGTACCGGCGCATCGTGTCGCCCCGGACGACGCCGTCCTCCCGCGTGTGATGCGCCTCGACGACGCGGGGTTCCCCACCGCCCTCGCGTTCTCGCCCCTCATCGTGACCCGTTCTCCTCGCTCGCACCGCACCCCAATTGAAATCGAAGGAAACTGCGAGCTGGAAGCGTCTCCCGTCTTCCCCTTCCCCTCGTCCTCGCCATTCCCAGAAGCGACGATCGAAAGCGAGATCACTGTAATTTCTCCGTTCCTCCCCTCCAAATCACTCTCGCTCTCGCCTCGCGCGCGCGTCTCTTCCACACAAACAAGCACGCAATATCCCCGCATCCGCCCAACATCCCGTCCGCGGAGCGCGCTACACCCCGCCACCCAGAGAAACAGACGGTATCACGCCCCTTCTGGGGGATGTGTCCACACCCGTCCTCTCGTCTGCCCAGTCTGCCGCCACAGATACGCCCAGAAAGCACTCTGCCCTTCCTCCCTCCAAAGAAATAGAATCGGAATGCAATAATACACACACCTAAATCCCCCCTACTCATACTCTACGCGCACAACCATCTTGCTGTTCGTGCGGGCAGCAGCTTCTTGGGCCTGAGTAGGTACGCGAGGTGGAGGGGTCTGCGTTGTGACGTTAGTTCCGAGGAGAAAAGAGAGGGGAAGGAAGGCGAGGGGAGGAGAGAGGAAATCTTAACGCACTCGACTGCGTCCAGCGCGTTCTCTCTCGCCCGGACCCGAAGGTAAAGGTAGGAGCTCGCTGCTGCTTTCCCTGGCCGCACGGAGTCGCTCCGATTCGCAGCAACAACATTCGCAAGGCACTGGTGCCCGTGCACTGTGCACTCTGTCTGGCGCATACATACATGTACATATGCGACTCTTGCACGCTCGAGGCAGCGAAGCCGCAAGCCGCAAGTTGCCGCGGCCACCCCTGATAAGGCCCCCGCGCTCCAGAGAGAACACTGCCTTTTCGGCCTCACGAGAGGAGGGAAGAATTGGAGGTACACACAGATGGCGTTGGGGTTGTCGCAGTGCCAGAGTTCTCGCCTGTTGTGCTGCGGGGCGAAACCAAATTAATCATACGCATCAGAGAAGGAAGGAGGCAGGCCGCGACGCACGGGTCTCCCGCCCGAAATGAGCTTAAACGATCGAACGACGCGATGCGATGTGCATAAAGCGAGTCTCCGTTGAAGCTTCAGTGCTTCAGGTGCGAAATCTGGACTGAACAGCGCGGGACGGGGTACATTTGGCGGCGATCGACTCGATTGGGTCCAGGAGACTCGATATCCAAGGTGATTTGTTTGCAAGCGCTCATATCGTAGCCCGTCGAATGATGCGTTTGGTCAAGCGCTTGGTGCCTATCAATTGCTGGCACAGCCACTCTCCCTTCAGAACAACTACGTACAGCGATATTTGGCTTCACACTCATACCTCACGCGGCGGACGTCCACTCTGGCAATGAGTCGCATATCCTTGAAATCTGGTTCGACTTTTTCTGTTGCCTCGAGAGAAAAGACTCGATTTCTCCGCTACGTGTCCCAACCGCGCCTTTCGAAGGCTCGACCACTTCTCTCCAAGCATTTTGCATCACAAAATGTTCCAGCAATAGCCGTATGTATTCTCAATGATCTCCAGGATTACCTCAAGTCAACACGCATGGCTGTACTGACCCTCCGGCCATGTTCACAACTTGAAGCTCGGTTTGCTGTCATTGGTTTGAAGTTCTGTGAAAAGCAAAAAAAAATCGGAATTGTTCGACTTGAGCTGCGGTAAATCAAGTCGGGCCATCAAGCTTTCGGTGCGCCAAGAATCAACCAAGAATGTTCATAATTGTGTTTCCGCGCGAAGGCCAAAAGGTGATAGACAAGTCCTACAAACTTCCCGACTTTGGTCTGACCTTCACAGCCCCCCGACACCGTTCTTTGAATAGTGCAGATATTATGCGGCCATTTCCGACACATTTACGCAGGCCCATGATTTTGGAGTCGGCAGGACGGGATGGGAACTGTCTCGTGGTCAGGTGAGTATACTGTGGAGCATCAAACGAGCGTTTCAGTAATTTTGTATCGCAGCGAACATTCCCATGTCCTCAGCCCCTCAACCTGTTGAATCTGCCCCCAGATGTCGAGACTACAGAACGCTACCCGACGCCGGCTTCCATTACTTAGTAAGTACTTTCGAGCTCTTTTGTTCCACTGAATCAGCACTGTATCACCGACGGAAGATGGAACGCGTGAATCGTGACGCTATGCTCCATGAGCATCAAGAAATCTGCGATTGTTCCATCAGCGCGGCAGATTTAGAAGGGAGTCGAGCCTAGTCGAGCGCAAATCAACAGAAAAAGATTCAAGATGAAATCATGTCGTCTTGGTGAAACTCAACTGTCAAGTTTTAAGTTTAACAATAACTAATTTTCGTCCACTCCCTTTAGAGAACTAGACGTATACGACCAACCCTTCACGAGCCCAGCGTAACACAGGATCTACTCATAAACCTGTGTGCGCACCCGTTCACTTTCAATCAGTCACCGCTCAGTCTCTTCCTGAAATAGTGCTCCACACGAGCGCCGGATGCCAGATGGGACATTAAACAGCCCTTTGACGACGTGATGAATGATATTCAGCTATACTTGGGACCCTGATAAACCCCAGAGGTCCCTGGATATCCTGCGGCCTCTAATCGATCCAATGCCCTCATTCCCCATCGCTCTTTTTGCAACCACACTCTTTCTCCCCATTACATCTGGTACGTGGCTCATCCATGTCGCATCTCTTCGTCGCATTAATTTCTCTCTCCGTCAGGAGCTGTTTGGAGCTTCAACCCACGACATGTTTCTCTCCTTAGCGAACCTTGCTTGAGCTCGGTCTACACTCCAGTGACCTCAGCTGTGGTACGTGACCATTGTACTTATCGCGCCGAGTCCTCCAGCGCTGACACTCGACGCATCAAGTGCCTTTCGGGTCATGCAGCTGGGAAAATACCCGCCGTCGTGCAATCTCAATCCAGATCGGTGGCCTCCTCTGCTTCCACTCTAAATCCTCGTCCGCCGGCATCAGGTCCAATCGTGAAACGCGCTCGGCCTGCTGGTGCCGTGTTAGGTCACGAACACTTTGGCCCGACTCCTGCGACATCGCCGGTGTCTAAGCCCGCGTCAACTCTTACTGCTACATCTATTTCAAACCCTGTGCTAGCAACCCCTATGCCACCGCCGACTTCCACCTCAGTGCCTGCGGGGGCTCCCGGCTCGTCGGTGCCCCCAAATGAGGGCGGGACCCCAAATCCGAATAACGGAAGTGGTCCAACGGCGACTAATTTCAGTGTGGATGTGGCCACGAACCCCACTGCCGCTGCTGGAGCTTCTTCGAGCTCGAGCGGGGCCACGAATCTTAATGGCGGAAGTAGTTCAACGCCGGCTCGGTCTCCCTTGGCCACATCCGTGCCCGCTGGCGCTCCCACAAGTTCGGCCTTGGCTACATCCGTGCCTGCTGGCGCTCCCACAAGTTCGGGCGGTGCTGCGAATCCCGATGGCGGAAGTGGGTCACCATCGACTCAATCTCCATTGGCCACATCAGTGCCTACTGGGGCTCCTGCAACTTCGGGTGGTGCGAATACCAAGGGCGGAAGTGGTCCAGCACGGTGGATGCATCTCATCACCTTTGGAGCTGCGATGGCTGTACTTGTACACTGCATCTAATTTCGCTCTTAGTACTGTTTGGAAACAGGAAAGTGTTAATACTGTGTTATTTTGGATGTATTGCACAGTCAACGCTGGGTGTACCCCATTTCTTCGATGGGTTAGACTCCTGCACGCAATATGGGTTGAGCTTGGTCTGAGAAGTGTAACTTGTCATACTCTGGGAAATCGCCGTGAAAGAGCTCCAGAGATTTGAGTCGGCGAGAAGGTCACGACAAGTGGATTCGAGATCGCAGTTAAGAAGCTAGATTTTGTTGTCCTTTCAGAGCAAGCAACCTCGATACAGGTCGTTGCACAGTCCAATCACGATTGTCGCAAATTCGAGTCGTACGGGAATGGCACAATAAGTAGAGGCAGCTGCAGTCAACGAAACATGCCCCGGATTGACGGCAAACCAGCTCCGGAACTGCAAGCGTGCGTTGCCGATGCTCAGAGAGAGATGACGCCGCCGAGACTGTACGAGGTGAGCATGTGTAGCACGATGCCTCGGGAACGGAATCTCAACAACTCAAAGGGTTGGTCGTGATCCAGGGCGAGGAGCGGAAACACCGAGTAGGCAGCAGGTGAGCACGGGAAGCCTATTTTTGATTCGTCCATAGATAATGGCGTTAAGCTGCCCCTCTGACAACTCACTTTCCTGGAATCCCAAGTACGAGTCCAAAAACCAAGCATTTTCTTTTAGAGATCAGTGTTTCAATTGGAGTCAAGATGGTTGCTCAGCGCAAAATCGAGTCATTTCAACAGCCATGATATCAAATCCAAAGTAGTCGTACCAAGGATTTTAGACGCAATCAAAAAGGCCAGAGGGTTGCGGGCGTCTTGAAATTTCGGCGGGAGGGAGGACAACAGCAGATTAACCGAAAGTTCACAAAGTCGATCATAGCCTAGAGCAGAGTGAAAACGACTTGACAGTGAAATTCCAGCGTGCAGCCGTCTGTCTAGCTTTGGTCCCAGCCATGGCCATGGACGACGGTAAGATGCACCAGTAGCGAATTTTTCTCCTCAAGTCCAAGCTCCAGAATTTAGAAGTGGTCATTCGTTCACGGGGCTCGCAGTATCCCGATTAGATTCCAGTTGCGAATTGCAGTGAGCCAAGGAATTCGGTGTCAATCTTATCGCGATCTGGAACGATCTTTGCTCCCGAGCAGTCCCCAGAGATGTTGCAGGTTTGACCGCGAAATGTTGAATGTTGCAAGAATCGAGTACTTACACTGAGAATGGAAAAAGTTTCCCTGATCAAGTTCCAATCTCTGGTAATTCACCAGCAAGCTGGATACTGTACTATTATGACCAAAGGTTCAGGTGACGGGTGACGGGAACCTGTGAACTGAACACTTTTGGCCTATGTTACGGTGATGTCCAGCCAATGAACACCTGAATTTTTGAAGCCCCATAAGGGCGTAAAATCGAATTTTGAGCTACGTAAAATTCGACAAAAAAGCGGCCAAAATTACACAAAATCACATCCGGAATGGAAAGACGCGGCAAACGAAACCGTAAGTCGCAGTCGCTAATACCAGGAAGCTCCTTGCTGAAGAACTGAACAGGTTGTGACCCTGTCATGGCCGAGCTTTAAGGGGGAGTGGGAAGTCGAGCATTTTGGCGATAGAAAGGTGCGGCGAGGGAAGGAGGTCGAACTCAAGCTCCTGCGGAATCAGGAAGTACTCAGCCACTATTTTTTTGAGCTTCGGTGGTGCTGTGGCCCATGACTGGTACTTGGAAATCCAGTTGGAAATTGTGAAGGTATTCTCGGTGTGGAAGAGTGGGAGGATGAAATTTGAACAAACACATCATAAAAGTCAACAAATGCACTCCAAAAATAGGTCCACAGTATGGAGCCAATATCTTTGCTCAAGTTCTTGAACTCCTTTTGTCCTCGGATATTCATTGGCGAGCTCAGTAAGCTTGGGTGCCTCTGGTAGATCGGGGGCCGCAAGACTGATTGGCGGAGTGAACAATTTTGACCCAGTGACGGTGACACTTGACCTGTGAACACTTGACCCAGTGAACACCAAAGGTGATGGGTGACACCCCGTGAACCTTTGGTCGTAATAGTACAGTAGTGGTTGGAAGTCTGTGGTACTGTAGTATTTCGTTCAATTTGTATAGTCACGCGTCACACCCCCAAAAATTCACGAAAAAACTCGTAAGTTACAGCGTCTCAAGGGTACTCTATGAAAGTGTCCGTCGAACGGGAAAATGAGTGAAAAAAGGCAGGAGCGGCCCTGCGGGCACATTTTATTGCACACGTTTCCTCTGAATCCGTTCTTCCAGCGAATGGATTGCTCCCTCCCAGCGCTTGCGTGACTCCCAAAGGGTTCTGAGCTCAGCCCAGTACGTCAAAATCCAGAGAGGGTAAGTGTTCTGTTTTCCGCCGTCCGGGGATGTGCCCGCAGTAAGGCTCCAACCATTTAGTTTCCGTTTGAAGATCAGGTCAAATCAAATGGAAACGGTAATAAAACCGTGTTAAACCGTTTGAAAACCGTTTCAAATGGTATTTTTTGGAGACATTTTCCCCAAAACCAAGGATCCCTTGAACTTGCAGAAATTGACATGCAGGGAGGCAGTACTGGATTGAGAACAACTTCATGTCATTATTGCACACCAAAATAATGAACTCGGGGCAGAGTGTGGTGGTAATGGTCACTGAAGTTCGCTCAAATAGCAGTTTGTTTCTGGAGAACTGGAGGCTGAGTGTGTCTAGTCAAACTACAAGGGCACCCTGGAATTGAAACCAGTACATAAAAGAGTCTTGGAGTGTGCCGATGACGACACAGTGCATTTAAGGGGAAAACGCAAGGGGAAATCGGGATTATAAAATCGGATATAGGGAGGGAGGGGGGGGTCCAGGTTGGGCTGAAAAAAACTTTTTAGTACATAAAGTTTAGTGGTTCAAAATGGTTAATAGACCATTAAGGAGGTATTGGTTGGTTGTAATAAACATAAATGAATGCCCAGAGAGTGTATAGAATAACATTTATCAATCTGAACCCATACCTTCTGTGAGTCAAGCCAAGTTGGCTTGACTGTAGTCAGTCCTTGGGTCAGAAATTGTTGAGTTGGTGGAGTGCAGAGTGTTCAATTAATCACAAACACTTGTTAGATGGTATCAACAAGCACAATTAAGTTCAAGGAATTGGTGGGAAGTAAGTTGAAGGGCGCCGGCTGGACGCGGAGAGAGCGGCCCGGGCCTATGGGTGGGAAACTGCTGCCCTATAAGGCAGGAGGGGGGGGGAGGGAGGGTCAGCTCGGGGTTGAAAAAAAACTTTTCGACCCTATATCCAAATTTCGAATCCCGATTTCCCCTTGGGAAAACGCGACGGATCAATTCCGACTTTGAACAATTAGTCACATGGGACATCACTGGAAGACAATACCTCAGGTTGAGCACCACGAGTTAATACGAGTACTTATACTGGTTGATTGAGAGGACTTCCACACCCTTTAGTAATGCCATGAACTTCAAAAATCTCCAGTATTCTCACTGGTATGTCTCCTGGCAAGTAATTGATTTTTTCAACCATTTAAAACCATTTTCAAACAGTTTGTAAACCGTTTGGGCTCCCAAGCAAACTAAACGGAAATAAAAACGGTTATAACCGTTTGAAACCGTTTTCAAACGAAAATGGTTGGAGCCTTAGCCCGCAGCTAATTGCCCTATATTTGAATCCGAGTGCTGGTCCCCGCACGGCGTGGATGATAGCCTGAATAACCTCGGCAGGAGGCATAGCAAGGGTTGGGACATCGACATCTAGGCACATTGTTACTTCTTCGGTCAAATACACGGCGGCGTCGGTCCTATTGGCGCTGGGGCACTGATAAGGCATTTTATGTGCTAGTTGTTCTTGTACCAAAGCATGTGAACTTGGCAAAAGCTTTTCTAGCAGATTTTGTGGGATTTTGAGTGCTTCTTCTTTCCCTTGTGGCTCCATGGAGGCTGGCGGAGGCGGGGGCGGGCTGGGCGCACGGAAAAGCGGGCTTACAAATTTTTTCCCCAAGTCACATTTGTCACTGGGCCTCGTACGTAAAGTATAATTTGTTATAAGATGATTTCACACCCCAAAGGGGCTTACAAATTGAACGAAATACTACAGTAGTCTTGAACTTGTCCTTGACTCTTGATTGAATATTGTCATCACTTGAATCGGTGATTGCAGCAGCCGTGGACTCTGGAGACTGAGGCTTAGACTTGTTGCCAGTCTGCCTACAATGAGCAAAATATGTGGCGAGCACTTTGCCGTGGTACTTCTCGGGCTGTGGGAAAGCCTTGGGCAAGGAGTTTGAAATATTTTCCTTTTCTCCAGTTCTGGTCTCAATTCAACCTGGTTCGAGAAATTTCAAAGGCCAGGCATAATATATATACCGTATTCTTCAAGTCTGCCTCTTCACAATTTTTCAAAAGGTCTGCATGTGTTGAGTACTGAGGCTTTGATTTTTAGTGAGAAAAGATGAGAGTACACAGCTACGATGATGCCGATGATCGGCACCTGCCAAAGTTTCAAACTCCGGGCTCAGCCCTTTTGGCATGTCCGACTTGTACCAGATGGCAAAGTGCTGGCCACATTTTTTGCCATTCGTGGGCAGGCTGGTAACGAGTCTAACTGAGGCTCGGGAAAGATAATATTGTGGTCTAACTAGATCGAATGTACTGCTGGTGAGTCCTTCCGCGACAATTGTCCAATGTGGGAACATTGCTGACATTGCCAGCCTGTTTCTGCCAAACCTTCACCAAGCCTATTAGCGGTTCTTCATCATTCATCCCCGATTACCACCGCAGTAGCACGGTCCAGGTGGGCAAATGCAATACCTGCATTTATTTCAGCTGCACATAATTGGCGGTGAGGCGAGACATACGGATGGCGCGGATAAGCAGGCGGCCGAGAAGACGGCATCCATGGATAGGGATAATACCCGCCATCGCTTACCCGCCCAGAACCAGGGAAGTATTGCGGTCCAGTGTACTGTTGGATAGTCCCGTGGGTGCCCCCAAACGTGGGTCCATAATTGCTGGGTGCGCGCCGGAAGTCCATCAGGCCCTCCTGGGACAGAGGGAGACCGGGCCCGCCTCGGTTGGACACGGGCGCATCGACAGGAGTGGATGGAAATCCTTGAGATATCGATGGAACATATTTTTGATGCCCTGCATCATGTGAACTGCGAGTCTCTCGGCCAGAGGATGCGTCAGGTCCAATTGGCAGCAACGAGGTCGGCGGAATAGGCGATGTTACAGAGCTGGATGCCTCAGGATTGGCATTTCTCCGAGAAGCAGATTCTTCAGCGACGGTGAGGTATTTACAATCGAGTCCTTTCGTAGTACATCTCTTGCAGGGTTTTGGTCGGTATTGGTCTGTCTTGCACTGATAAAAATGGATTTAGAAAAGGATGTAGCTAAATAGAAGGAAAGAGAGAAATTATTTAAATTTTCACTTTGATTTTGAGTCTACGACACTCCACACACGCGATATAGACCCTTTTATGTGGTTTTTCCGAAGGATTTGGCATTGTGAGCAGCTCCATGGCGCGGTCGTCCTTTTATACTCTGTCTCGACATTTCAAGAGACTGCGAATTAATTGATTGTATTGAGCCATCGGCTCTGATCACCCCGGTTGAAATTTATCAAGCAGACCACCGCAGCAGAGTCGGGATGCAGAACATCCGGAACAGTCTCAGAGCAGCAACAGATATATCTGTCGTCGATACAAGTCTTTTGTTTCTCCCCAATGAACCTGAGGCAGTACCTACTAGTAGCACCATAGATGGAATTGGCCTAAATATGGAGTCCGCGCCATCCTCGTTACAAAGTGACTTCGCTTAGGAACGAGAGACTTTGGCACCTTGATGGCATTCTATGAAAGTTCGTGAATTCGAGGAAATGTTGGGGAAGGTTTGTCACTGGGCAACTCTAGTCAGAACCTAACCAGCCGATAAGCACGCGTTATGTTGGTCCTGGGAAAGTGACGAACCTTCCCCGAGATTTCCTCAAATTCACGAACTTTCATAGAATGCCATCAAGGTGCCAAAGTTTCTCGTTGTTGGAGGTTAGAAGTCAATGGTTACTATCAAGTTAGGGTTAATGATTCTGGTTCGAGTCAGCGGCTAGGGTTAGTGATCGGCAAGGTATCTATGGGAAAAAACATGCTCGGCCTGTGCTCAACCGGGTCCTTGAACGAGCCGAATTAAAATCAACTTTAACAGAAACGATAAACTTGCTTTCACACATTCCCATCGAAGCCACGGAATTTCTCGGTCCTAAGTGAAGTAACGAAGCGAAGAAGAGTACAACCCCTAAATATAATGGAACGGAACCAGTTGAAAAGAAAGATTGTGGCAGATATCGGGAAGGTATCTAAAAGGTTGGCATGTACGGTTTCATGTTGTAGTATTGACCTCGCGTCCAGTCCGGATGGGGACGCGTAGGGAACGGGTTCTGTTTGGTTCACCAGTACCATGTATTAATCAAAGCCTGTAGCCGATCTCTTCAGACTGAAGAGAACGGTTACAGATGCGTAGTATGTTATTCCTAATATATTTAGACTGAAGAGAACGGTTACAGTGTGACTCTGAACTCTTAACCTACAACAGGTTATGGGCACCCAAGCCGTTTCCAGCACGATGCGCTACGCCTTCAATTTGCTTGACAGCAAAAACTGGGACACCTGGTCTTTCAAGGTTCAGTCAAAACTGGAAGACGAAGAGCGCTGGAAGTACATCACCGGTCCATGGGTTTTTCCTACCACAATTGTCCAGCAGACCGCCGTTCCCCCGGCGACAGGAACTGTTGACGTGGAGGTCGCCAACGCAGCGTACCCAGACTGGCGCAAAGGCGACGAAAAGACCAGGCGCCGTATCATTGAGATGGTAAGCGATGACCAGATTGCGTACATCCGAGATGCGCAGACGGCTGCGGAGATGTGGAGTAACCTGCGCACAATTTATCAGCGCCAGGGGATGCAGTCGATGATTGCTATACACAATAAAATCTCGACAATCAAGTATGCAGGGATTGAGAGTGGACCCCTGCAGGACCACCTAGATATCATCCAGGCCTACGCAGGCGACTTGAAGCGCGGAAATGACCCATTGTCCGACTATAAACTGCTTCAGTACACCCTCAAGAGTCTTCCTTTCGAGTTCCCCTCTCTGGTGCAAAGCATTTCACTCACTGGCCACACCAACATCCTCACCGTTACTCCTGTCCTTCTGGAGGATGAGGTTCGGCAGCGGGCGATCCTCGAGACCCAACGTCGTGAAGAACACGTGCTTAAAGCGCACACCGAGAAACTTGCGTTGGCAAAAGCTCGTGACGACGAACTGGCAGCTGAAGCAGTGAAGGCCTATGTTGCGCAACAGAGAGGACGTGGATGAGGCGGACGGGGAGGACGTGGCGGCGGCAGTGGGAATGACTGGAAGAAGCAGGTCATCTGTCACGGATGCGGTGTGAAAGGTCACATTGTACGCGACTGCTCGCTCAGCCCAAAGGAACAAGCCAAGGAAAAACTACGTGTCGCTCAAGTTGCGTACGACACCGCGGTTGATGACCAGCCGAAGGTCCTTCTCACGAAGAAGACAACAAGTGCCCTTCGCGAGGACACTCTCTGTGTTGACTCGGGCTCTTCTCGTCACCTCACCCCACACCGCTCTTCTTTCATCACATTCAATGTTCTCGAGAAGCCGACTCCCATCCAGCTCGGGGACAACAGCGAGATATACGCAACTGGATATGGAATCAGTCAGCGGCATATCAAGACCCTGAACGGGGTCCGGAAAATCGACTTCACACGTACACTGTATGTTCCGAAACTCGCGGGCTCGCTCCTGTCCGTTGGTCAGTTGATGGCTGTCCCCGGAGTCAAGCTCGAATTTGAAGGAACCGCGTGCTTTGTCAAGCTGCACGGTGAAGTCCTTTGTGAAGCCGCATTCAAGGATGGTCTTTATACCCTCCAACTCGCGGACTCCATGCCGTTGTCAAATAGCTCCTGCGGACCGTCTGTCCTCAAAGCAAAAACCCCTGCACCTGTCGGTAAGCGCCTCGACATCCTCACGCTGCACCGGCGTCTCGGCCATCTGAATATTTCCGATCTCAGGAAGCTCATCGCATCTGGGATGGTTGA
This sequence comes from Mycena galopus ATCC 62051, assembly GCA_014925785.1. Taxonomy (NCBI): domain Eukaryota; kingdom Fungi; phylum Basidiomycota; class Agaricomycetes; order Agaricales; family Mycenaceae; genus Mycena; species Mycena galopus. Next base: position 141,243 of record WIQG01000232.1, read on the forward strand.
CGGGCTGGAGATGGGAATTGCGGGAGATGATTTCACATGCGATGCTTGTCTGCGTGGAAAGACTCCACGGAAGTCATTTCCAAAAGAAGGACGAAAGCACGCTACTCGTGTTTTAGGGATTGTGCACTCCGACATTTGTGGCCCGCTCCCGGTGTCTGTTGGAGGCTGTTGTTATTTCATCACTTTTACGGATGACTATTCCGCGCACGAAGTGCCACGCATGCGCAAACTTCCTGCCCGCTTCGAGGGCATGGTGGATGAACGCGGAAAGTTGCCAAAAGGCCGCTACAAGACGCCGTCAGTAACTGTGGAACCAGAGGCAGCTCTGGACGCACCTGGGCTTGAGGAGGAGGAGGAAGAGCCTGAGTCTCAAGCCCATGCTCGTCCTGCACGAGTCCCAGAGCCGCCAATAGTCGTGCCTTTGACCTTCAAGCAAGCAATGGCCAGTGCACATTCGGAAGATTGGGCAAACACTATGATGCTCAAGTTCGGATCACTGGTGGACACTGGGACATTTGAGTATGTTGATGCTCCGGAGGGTCGAAGGGTGATAACGTGCAAGTGGGTGTTTAGCGTAAAATACGACCAGTGGAACGAGTTTGAGCGCTTCAAAGCTCAGCTCGTTGCACGTGGTTTCACACAGATTTACGGCATCGACTACAAAGAAACATTTGCCCCTGTCGTCAAATTTACCTCTCTCCGCATCATGTTCGCTGTCGCCGCCCACTTCGGTCTCACTATCTACCAGATGGACGTCGTCACTGCTTTCCTCAATGCTGAACTCGATGAGGAAATTTATATGTCCCAACCTCCCGGTCTCGCTCCCAGACTTAACATGCACGGTGAAGAAATGGTTTTGCGACTACACAAATCTATCTATGGTCTTAAACAAGCCTCCCGCCAGTGGTACCGCCTCATCGATTCAATATTTAAATCCCTCGGCTTCACACGCCTTCAATCCGACCACAGCATCTACCTCTGCCGACGCGGTGACATTATTGTTGTCATTGCACTTTATGTTGATGACCTACAGGGAGCAACAAATGATAAACCTACCTGGGATGTCATCAAGGCAAAGCTGTCTACCCGCCTGAAGATGAAAAATCTCGGCATCGCGTCATATTGTCTTGGCATAGAGATTTCGCAAGACCTCGAGGCCGGAACTGTGCGTATCTCCCAGAAAAAATATTTCCAGGGTGTACTCGAGCGCTTTGGGATGTCCGACTGTCGACCCGTCTCCACTCCGTTCCCAGTTGGCATGAAACTGACCAAAGACATGTCACCGAAGACTGCCGAGGAGCACCAGCTCATGGTTGGCAAAGACTATCTCGGAGTATTAGGCTGCGTGATATATGGGATGCTCGGGACACGTGCAGACTTGGCCTTTCCCGTGGGAGTTGGCAGCCGTTTTAGCTCGAACCCCGGCATCGAGCATTGGAATGCAATGATGCATCTTCTGCGATACATCAAAGGGACATTAGATCTGGGGATCACTTACCGTGGACCAGGACGGCGGTTAATCCCTTTATTCAAGACCCTACACTGCTACACAGATGCAGACTGGGCGGGTGACAAAGATAAATTGCGATCCACCTCCGGCACTCTAATTATTCTTGCTGGCGCTGCCGTCTCGTGGATCAGCCGCCTGCAGGGTATTGCTGCGCAATCGACAATGGAAGCTGAATACATCGCAGCAAGCCATTCTGGCAGAGAACTGATGTTCGTGCGGAGCCAGCTCGGCGAGCTCATGGAGAAACCCTTTGATCACCCATCTCCAATGCACTGCAACAACCAATCAGCAATATCTGTTGCCGAAAATCCAGCCATGCACGACAAGGCAAAACATATCGCATTGAAGTACCATTATATTCGTGACCTCATCGAAAACAAGGACATCACCCTCCATTATTGCCAATCCTGTGCAAATCCCGCGGACCTCCTGACAAAAATCCTTCCACGCGACGCGACTGTTTGATGCCGTCGTATGATTGGTTTGGAGTAGCTGGACTGCGAGGTCAGTGGGAGTGTTGTAGTATTGACCTCGCGTCCAGTCCGGATGGGGACACGTAGGGAACGGGTTCTGTTTGGTTCACCAGTACCATGTATTAATCAAAGCCTGTAGCCGATCTCTTCAGACTGAAGAGAACGGTTACAGGTGTGTAGTATGTTATTCCTAATATATTTAGACTGAAGAGAACGGTTACAGTGTGACTCTGAACTCTTAACCTACAACATTTCATTCAGCAAAACAATGTAGAAACAGGAACCCGCAAGGACGCACGCGTAGAATCTCGCAACTGACCAAACGTAAGGATCGCCATTGGATCAGCGAGATTGGCAGTTTATGGGCAGTTTAGTAACCACCAAGTCCTGAGTCGATTTCAACTTAAATTTGGGTTCAAATCTCGCTTGTTTGTAACTTTCCCTGGATTCGTGTTACTAGCACTGTAGTATCCAGCTTGTCAATAGCCGTGGCTCCTCTGCTTTGAAGAGTTTAGACTAAATGAAGCACGTACTAGGAAATGGAGGGGCGGGTTGCACATCATGTGAGCGCCACAATTGTCCTGAGAACAAATTCCCTGAAGTTGTCTACGCGACAGCCGTGTCCGCGCAAATCGATAGACTTCAAGTTGTTTACTCGGGGCTGCCGATCATATGTTTCTGTTGTACGGGCTCTACCCTGGGGACGCCTATCGGTTCGAACTTCACTGTTGATCAGAAGGCGTTGCTGTAAATATTGCGGTTAATTCATTCGGAGAAGACTGGTGTTCATGATTGGCTGCCATTGATGTCGTACATTTAAAGGGACAGTGAGAGTTTCGATTCAGAACTCAGTCTCTTTGATGAGCATTTGGAGCCGTGATAATGACAGTTCTGTTTACCTACCGCCTGTTCCTGAACATTCAGAGCCGTTGCATTGTTACCCGGGATTGAGTTTTCCCGACGAATCAAACACAGTATTTTTTAAACATTACATAAATGGCAGCTCGTCTCACAATTTGAGACGACACAACAAGAACTCGCGGAGTAAATTCCATTTTGGCCATCATGAGAACCTCGTGGTGGATGACCAGTTCTGAGACAAAGTTTGTTTGTTGTCGATGGAACATTGGGCAATTAGTTACTAGCCTACTCCCGAGTCCCAACATTCCAAATGCTCATTTACATGTATGCCTGAGATAATCAGTACCGCGGCCCGCACAACTGAGCTATTAGGAGGCCGCCGTGCTACATCCACCTGTTTCCATCGCAGTCATGAAGGATTTTAGGAGCCTGATGTGGCTTGATAAATGGAGGCATGAAAAAGCAAAGAGGCATAGAGGCGGCGTGGTGGGACAACGTGACACTGCAATAACGCGTCCCCCAGAGCTCATGCGATCCAAACACAAAAAATGGGGTTTCGCAGAAAGAAGAGCTGTTGAAGATGACTGCCGGGAGAGTGCCGTCACATAGTTTCGGCACGGGAACCGAGCCAGTATCCAGATTCCAGATTAAGACTCCGAGGCTGTAAGGGTTACTCCGGCAGCAGTTTTGGATCTGGTTTTGATGGCGGATTTGGTTTTGATGTAGCTACGTAAACCTGTGATGCACGCGATAATCGTGCATAATCGTGCATTCTCTCCTCTTTCACAATGCCCCGACATGATCTTAGCCCCCAGGAGACTGCCAAACACATTGTATTACTCATAGTGGCCCTACTCCAGTATATTGTGCTTGGGGTGGGGCTCTACATTTATCCCCAATACTGCAAGACAGAGTTGCATAACTCTGCGCTATCGGGGCGTGCTTGGTTGACCGAGCTCCTCAACGACCATCCCCAGCGCATCTATATTGCTCTTGGGATGCGCCGGCATGTATTCCTTGCCCTGGTTCTTCAGTTTCGCCTGATGGGCCACATGGAATCCCAAAATTCTCGAATTGATCTTGATGAGTCGTTGGCAATCTTCTTGTACACTTGTGTCACTGGGATTGCCATAGATCATGTTGCAGAGCGTTTTCAGCACTCACATAGCACTATCTCCGAGTGAGTCCATGTCCTTTCACACTAACTATGACTCAAGATTAAATCCCAGGCATTTTCGGAAAATTCTAGACATTCTCTCTGGCCCCGAATTCTACTCAACATATGTGCACCTCCCCGAAGCAGATGCTCCACCCCCACCTGCTATTCGCCATAACCCAAAATGGTGGCCCTACTTTCGCAATGTCTTGGGAGCTATCGACGGAACCCACATTAACTGCTCGCCCGGTGCCGAAGATCTACACACGGCACGAAATCGTAAGGGTGGTGTGTCACAAAATTGTCTGGCCGTTGTGTCATTCGACATGCGGTTCCTCTTCTTCACAAGTGGATGGGATGGCTGTGCAGCAGACGCGTCTATGTACTCCACTGCCCGGCTTCGGGACTTCCAGATTCCCCCTGGAAAATGCTACCTGGCCGATGCTGGATTTGGTATATGTGACGCCCTTCTGGTCCCATACCGGCAAACTCGCTATCATCTCGCTGAATGGGCACGGGCAGGCTTGCGGTAACTTCTGGGTTGATTGCTCTTGCACCTTCTGATTTCCAACAGTCCTGTGACTCCCAAGGAGCTCTACAATCTCCGGCATTCCTCTGCTCGCAACGTGGTTGAGCGCATATTCGGTGTCATCAAGCACCGCTGGACTATTCTCACTCGTCCGCCACACTACAACATGGAGATTCAGGCGAGAATCCCCTCCGCCCTTGTTGCATTGCACAATTTCATCTTGGAGCATGATGAAACGGACCTTGACCGCTGGATAATTGATGAACAGGCACAGGATGTGCTGCGTGGAGCACGTCGGGATGAAGAGATTGATTTTGGCTCCCTTGCTACTGCCTCACGCGTGTCAGCAGGGGAAAAGCGCAACGCAGAGAGGACACGAGATGGTATAGCGCAAGCAATGTGGCGTGACTACCAGCAGTATCTCGAGGACAGGATGGATGTGGACAACAACCACTACAATGACATTGAACCGGAAGCACTAGACTAGTCGTAGTTAAAGATGCAATTAATACGATGGAGTCGGATTCAACAACTCGCGTCCAGTATCGGCACGGAGTTCAGCCTCATCATCTGCAAGGTATGCATCTGCCGCCGAAACATCCCGTCCGAACAGGATGTTGAGGCGAGTGCGTTCATTCGCCGTTATAAAACCAGCCTGATAGTCCTCCATCACCATTTTACGAGCCGCTTGAATTTTTTTGGTGGGGGACATCGCAGAGGATGTCTTGGGGGCAAAGACCGTCCCGATGACCCTCCCGATGCCCTCGACAGAGCGTCCAAGAGCCATGATCGATTCTGGACCCGTCGCCCTGCTACGCTTGTTGCTCCAAGGCACCTCAATGTCGTCAGGTGGGGCGCGCTTGAGGGTGGTGGCCGGAGTGGCGGGAACCCGGAATGTGAGATCCTGAGAGGGCGCAGACTGCGGCTGGGTCGACTGGGATGGAAGGAGATCGTCGGCAGGGTTAGGCGGCTGGGAGTCGCCACCAAAGTCTGTCTGAGACCAGTCGGAGAATGGCTGGGACGGCTCAGAGGACTGGCTCTGTGTCGCACTGTCCTCTTCCTCCGGGGATGGCTGAGAGAGTACAGAGGCGGGGTCAGCAGGCTGGGTGGCTGCCGCATTAAAGACGTAACGCCCGCGGGCACGGGAAGGGAGAATCTCGTCGACAATTTTGAAGTGGGCCCATCCACTCGTCGCAAACGGCTTGAAGTGCGGGTGGGCCTTGACGAAGTTCTGCCACGCCTCCTGGTCGTCATTCGTGACGTTAAACCCGTTCTCATCGCTGTAAGTCCAGCCGGAGCCACCCGGGTATTGCTTCTGCTTCGCGAGCAGAATGTATTCGTGGAGTTTACGTAGCTGTGACGAAAAGTGTCAGTAATTGGTGAATAATGGATGGTACAAGCACGCACCGTCTTCCATTTGCCGTAAATCGAATTTGCCGTCTTTGGGCCACCCTTCTGAGGCGGGTGCATCGCAGCCATATGGACAGCAGCCTCATTGAAGACAGTCTTGTCAAAGTTGCCCCCGTGCCCAGCACGGGCCCGTTGGGCATGGAGGAAGTTCAGGGCGTGGGTAACATCCTCTGGATGAGTAGTCCAGTCTGCCGAAGTGGCTGCAGGCATTTCTTAGGGCAGGGGACTGGCAGGGGACGCGACGCGACGTGAAGAAAAAGTGTGGGAGCGGTGCCGTAGCTATTTACGTAGCTACATCAAAACCAAATCCGCCATCAAAACCAGATCCAAAACTGCTGCCGGAGTAACCCTAATACTGCGAAAAAGTTGAGTACCGTACTATTTCGATCAATTCGGCGGTCACGCGTCACGCACCCCCTGTGCTGCGATGAATTCTGGTCTCGGTCACGCATCACGACACCCAGTGCCGAATGTAAAAGGCTTGACATAGAGGCTAGATCTCCTATGAAGGTGCAAAAAAGGTGGAATTTTCAAAAAATTTCGTCTTGAGTGCCAAATTTTTGGAGGTGTCACGCCAAAATTTGCTGGTTGCCGAAGTGCCGAAATGGTATTTTGGGTCACGGGTCACAACCCATGTCGAATTGATCGAAATAGTACAGTATCGCCTCTAGGTAGTTCTGTATATTTCAATGTGATCGTTTAGATCAGGCGTAAGGAGCTCAGTGGCCAGTATGTAGCAATGTGTTGAGATGGGAACAAAGTTTTGCGAATGGCGGCCCGAATGAAAAGTTCATACGGCTTAGTTGAACATACAACTTGGCATCGCGAAGGAGAGACTGTGTCCAAGGATAAAAATAGCCATTGGCCTAGCTGCTCCAAATACTAGAGTAAAGACACCAAGTGCAGTGATCAAGCAGTGTGGTCGTTCAGTGTTTGCCCAAAGGGCAAAGGCCTTAAATAAGGGCTTAATTAAGGCCTTATAAATTTTCAGCAGAACTTCAAGACCTTTGTTAAGGCCTTAAATCCTCACGTGAGTAATCACGTGGTTGCCCAACGAATGAGTTTCTTTTTTTTCAAGTACATATGGTGGAGCCTGGCAGACAGACTTGGTATGTGAATCAGAAATAAACTGAGAATTTTAACTTTCAAGCCATGTTGATATCCAAAAGATTAGGGGAATTCATGGTAGGCATTATTTCCTGTTTGTGGATAAAAACAGAATGCCTAAAGTCTTTGTTTGTGGAATAAATGCATGACACCCCATTTGTGTTGCACCAATTATTTTTATTGTTCCCATGCACAATCACATGAATATATTCTACAAACAAGTGTTTATTCCACAAACAAGATTAAATCTCGTTTGTGGAATATCCTCGTTTGGGGAAATAATAGGGACGGTCAGAGTAGCTTTTATATTGTTTTTATATTGGTGATTCTAACGGTGATTCTGTTGTTGATTCTGGAATTAATAAACCGTGAGAGAATCACCATGAATTGTCGAATCACCTCTGGAGGAGATTCAACAATTATTTGTTGGGTGATTCTGATTCTCGTTCATCACGATTTCAAACTACACTTGTGGCTACATATCGGTGGCTGGGCAAGCTGACAAATCCCGCCTTTGTTATTCGACTTCTCACCCGACGCACTTGCACTCAGGCCTGCCATGGCCCCTCGAGCAGCTGTTACCACGGAAGGCAAAAGCTGCCGCCCAGCTGGCCGCTGAAGAAGCTCTCGAAGAGCAGGACAAATTTGTTACAAAAAAGTGTCCAGGGATGTAAGATTTTAAGAGAGCCTCTGCGCGAGCAGCGCGTCGAGTGGCGTGAGGCATGACAGCCGCGAGGAGAGTTTGCACAGCATAGCCATCAGGTAACCGAATAATTATTACTGTTGTCTTTTCTGGACGTAGAATCATCGTGAGAATCACATTTCAGAAAGGGACGGTCAGAGCTCAGGTTTATTTTGGATGATTCTCACAAGATTAGACGCTGCCCCTCTAATCCTCCCTCGTTCCCAGATTCATCCGATATTTCAACCCTGCATTCGGTTCAATTCCATGCCGCTTTGGGCCCGCGCGGGGGCGATATGCAAAGCGCGCACACCGTGTCCTTGATATCACTTCCCATTACAATTGGCGGCCAGTTGTAAATTGTTAGAGTGATGTGTTAGGTTGATAGATACAGGGAGGTGCTTTCAAACAACTCGCGCAGATCGTCCCGGAATCCTCCACGTAGTGCGCGCCAATAGCGAATTTCTGCCCTTTTCGCCGCTCTACTTTTGCCTTGAGCGAGCTCACCTAACTTGGAGACGAAGTCGGAGGTACTGTTCAAGACATTCTTCAAGTGTCGATCTATCCTCGTGTCCCCACCAGCGCCCATGACTTCCGTCTTCCGTGTACATCGTGCAATGGCGGCCCCAAGCGTTACCATAATACTGGCCTTGAAGCGCCGCGATGGTTGCCTTTCTCTTGTCCTATGGCTTCCTACTGGCCGTATACAAGACACTATCTTGAGAGTGCATTGCACGAGCCGCACAACGCGATGGAGTTCCTGCCGCTCCGGCCAATTGAATCGGTCCCAAGCGCTGGCCAGAGCAGTAAATGCCATCTGAAGAATCATTTCATTCCTATGCAGATGGTTCACGGGAGCTTCAATATTCCAAACGCGAGTAATGACTTCGCAAAATTGCTGGATTGTCTTGTCGTTTGTCGCATGGGAATTCAACAGCTTCGGAGAACTTTCGAGCCAGCCCGGAAGGTCCTGTGAGATCACGTCGGGTCCCACGGATGTTTGGGAAAGTTCGTGGCCGAGGGCAAAATAGAGATCTGGGTTGAGTGGAGACCAAGTCCCGAATAAGCTCCAGACAGAATGATCCTGCAACACGGGTCGTAGATCATCATCACGAAACCAATGATCTGCATGGCGAAGGACTTGGGAAGTAAAAGCTGTCATGGCTGAAATCTCAGCGTGATATGACATGCCTCGCAGCATGTTATGGAGGGCAGTGGGGCTCGGCTTCACTTGATCGGGGCCGGAGCGAAAAACAACCGTCAAGAAGGCAATGAGAATATCGACCTCCTTGCGCAGGTCGTCCTCGTCAAGGTGCGCCAAGGCGCCGTAGACCCATGTAATATTCTCTTGGGGATCGATGTCGGGAAGGTTAGAAGACCCTGCTGATCTAAGTAGTCGAAGGGCGGATATGATCGTGGCCGGCTCGAGATGGGGGAGGCTGCAAAAACGGTAAATTGTATTGGAACAACTCCGAACGCTAAAATCTGGGATGTGATTTTTGAATTGGATGATTTTTGCGACAATTTTGGACGCGATTCCGTAATGCGAGCACGGTGCATCCGTGAGACGGTTCAAAAGATTCGTGAACACGTGGGTGATGAGAGGGACACAATATCTGCTGCAGAGCGGTTCAGTTGTTGTGGGACGTGAAAGGTATTTCGATCGCACCTCTTGTTCATCAGGGAGAGGTCGTGAGCATTCGGAGGCGCAAGCACAGAGTTTACGCAAAATAAGAACTCGGCAAGCACAGAGAGATCCCCTAGTGCATTGTCATCGGGCTCAAAGTCGTTAAGTACGGTTTCCAGCGCTATCTCCGATGGGCGCTGTGACGAAATGAAACGGAGAGCCCATGGGGTCATCCGGATGTTCGAACGGAGAAACCGCTCAATGTCGTATAGCGCTGGCCAAGTGTTTTCGAACCGAAACATGCGAATATACTTGACGATGGAGTCCAGGTTGGAGTCACCGCTATCGATCCCGGTGTGCTCGAAAGTCCACATATCGGAGCGCCCAGTATGGCGTTGGCTCACCAGCTCGAGCAGCCCGAAGGCCTTGACACAGTGCAAAGCACGAGCCCCCATGTCCCGACGGATCAATCGATCCTCGAAACACCCGTTAAAGGTGTCAGACAACCGTCTGAGCGGAGAGCGCAAATCCAGGTTGACAGGCCATTGGAGATTGGGAATCACTGCGGCGGCAGTCTCTACCAGCCTCGGATCCGTGGACGTCTCCAAGGTCCATAAGACGGCAGGTACCGCTTTAGAGGGCTCAGGGATTTCGTCGAATATTTGAGTGTGCTGCGGAAACGCAGTGGAACTCGCGGTATTGAACCGCGGAAGGAGCGGGGGAATGGTGAATCCAGAGAGAACTGAAGGGCACCAACGCAAGAGGGAGAGCGGGAGTGGAACAAGACCTCTAGCGAGCAGGAGCAGTCCAGAAGTTGCGGTACCTAATGTACGCAATGATTTGGGAATTGGCACCTCGAGAATGACGGCAAGAAGGGCGGTAAGAGAGGTCTGGTATGGGGAATCCGGGGATACAAGCGCCGAGATGACCATGGTGATGTATAAAGTTGAACCCAAAAATGTTAGGCCAAGGACAATTGTAGCCAGAGGGCGATTTATTGTCCAGAGGTAGATGGAGAGTGCGGTGGCAAATAACAGAAGAGAGAGCTGCAGGAGCAGAGGGAATATTTGCATAACTAGATCGAACTTCCATCGTTGCAAGCTGTCATATTTGCGCTGCCGTTCCAGTCCTCGTTCCTCGAGCGTACCTCTTTCGCCAACCGAATCGTAATGGAGAAGCCATTGCTTCCCAAGAACTGAGAGGAGAGCGGCAAGCAGGGTAGAGAAGAGGCTGAAATATAACAGACTCTGCGCCACCACAACAATTTCAGGGAGCGGCGTCTGTCCGCCGAACTGGATCCCGGGGATCGTACCACCAGTCATGTTGCGCACTAGACCCGCGAGCAGCATCTCAATTTTTGCATTAGGGTCCGGCTGCAATTCGGGCTGTATCTGAATGATAAAAGCGGAACTTACGGCGGAGAAAAGCCCCGCCTTAGTAGTTGAAAATCAGGACGTGGCGTCTGCGCACAAAAATACAGTACACACAAATATCAATGATGTATCCAAATCGTTGCCATATTTTCGTTGGAACTCCTTGTCAAACTCGTCCGCTAAATTCTTGTAGGCTGCCCAGAACGCGATCATCTTGTCGCTGGACTGGGGCTGCTTGAGAGTTTCAATCGCCGTATGAAGCCTGGACAGTAATCAATCGACTATGGGGTTTTCAGTCGCAGTACTGACTTCTCAAGGGCACTGGTTAAGCTTAGGGGTAGTGTGAGCTGAGAGATAACTGCAATTCTAAATTTTTACCTATTGTCCTGGTCATTGCGTGTTTTCAGGAATCCCTGCAGTACAGCGGTGAGGCTGTATAATATTCAGATGTGTCGACGCGGACCCGATTTCTCACCAATCAATGTCCGTTGGACGAATAGTCTCTGCCGCCGCTGCTTGTGAATCGTCTTGCGGATTCTGTGCTTTGTCCGAGTTGTCGAGGGGGTGAGTGTTGAGAGAATCCCATCCCGACGGACGGTTCGAGTAGGACATGAAGACGATGGTGAAAAGGCAACGCGGACGACAGCTGAAGCGGGTCCCACACTGTCAGCTGCCATTGTTCCTTTTTGAATGAGGCTGTGTTTGTCCCAAAGAGGAAATTCGATGCCCTAATCTGAACTCGTCCACCGATATCTCCTTCTCCGAGCTGTGCAAGCGATATGGATTCAAGAGCATCGCTGCAATTGCAAAGGCTGTGCTCGTTGTTTTGTTGTTACGTTACAGATGATGGTGCTATTGCTATTGACGAAAACGTAGAGAAAGAGACCATGACGGACAAAACAACGAATACGGTATGTACACAGTCGAAAGAGGGTAAAGGGGTGGTGCAGCGGTGTGCACATTCTAAATTAGTAATGGAGTTGGTGAGTGAATGTCACTGATACTTGCCACCTTCCCAAATGCGTAGGCCTGGCTTGAGGACCGCACCCTCACGCACGGATGTCTCGCTTCGTTTACCCTACCATTGCCTATCCGACCGCTTCCGCCCCCGATAGCGCGGATCTCTCCTCCCATGCTCTTTATGCGCTCATGTCCCTTCCCCCGTTCATCGTACCCCCCACTCGGATGCCCACCGCTCCCACTCGCATATCGACTCTGGCCCCGCCTCCGTCGTACCCACCTTCACTCCCCGCCCTCCATGCCACAAACGGCGATGCCTTCAGCTGCGTCGGCGCGCTCCCCCTCCCGCTGCGCACGTGCATAATGCCTCGAGCGCAGCCGCGACACCTGCTGCTGCTGCTGCGTGTGCATGCCGCGCCACTGCTGCTGCTGTTACAGCTATATGCATGGGATGGTTTGCGTGATAAATCTAAGAGTAGATAAGGTCAGCGAGCGGTACGAATTGCGGAATGAGGGGGGAGGAGCGGGTGCTGCGTGCACGCACCTGTTTCGTCAGGGCGCTGTGTGGCGGTCAAAGCGCAGAGCCCGGACTGCTCGTGAAGTGTTTCGCCCTCCGTCTTTCGCTTTCCGGCTCAACGTGCCTCGAAGTGCGGTGTACGGTGTCGTCCTTGTTTAGGAAGCCGTCCTGCAAGCCGCGCACGAAAGTCGCGCGCGAGGTGGCGGTGATCTTGAGTTTCTCGGCGGCGGTGAGGGCGAAGCCGAATTGGACGCGCTGCGAGAAGAGAAGGGGGTGTTAGCGGCCGCACGAGGAATTGAGAGGAGGGACGTAGGGAAGGAAGAGTGCGAGAAGGAGTGGAAGAATCTCTCCATCGCTACTCTCGGCGGCGGAACGTGCACAGCCCACGCGCAATGCGAGCGTCAAGGGCCACGCCCATCTCTTCGCCCTTTCCGACGAGGGAGAGAACGAAAAAAATATCAAGGGAATGCGGCAAGTAAGCGGACGAGACATGCGGGCTGCTGCGCACCGCACCCTAAGAATATCACGGGCGAAGCGCTAGTGTATAGGGTCGCGCCCGGCCCGCGAGATCATTCCTCCTCCGGATAAAAAACGACAAGAAAACGACGAGATTGAGATATGCGTCGGCCGCGCCGTGAAATATACTCCACGCAAAGAATAGGAAGAAAATCTCTCCCGTCGGGCTCGCGCTCCCTTTTTCGTCGGGCGCGTTATCTCTCCCTTTCCACCCCATGCGCCAAGGGAAGGGCGTGTCTCGAAGATGTTCCGATGCGCCAGTCTTTGAGTCACTCCCGCGGACCCGCTCTTCTTCGACCAAACGCGCTCATCCAGCCCCTCGCGTCGACGACATGTACATGTGCGAGACCTCCTTCCGCCTCTCCTCCTCCTCAGCACTCGGCGCTCCCAGCAGTGCATCTCAGTGCACCACATTTCATACGCTGCAACTACATCGCGCAGCTGTTCCTCCCCTGCGACGACGCGTACTGGCGCCTCGCGTCGCGCTGGACGACGCCATCCTCCCACATGTGCTGCACCTCGAGGATGCGGAGTTTCCCACCACCTTCGCGCTCCCACCCCTCCTGGTGCCTCTCGTGCTCCACGCTCGCACTGCACCCCAAGTAAAATCGAAGGAAACTGTAAGTCGGAAGAGCGTCCGCCCATCCCCCCACCCGTGCCATTCCAAGAAAGCGACGAGCGAAGGCGAGATCACTCTGACTTTCCCCGTTCCTCCCCCTTCCCACTCGCTTTCGCTCTCGTCCCTGCTCGCGCTCGCGCGTCTGCCACACATAAAGAACACGCAATATCCCCGCACCTGCCCCACATCCCGTTCGCGGAGCACGCTACATCCCACCACCCACAGAAACGACGGCATCTCGCTCTCTGGTCCAAACCCCAACGCACTCCCGTTGGCTCGTTTGCCAGTTCGCCGCCGCAGAGACGCCTAGAAAACACTCCTCCTTTCTCCTCCCCTCCTTTCCAAAGAAATAGAAATAGAATCGGAATGGAATCGAAATAATGTACACACCCAAAATATCTCCCGCTCATCCGCATCTGCATATTATGACGCCGCTCTTCTCGCCTCCTCTCCTATCCCCTGCTCACGTCTCAAGCCTTTCTGCTTCTTCCCTGGCGGCTTGTGCTGCTCTGTCGCGCTCTTGCTGTTCCCGTTGGAGTCTGTTTGCTGCTCTGATGTCGTTTAGCGCACCAGCGGCGGCTCTAGCGATTCGGACAAGGACTGCAGCGATTCGGACAAGGGCAGGGATTCGGACAAGGACTGCAGCGATTAGTCCACGGGCTGCAGCGACGGCTGTAGCAATGGAGACAAGGACTGCAGCGATTGGTACAAGGGCTGCAGCGACGGCTGTAGCAATGGAGACAAGGGCTGCAACTGGGACAAGGACGACTGCAGCGATTGGTACAAGGGCTGCAGCGACGGCTGCAGCGACGGCTGTAGCAACGAAGAGAAGGGCTGCAACTGGGACAAGGACGACTGCAGCGATTGGGACAAGGGCTGCAGCGATGGGGACAAGGAATGAGACAGCGAGACCCATTGATATAGAGGTGCGGTTAAGGAACGAGAGCGTACAATGTTGCAGCCCGGGTTCTATTCTCTTTTATAGTGACAGTCCGAGCATGGACAACACGTGTCCTGGTCCAACCAAATGTAACACCAGCGACGGATGGTGTGAAGTTTGGAACGGATCTTCGCAGAACATGCATAATACATGCTGCAAGATGCCGCTTGTCACGGCAGGAGTCGCTCCGGACAACAAGAACGGAAGCTAGAGGCAAGAGCCTGCAAGAGCCTTCTATCCCCGCTGACGTTCGTGCAACCCCTCTGCGACACGCTGGACCCAAGCTGTGGCGTACAAAAATGCTATAGCCCAGGTTCTATTCTAGTCTCTCTTGACAGACGCTTAAGTTCTATATCAGCAGGATAATCGCGATCTGAGCATGGGAAACACGTGCCTGTGCCCAAAATATACATCCAATCCCAAGGGGAAGTCGGGATTCGAAAATCGGATATATGGCAAAGAGGAAATCCGATCCCACCAATCTGGTCTAGTCCACCGAAATCTTCTAGCCATGGATCTCGCTGCAATTGCAGCGGCATGGACATAAATTAGGTATGCTCATTGATTTGTTGTTACTGTACAGATGTAAATGGTGCTACGCACCCTTACCTACGGATGTGTCGCTTCGTCTACCCTACCACCGCCTAACCAACCGCTCCCGCTCTCGATAGCGCTCATCTCCCATCCCGCTCCTCAGCTCCAGCGCATCGTACCCCGCACTGCGACGCACACCGCTCCCACTCCCATATCGGCTCCGGCCCCGCCTCCGTCGTACCCACCTCCGCTCCCCGCCCTCGACGCTGAAAACGACCACGCCTTCAGCTGCGTCGGCGCGCTCCCGCTCCCGCTGCGCATGAGCATGATGATGCCCGCCTCAAGCGCAGCCGCGACGCCCACCGGTCCCTCCTGCTGCTACGTGCGCATGCCACTGCGTATATACATTGGACGATTTGCGCGTAAGCGCAGGTAAGGTCAGCGAGCGGTGCGGAGGGAGGGGAGGAGCGGGTGCACGCACATAGGCCTGTTTCGTCAGGCCGACGCGTGGAGGTCGGAGCGCAGAGCCCGGACTGCGCGTGAAGTGTTTCGCCCTCTGTCCTTCCTTTTTCGGCTCAGCGCGTCCCATCAGATGCCGACGCGACTGCGATAGTGATTAGTGAAGCATGGTCGAGATGCAGTGTACGAAGTCGTTGTTGTTTAGGAAGCTATTCTGCGGCCCGCGCACGAGGGTCGCGCGCAAGGTGGCGGTGATCTCAAGTTTCTAGGCGGCGGTGAAGGAGGCGCTGCGAGAAGAGAAGGGGTTAGCGTATGCACAAGGAATGAAGAGGAGAAAAGCAGGCAAGAAAGAGTGCGAGGAGTGGAAGAAGCTCTCTATCGAGAGCGTCGCCAGCGGAACGCGTACAGCCCACGCGCAATGCGAGCGTCAGGGGCCACGCCCGCCTCTCTGCCTTCCCCGCCGAGGGAGAGTACAAAGAAAGAAAAAGAGAACGGATGAAGCGAGTGAGGCCGCAGCTTTCGGTTGCCTGCGACACCGCGGCCAAGAATATCACGAGCGCAGCGCTAGTGTATAGCGTCGCGCTCCAGCGCACGCGATTAATCCTCCGCAACCCAAAGAAAAACGACCCGATTGCGAGATGCGTCCGCCGCGCCGTGAAATACACTCCACGCAAAGAGCAGGAAGAAAATCCTTCCCGTTGGGCTCGCGCTCCCTTTCTCGTCGGGCGCGTCCCCTACCCCTTTCTCTTCCCCGTTCCCACGCCATACACCAGGGGTAAGAGCGTGTCCCGAAGCCGTTCCGCCGCACATCATGCGCCAGTCTTCCAGTCACTCACGGAACTGCTCTTCCCCGACCAAACGCGCACATATCCTGCGCCCCGCGTCGATCTCCTCCTCAGCACTCCGCTCCCAGCAGGGTATCTCAGTGCACCACGTAATCATACGTCCGCAACTGCCTCGCGCAGCTGCTGCCCACCTGGCTCGACGCGTACTGGCGCTTCGCGTCGCGCTGGGCGACGCCGTCCTCCCAGGTATGCGGTCTTCCTCCGACGCACCCACCACCCTCGCGCTCCGCCCCTCGTCGTACCTCGTGGCCTGCGCCTGTCCCCTCGCCCTCGCCATTCCCAGAAAACAACGATCGAAGGCGCACTTATCGCCCCCCCCCCCCCCCCCCGCGCCCATTGGCTGACCCTCTCGCCCCGCTGGCGCTCGCGCACGTTTCTCTCACACACAAATAACACGCAATATCTCCGCACCCGCACCCGGCCCGCGTCCCGTTCGCGGAGCGCGCTACACCCCACCAAAGAAACGACGACATCACTCTCTGGTCCACGCTCCAGCGCACTCCCGTTCGCTGAACCCCCGTTTGCTCAGGCCGACGCGGATATGCTCAGAAAACACTCCTCCTCCAAAGAAATAGAAATAGAATCGAAATGGAATCGGAATAATACACACCTAAATCCCTCCTACTCATTCAAGTCATGGTACGTACTCCACGCGCACGACCATCTTGCAGTGGAAATTTTTTTCTCAATCGTGCGGGCAGCAGCTTCCTGGGTTTGAGTTGGCGGTGCGCGAGGTGGATAGGGTCTGCGTTCTGTCGTTAGTTTCGAGTAGGAAGGAGAGGGGAAAGGCGGGGGGAGGGAGGAGAGAGGTAGAAAGAAGAGGGAGCGGAGCCCCGCCGCTCGCGACTTCGTTCAATGGCATCTCCCATGAAAAACGACTCTGCGTCCTCGACGCAATCGACTTCGTCTAGTGCGTTCTTCCCGTGCAGGACTCGCGGGTAAGGTGGAAGCTTGCTGCTGGTCCGTTGCTCGATCACTCACTCGACGCTGCACGCCTCTGAGCGATTTCAGGGGCGCAGCGCAGACGCCGCTCAAAGGCAGCGACACTCGCTCGCATCGCATATTGGCTGCCGCACTCTCGATGCAGCGAATGCGCAAGGTGCCGCACGCACGACGCGGCCAGCTCCACTGCAGCATATCGAGGTCGAACGTGCCCGAACGACTACGCAACGCAATGCACGCAAACTCCGGAAGCTGGAAGGCGCCCGTGCAGGAGGTCGTAGATTGACTGCTCTCGGACTCACGAAGGTAGGGGAGGGAGGAAGCACACACGCACAGATCTAGAGGACGCGTAGTGTTTGTCGCGGTACCAGTTTTGCGCGCAATGAGCTGAGGATACAGGAAGGAGCCAAGACACGACGCACCGTGGACTCCACCCAAAATAAGGGGCCACGAACAAACGACGCGATGCGATGCACATAAAGCGAGCCTCCGTAATTTTAAACATCTTTGAGGTGTCGACGATGCTTCGAGCGCGAAACGAATGCGAAGAGTAGAGCGTCGATAAACGTTTCGACCAAGTGGATGTGGCGGCGATCGAAGCGATTAGGCAGGAGACTCGGTAGTAAACCAACGAGAATCTCCCACACGCCTCCCCCACTATGACATTGCCTTAAAAGGGAAATCTAATCTAATCGGGGCACGTGCAGGGCCTCGAACAGCCCTGTCAGGTCTACACTGATCTTAAATCCTGGTTATCATGTCGGAATAGTGTAGTAGTTAACGGTGCCCTCCGGCTAATTTGGACTGAGTGCGGGTTCGATTTCCGCGTACGTCATGTTTAGGCTTTTGGTTTGTTCATTTTTATTCATTTTGATATTGACAAAATTTCAAAGGTGTTTACTCCAATTCATGCCTTACTTTTTTGATTTATTCTATACGGCGCCCCGGGGCGTTCTTACGTAATCAACGCCCCTTTCAGGCACAAATACCGTATACGGGGCGCTCACTTCATTCAACGCCCCCTCCAGTTCCGGATGATGGAGTAGTTGGCCCCAAAACGGCAATTGATGGATCAGGCGGTCAGCGAGACAGGCATTGACAGTTCTTTGGTGGTAGGATCAAGGGTATCAGTGGTACGAAATCTATGAGACATTAGAATGGCCACCTTCCCTGCAGGCAATGAAGTCCGTCCCTGCAGGTATTTACAGCACCGTGTGGCGAATAAGGTACAAGGGGTGTGTCGGATACAGTGATTTGAATGATAAGATTGGGGGCATTGGTGACGCGAGGCAATGTAAGGAGGACGCATGAGTTGGGGGGTACACGGCGATCAATACGTGAAGCGAAAAGAAGTGTGACCGTGTTTGATTGGGACAAAATGATCTCTGATCCGAATTCTCAGGGGTGTTTACATTCTTAGCGCGAGCACAAGTGTGACGGCACCGGACAATAACTAATTCATAGAAACTGTGGGGGCGCTATTACCCCTGAAATGCCCCGGGGGGGCACGGGTTTCATGAGTTGCGCCCCGGGGAGCCAAATAGAATTTCCCTACTTTTTTTTGTCGTCCTCTTTATTGTTTCCTTCCTACAAACTTAGTGCTGCACAGACATTTTCAGGTAACTTGGTCATTTTGCATACAAATATTATCAAGTTAACAACATGGAGTATAAAATGAGATACTATGACGTTCCAAACGTCACATTATTCCAACCTTGAAAAAAATTTTGACTCCCTGAAAAAAAAATTCTTCAAGGTTCAGATTAAGGCTGTACTGCACTAGCGTAACTTATCTAGCCTAATACACCATTTCTGAGGCCAATCCGACACTGGTAGCAGGCTGTATTGTGCAAACCCTACCGGCATCAGTGTTTGATGGCTGGCGGGATATGCCAAAACCAGCTGTACTGTTCAAATCATGCATACATCACGTGAAGGACAGTGTGTCATGTATCTTAATGTCATTACGGCCTTAGGATCAACCATAAAACCAGATTCACCCTCTAGACCCCGGAAAAAAAAATTGGCTGACTTTTCGACAACCAATTGAGCAAAAAAAAAACTTCGACACTCAACACAAATTTCCTTTTTGCCCCCTCGGCAAGTTCACTTAGTATGAATAAAGGTTCTGAATGTCCCCCACTCCTTGCTGTTGCTGGCCCGGAAATCCGTGGCCGGTGCGTGCCGAGAACCATCAGAATGTGATGGTGTCTGTATTTCGATGGTACAGTCTGCTACTGTGGTCAGATTTCTCTCAGGAATGGTCTACTAGATGTAAATAGTCTACCCTGGTGTGTGATAACCTAATTCTGAACCTTGAAGTTTTTTTTTCCGAAGAGTTGAAGTTTTTTTCGAGTTTGGAATAATGTGACGTTTGGAACATCATAAGATACCGTCATTCCTGATCACCTTATTTAATATTCAGTGCTCTATACAAACATTTTCTCAAGTGAAGGTGGCGTCGCTTGTGCGTTCGCTATGACTTTGCGTCGACACGTGGCGTCATGTGATGTCACGTGGCGTCATAGTGGGGGAGGCCAAGGGGGTTTCCAACGAGACTTGTTTTCAAGCGCCGTTGCACCCAAGAGCTGGTTCGGATGAATCAGGGCAGCGGAGCAAGAGCAAGTTGGGAAGAGGAGATCGCTGTTGTCTATGGGCCGCGTCGAGCGGCTTTTTGGTGCTACGCGGCCGACGGTATGGCTCCTTCTTCCTCATCCGTGGCACTGTCTTCGCCGACGTCCCAGCCACCGACATATCGTTGCCCTCGGCGAAAATCCTCCCTTTCTCGTATTCCCCTTCTCGTACCCAACGCAAGCTTGTACTTGGCAGCTGGCTATACACGTATCCGCTGGCGCCCTCGGACTGGCTCTTGTCTCCTGGACCGATACATCAGTCAGAATTTCCTACCTCCCAGTCTGTTCCTCACGCGGCTGGATGCCATCCTAAATTACTCTCCAGGACGCCGATATCAGGAGTAATTCAAGCCTGTTCAAATCCGTTGCCGAGTCATCCCGCTTGCCGTGACGGGGAATGGATAATGGAGTGCACGGCCAATTAATCATTTATTGATTTTGTACCATCCTAATAACCTGCGCTGCGCCCCCGGTCTCGAAATCTGTGCTGGCTGCAAACTATCTGCCCACTCTCTCGCCAAAAACATCGGTTCAAACAGGCCAAATTCGGGCTTTCATGTACGGCCACCGACCCTATTTCTGTGGCGACAATATATGATCAGACTGGGTGCCGCTGTGGTTATGCGCTCCGACATAACTAACGCTCGTCCCAATTCTGCGTTCTGATTGTTCTTTCCGTCCTTGTCCTTTCTTTCAGGGTTTCCCAATCAAATCCGACCCACCATGACAGGCATTTCGATCTCCCTGCCTTCCAGTTGTCAAGTCCGCACTCGAGGCGCCATAGGTACTCGTTGTATTTTTTCCGGGCACCGAGTAATTTTCCCCATGGCTATGGCTATAATTTCCTTTAGCTCCATACCATCCCCACCTACTCCCGCTCGCACCGAAAAATGGCTGGCTGATGAGCGGCCACTCTCCGACCAACCACAAATACTTGCATTCTGCACCGCCTGTCCCTGTCCACACAAACCCATTCACGACTCAACCTCCAATGTTCAGGTGTCCTCGATAGGGCTCTACGCCATCCCCGCTCGCTACATTAAACCAGCCGATATCGATTTTATCTATCCCATTTCTCAGGCTCGTGCCCACCCGAACTGCGGTTAAGGCCAAGTTCTGCGCGTGGTCAATGCTATTCATTTTTGGATCTCGATAGCTCAACCTTTGACTTTCTCGAAATCCTGGCCAGCACTACACTGTTTTTCCTCGATCGGCCACGGTGTCTCAATATTTATTCGCAAGACTCTCAGAGTACTATCATCCGCCCAACAACCTATCTTTGGACCAGATCTCATGAGACGTGGAACCGGGCCGCGAAGAAGTGCCAAAGCGTGGCCTCGGCATGCATAATCGGTTTCGGAAAGCCGAATTAAATTTCGACAACTAGCGAGAACTTTTTATTCTGATTCTGCAACCAAGAAATTTTCTTCCTCGGTCCAAACAGTGATTTGGTTGAAAACCATTTGCTATTTAGATCGCAGCCGAGTATTCCAGCAGCTGGTTTGACAAGCCGCATGGTCCCGGAATCAAGTCTCTTGACAGATGGTATATGATTACATCGGATAGGATATATCATGTAATTCCGTGACGGCTCGGCTTGATTATTTATGGCTGTGCCGACTAAAGCGCTCCCCTTCCTCTCTCACGTCCTTATCGCATCTTCATCACCATGAAGAGCACCAAGTCTCCTCTCCAGTGGCTTCACCGCAAGAAGTCTACAGCTCGCAACGCAGCTTCCAGCCTCGAGACATCGGCCAAATCCGGGAACACAGCCGAGTCGATTCTCGATACCTTCTCTCTGGCACTGAATTTGGCGGAGCAAGCGCTCGATATTGCGGAAGTGGCACCCTTCATTGGACCGGCTGCTGCCATTCTGCACAAGATCATTGACTCATACAAGGTAGCTTTCGCGTATCATCTCATCCACTGCGCTGATTTTTAGCAGGAATTCAAAACTACTGGAGAAACGCATGATGCTCTGGCGATACACATCGCAGATCTAACTGGGGATATCTGTGCTACGGTGTTGCGGATGCAAGAAACGGACCATTCCGACCAGATTGGTCGGCTCAAACAAGACCTTGAAAAATATGCCTTGTTGAGTGATTGTGGTCTCCGGCTGTATAGTGTTGTTCATCGAGTCAAAGCTTAATTTCAAAGGCCTCTCACTTTCTCAACAACTATGATAATCACGGAAGACTTGCTCACATTGCAGGCCGCAACCAGCTACAAGGTGAAATGGACAAACTCAACCATGAATTAGATTCATATGGGGCGAGATTTGGGGTATTCAAAATTGCATTATGATGTATTGGTACTGATGTCTCGTTTAGAATAATCGTTTGATGGATCTCTATATCAAGCAGGGTGTGGATGCGCAAATCCAGCACAAGGTTCATGATATAGTGTTCGTCCAATCTGCTGGTCCTGCACATCTCAGCTTGCTAATACAATGAGCCAGCGTGGAGGAAAGGCTTGAGAAATGGCTGCAAGCCCCTCCAAATATGACCACAAAACAACATGAGACAGAGAAGCTTCAAATGGAAGGCACCGGACAATGGTTGCTTGAGGGTGACACATTTATCAACTGGGAAGACAATGCTGGAGTGCTTTGGATTGAGGGTTCCAGTAAGTTGTTCTCAATCCAGGAAATGGCAAGTCTGACCAATGATGCAGCGGGCACTGGAAAAAGTGTACTCAGGTAAAACATGTGGTACTCTCTTTCAACAATTTGGCATCTGATAGTGCAATTAACAGTGCCACAGTGATCAAGAACCTCTTTGCAGAGGGGAAGCGGTTCACTCCTTGTCCTCCTGCGATTGCATTCTTTTATTTTGACTTCAGGAACAAAGAGGCCCAAAGTGTGGAAATAGCACTCCGCCGAATCCTTCTCCAACTTTCAGCACAAGCTCCCCATCCTTATGAGACTCTGAACAAGCACTATGAATTGTCAGATGGACAGAAATTGCCAAGCAGTCAAGACCTTCTTAGCATACTCTACAGGCTCCTGCATGAACTTGGCCGTACCTATATCATTCTTGATGCACTTGATGAGTGCAATGACTTCAAGCAAATTGTCGCTCTTGTTTTGGTCTTGAGTGAATGGAAAAAAACTCCATTGCACCTCTTGATTACAAGTCAACATCGGGATATCTTCACAAAAGGCTTTGGTAGTGTGGCCCAGGTTGTACTGGATGTCAATGTCACCCAAAGAGACATTGAGTTCTTTGTTTCCAATGAACTTCAGACCAATTCTGATCTGGAGGCTTGGCAATCAAATGCCACTCAAATTGCAGAACAAGTCACTCTCAAAAGCAATGGAATGTGAGCTCCTTCCTTGCTTTTGACTTATCACTCCACTAACTGAATTATTCACAAGGTTTCGTTTGGCTGCATGTCTCCTAACAGAACTGGCCCACTATGTGTACCCTGAGGATGAAGATTTGCACCAGGTTCTGGAATCACTGCCCAATGACTTGTTTGGAATTTATGATCGGTTCATATTGGCAATACCAACGCACTGGTTTCCTTATGCTGAGGCAGCCTTACAATGGATAATGTTCAATTGTGGGAACTGGGACACAGAATTGTCTCTGCCAGTACTTGCTGATGCAGTTTCATTTGATTTTTCAAGTTCCATACAGTTCATCTATAAACCAAATCGACAAGGGCCCAATAAATCTGCAATTTCCAAGTGGTTGGCTGGTCTCATCACAGTGGGTGGAAAGGTGGTCACACTAGCACATGCATCAGTCCAAGATTATCTTCTATCTGGGCACTTCAAGCAGACATTCCATTGTGATCTTGCTGATAACCTTTCACATGATTTGATTTCTCGCACATGCATCAGTTATCTTGACAACTTTCGCAATCATCCCCTAGAATCAGAGAAAGTACACCTGTATCCATTGGCAGAGTATGCAGCCCAACATTGGTACTACCACACAATCAGCTCAAAGGACAAGAAATCCCTGCTATCTAGGGGAATACAACTTCTGGATGACAGGTCATATCATGTATTGTTACATCTAGCCGACAGGTGGAAATCAGTCAACCCACCACGCCTGCATTTTTGTTGTGAAATGGGATATTTTGAATGTGTATCCCATTTCCTTGCAAACAGAGCTGTAATAGACTTGGTAGTTGAAAATAGCACCCCATTAATTCATGCCACCTCTTGGGGCCACCAGGAGACTGTACAGCTTCTTCTGGAGAAAGGTGCCAATGTTGACCTAGGAGGTCAAGGATATGACAGTGCACTGGGTACTGCCTGCTATCAGAGCCACCAGGAGATTGCACGGCTCCTTCTTGAGAATGGTGCTGATGTTGACCTTGGAGGTGGAGAATATGGGAGTCCACTGGGCACTGCCTGCTATCAAGGCAACCAGGAGATTGCTCAGCTCCTTCTTGAGAAAGGTGCTGATGTGAACCTTGCAGGTGGAAACTATGGCAGTCCACTAGGTGCTGCCTGCTATTGGGGCCAACAAGAGACTGTACAGCTCCTTCTTGAGAACGGTGCTGATGTGAACCTTGCAGGTGGAGAATATGGCAGTGCACTAGGTACTGCCTGTTATCAGGGCCACCAGGAGATTGCACGGCTCCTTCTTGAGAAAGGTGCTGATGTGAACCTTGCAGGTGGAGAATATGGAAATGCACTGGGCACTGCCTGCTATCAGGGCCACCAGGAGATTGCTCAGCTCTTGCTTGAGAAAAATGCTGATGTGAACCTTGAAGGTGGAAACTATGGCAGCCCACTGGGTGCTGCCTGCTATCGGGGCCACCAGGAGATTGCTCAGCTCTTGCTTGAGAAAAATACTGATGTGAACCTTGGAGGTGGAAACTATGGCAGTCCACTTGGTGCTGCCTGCTATTGGGGCCACCAGGAGATTGCCCAGCTCTTGCTTGAGAACAGTGCTGATGTAAACCTTGGAGGTGGACACCATGGCAGTCCGCTGGGTGCTGCCTGCGACCAGGGTCATCTGGAGATTGTACAGCTCCTCCTCAACAAAGGTGCTGGTGTAAACCTCATAGGTGGAGACCATGGCAGTGCACTGGGGACTGCCTCCTATTCGGGTAAACAAGAGATTGCCCAGCTCCTCCTCGAGAAAGGTGCTGATCCAAACCTCAGAGGTGGAACCAATGGCAGTCCACTCGTTGCTGCCTGCTATTGGGGCTACCAAGAGATTGCACACCTCCTTCTTGAGAAAGGTGCTGATGTAACCCTTGGGGATGAAAACTATGGCAGTCCACTGGGTGCTGCTTGCTATTGGGGCCAACAGGGCATTGCATGGCTCCTTCTGGAGAAGGGTGCTGATGTAAACTTTGGAGGCGGACACCATGGGAGTCCACTGGGTGCTGCCTGTGACCAGGGTCATCTGGAGATTGTACAGCTCCTCCTCAACAAAGGTGCTGGTGTAAACCTCAGAGGTGGAAACAATGGCAGTTCACTGGGTGCTGCCTGCAATCAGGGCCAACTGGAGATTGTAAAACTCCTCCTCAAGCAGGGTGCTGATATAAACATCAGAGGTGGAGACCATGGCTGTCCACTTGGCACTGCCTGCTATAGGGGTGAACTGGAAATTGCACAGCTCCTTCTTGAGAGAGGTGCTGATGTAAACCTCCGAGGTGGAGAATATGGCAGTCCACTGGGTGCTGCGTGCCATTGGGGTAAACTGGAGATTGGAGAGCTCCTACTTGAGGAAGGTGCTGATGTAAACCTTGGAGGTGGAAACCATGGCAGTCCACTGGGTGCTGCTTGCTATCGGGGTCAACTGGATATTGTACAGCTCCTCCTCCACAAAGGTGCGGATGTAAACCTCAGAGGTGGAAACCATGGCAGTCCACTAGGTGCTGCCTGCGATCAGGGCAAACTAGAGATCATACAGTTCCTTCTTGAGAAAGGTGCTGATATAAACCTTAGCGGTGGGGAGCATGGTAGTCCACTAGGCACCACCTGCTATTGGGGTGAACTGGAGATTGCTCAGCTCCTTCTAGAGAAAGGTGCTGATGTAAATCTCAGAGGTGGGAACCATGACAGTCCACTGCACACTGCCTGCTATCAAGGTGAACTGGAGATTGCACAGCTCCTTCTTGAGAAAGGTGCTGATAGTAGTCTGCTTTTTCTGTGAGGGTGGGTTGGACCGGTGCGATCGCATGCCCATCAATGTAGTGTGCTTTCCTCCTGCCCAAAATTTGGGACTTCAATCCAGTTCAAGTGTTGGAAGGTGGATGTGGGATGTCGCAAAATCATTGTTGTTGCTACAGGTGCCCATAATCTGTTAAAGAATGTGGGGTGCAGGTGCAGTTGGAGGTAAGGAGTATGGGGAGCAAAGATGAGTGTCAGAACCTGTTGATGCAGGAGAGCTATAACAGAATGAAGAGTGTTGTGGGTGAGACATAAGTATATATGTAACATAAATTTCACCTGTCAGTGCATTGATTTGTATGTGAGAAATACTGTGTCAAAACTATTTGGACAACTGGCATGTCTTCCAACTCAAAATCAGGTACAACTTGCATGTTACCAGCCCAGGCATGCAATCTCTGAGAACATAGTTGATCTGGCATGTGTCAATCCCAGGCGTGAGCAAAGATAATCTGTCCAGGGGTTTCAATAGACCAGTGAGTGTGTCTGTCTATGATATGTCAATAGACAGACCAGTCGATCTGAGTTTGAAATTGGATTACATGCAACATCCCATAACAGGTGATTTGTAATCTCAAATCAAACTTGCCTTGCAATATTTCTACTGGACAGAAATGTCTCAATTAAATCCCATCCAGGGCTTAAATACTTCAAAGCATATACTGCCAACTTTCTGAATATTTTTGGGCTGTCCTGCTCCTACAATGGAATGGCTGTCCGCATTGTGTGCGGAAGTGATTGGGATTACAAATTGCCCAGTATGGGATGCCGCACGTAATCCAATTTCAAACTCAGATCGACCAGCCACTATATCCAGACTTGTCCCATATAGCAGCTGGATTCAAACCTAGGGTTTCAAGACAAGCTAGGAAGCCTGGCTCTGTGTCAAGGTTACCTGGCTCTCGGGGTGGATCAGTGGGATCGTCATCCTATCATGCAGCCTTTCTTTGTGTTACTAGCTAAACAATCCATGCTAGAGCTAGGCGAGCTAGTTTAGGGATCCTCCGCACTATCCACACCTGGGACAGTTTTCTTGAAACACAGTGATCGGCTTGGCATCATGTCAGCCCCCCAAGAATCGACAAACTCAAAAATCACAGCACACTGCTACCATTCGTCCATCCGACGATTTGGAATGCTGATAATCAGGAAGGAAAGAACATGATGAAAGTTAAATGAAAGCAACAGCACTGTAGCCGAATCAGGTATGAGCATCTATCAATTTGTCCTTATTTGGCCCCAACTCCTGCCTTTGTCTTTCAGATCTTGCAACTTGTGCAGAACAGCAAAAGGGGAAGAGCAAGGCATGGGGAGGCAAGGGCAAGATGGGCAATTATACGCTACAGGGCGCGCTGACCACACCCCGGGTGACGATGTACAGCACCAAGGCACTGTACAGTGCATGTCTTTCCTGTTACTAGATCAAGCCGGGTGATGGACATTGGCTTGTGCAGAACGGATCCACAAAGGCAATATTGACCTTAACTTGGAGTACCAGCGAGGTGCGGTGCGCGCGTGATGCCTGTGTTTGTACCGAATTACAATTACTTTAATGCAGAGGTTGTGTGGCCCAAGAGCAAGCAGATCGGCATCATCAACTCAATCTTGCGCAATTTCTACATCCTGCCAGTTATATTTGCGGTCAACAGCTTCGACGACAGCACGGAGAAGCTGACGTGCATCAACGGGAAGCAGTGTCTGACGTCCATACATCGGTGCACCCTTTGATTCTATTCTTATTGCCGAGATTTAATGCAATACAGCTTCATGGAAGGCTTGATCCCCAGTGAGAAACTTGTCTTGGGATATCTTGGCTTGTGGTGATCTCAGCAGAATCCAGGATATCCCAGCACCAGCCATCAGAAATATGGCACTTTTCCTTGGGATATCTTGGGTTTTGCTAGGTTGCCATTTGCATGTGCAAATTTGGTTCCAATATTATTTTATTTGTGGTAATAAAGCCATTGCTCCGCTGTTACCCACGCATACACCAGCGCTCTCTGCATCCTCCAACGCTGTGACCCGACTCTCTGATATCTCGCCAACATTAAAAGGCACCCATTGCTTTTTCTCCTGTGCACCTGCCGCTGCATGCCCACCATCAACGAGCTTAGACGCACGCACCCTCATCGTCCGAGTTGGACTCAAGCTCCACGGAGCACATGGGAAAAATTGCGAGGAGCATCTCCATTACTGTGGGGTGCAGGTGAGTAAGAGAATAGGAGGAAAGGAGGTAAGAAAGATCTATAGAGGAAAGAGGGGCCGCTATGCGCACACATATGTGGATGCCCGGTAGTACCTGCCCAGCTGTGCGGCTCCTGTGTTGCATTCCCATCCCATCCCATCCCCTGTGCCATCCACATCCACGTCTACATGTCATTTGCACAAGCATACACTCTGCATGTGCACACACAATTGTCCAAGACACCTTGTGCAGGGCTGGTATCTCGCACCCGGGAATCATACCCTGCCTGCATTCTCCGCCCCAGGCCACCCAGGCCACCCCAATTGACATGGTCAGTCGCCTTCACATCACCACGGCAAGGGCATATCAAGGAATGGTGCATGGCCACCCACATCACCCCGCCCCTCACCCCACGCACTCCAGCTCGCATGCGCGCACTCTCTTCCCATCTCTCCTACTCCCCCAAACAGTCATGACTTTTACCAGACACAAAAACTGCACCATTTTTTCCCAGAAATAAAGTGGAAGCAAGAAACCGAAGATGGCGCTGACAGAATATGCACGTACTCTTCGTAGCCACACCCAGCAGGCTCCACGCAAACACATTCTGGAATTTGGGCAGCCAGTACGGCTGCAGGCTGACGTTGTACTGTCAGATTGTGATGTTCTTGTTGGGGTACTCGACGGGAATACTATAGATGTACTGCGAGGCGATCTTGTCGATGCGAGACCCTGTTGAATAAACAATGTTTCTGTGCACTACATCTGTTCAAGTTGCTCCGACTATTAGTTTAGCTGCACAGCTCGTCAGATTTGTTGCTACCTAGTCCAGGATGCAACGGATCTTGTCAAGAGCTAGATGCTCGGGGCATGTGGAAATTTGCGCGCACCCCCAGACTTGATTAAAGCTTAATTAAGCGCTTGGTTCAAAGTCCATAGCACAAAGTCTTGGCGTGTGGTGCTTTGAGATCGTGGATGACAACATTTTGAATAGCAAGTGCACAAGTGCTCAGATGCTTGACACAGGAAGTTTTGAGGTCTTGTCATTGTTTTTTGGGGTTCTTGCAGTTAAGACGGATATGTACAATGAGATAATATGGCAGCTTCATGCCACCAATGAGCTAGTACTGATGTCACCCAATTTGTGTCCAATTTGCGTCCAATTGTGACTGATAAGACAGGTCAGACGACAGAGAGGTAGGGTCGATATTGTTGTTCTTGCAGCTCTCAGCGTTGGTGAGAAGGCACTGGTAAGAATCTGAGATGGGTAACCAGAAGACAGGTGACGTGGCCAGCCGAAGGTGCAGCCAAACAGAGTCATCAACAGACTTAGTGAGGAATTGGCTTTGGCTGACATCATTAATATTTCATTGTCTGCAGCGAAAAATGACTTGATCAAGATATCCTAAGATAGTTTTTTTGGGACCCAGCATAACTCAAGATTTCCCAGGATATCCCAAGATATCCCAAGACGGGTTTCTCACTGGGCTTGATCCCGTACATCGTGTCTGGCGCCCCTCTCATCTGGCATCCTATTTACTTGCTGCAGACAAAGATCCCTCCACCGGCAAAAAACTCTGGTACTGCGACAACCCTGAGGCCGCATCCTCCTCTGTATGTCTTGCTATCTTGATTATATTATCTAGCCCCGCACTCTTCATTATTATATACAGTTGACTGACTCATAATGCATTGGATTTAGCTGTCCACCAACTTGGTAGGCTGAGATTTATGCAAAATCCTTTATAACACATAATGCATAAGATTTTGGGTGATTTACGCACCCCAAGGAGCAATGTGCCAGTGATATCCCTCTCATTTCATGAATTTTTCGAGTCAAAAAGGGGTCCTGAGAGGTTTCTTTTGTTCAAGACCAGCCAATTTACAGTCGAGTCGCTCATCTGGAATACCGTCGGGACAGGCCCCACGGCTATTCCATATGACGGTTATTCCAGATGGAATAAATGAATAAAAAATTCGAATCAAAATCATCTTTTGTGCGGAAAAATTCCTATGTAAAGTACGATGTTATATTAGTTTGAATCTTCAACTCCTCCACCTCTTGTACCATTGCTCCACGGAATTTGTGCAAATAACTACCCAGTGGCAAAGCCACTTCCAAATCAGGTCGATGTTGGATGATTTTTTGAAGAAGATCGACTGCTGCCATTGCATCTTGCTTGTTGAAGTTGAATTCAGGCTCTGGGGGCTCTTCCTCGTCCTCTTCACCTTCATTGGCCTCCTTTCAAAGATATTCTAGGATCTGGTGTTCACCAGCATCTCCATCAGCGAAATGGAGGAATTCAGAGTCAAAATCTTGTTCAATCAACGGATTAAGGAGCTCGTCAATTGATGCTTCCTCGCCACGAATGCAGCGTTCGTCACGGAGTTTCTGGACGATATCCGAGAATGCTTTCTCAGCCTCCTTGAGATGACGGTTGTGCGCAATGGGTGAGGGCAATGAAGTGTTCGAGATCGGGAGGGCTGAGAAGTCCGGCATCAAGGCCCGAACAGCCGCTTCGGCAACAACGGCGTCCTCCTCTGCATCCATCATAGCATCAAGAGCAGCTTTCCACTCTCCTGGAATATAATCCTCCCTAAGAACCGCTTTGAGGCCCCTGTCAGCAGCGGGATATGTCATGGACGTGGTCGCAAACTGAAGGACAACATCCCAAGCTGCATGTGAATCTGTGGCAGCCTGCGATTCGGAGGTCGGGGTGGACAGTGGGACATCTGGTTCCATGACAACATCGCCATTGGCGTCAAGGCCTACGTTGGTCTCTCCATCGTTGGTCTCTCCATCGGTGTCAGGGGCATTGGGATCAACAAACAAGTCCTCCCATTTGTCAGTCTCCTTCGGACAGATCTTTGCATGGGTCCAGCAATTGGCAATTGTGGACTGCGTGACGTCGTCCCACGATTTGGACAGAATTCTCATGGTGCTGAGGATGTCAATTTTGAATGGTGATGGGTCATTTCGCTCATAGAGATCGAGCGCGCGGATAGCAAGGGACCGACAGTAGTGGGCTTTCAGGCATCAAATGATGCCTGTGTCGCATGGTTGAACAAATGAGGTGAGATTTGGTGCGAAGAACACCACAAAAATATCTGTGAGTTTGTATGTGATTTTGTGTCCAGAGAAGTTGTCGATGGAGAGGAGGATGTGTCGCTTCTGATGCTGCATCTTCTTGTCTAATTTACGAAGCCATCTGTGAAGGGTGAGTCAGCAATGACAGGGTTTTGAACGGGAATTTACGCACTCTTCCCAAAGCACACCCATCATCCAAGCTTTTTTGTTGGCTCAATAATAAAGGGAAGGTCACATTCGGGCAGGATTTTTGCCTCTGAATACCCATGGTTTTTGATAACGACCAATGAACACCAGTTCTTCCTTCTCGGTGCCGGTTGAATTGCATGCCACCAACACAGAGATGCGGAACTTGTCCTGCTTCTCGCCGCTCATGGGTGCAGCACAGAGGGTGCGATCTGGAGGTGCGGATGGGAAAAAACTAGTCTCATCCGCGTTCCAACGATCCTCCGACGCGTATCTCGACATCAGCTTCTTCATCCGGGTCTGCTCTTCGTCAACAGCTTTCAAATCAACAGACCCAGCTTCGCCATGTCGTCTCCATTCCTTAATGCCATTCCTGAGAGCCGTGAGTTTAAATCGGAACATTTCACGAGCGTAACAGCCTCACGCCTTCTTGAATGAGTCAAGCCAGCCTGTGCCAGTGAGGCAACGTTCCGCAGGGATCTTCAAAGCCTCTTCAAATTGTTTCCTCTTCTCCACGAGCATCGCACCCGTCACATTTCGTCTTTTCTCCTCCATGTCCCGAACCCACAAAGCCAATGCGGCATCCACCTCCGGACAGGTGATGACTCGTGCGCGCTTCATGGAAAGGGCACTGGGATTTGCTGCAACAGCCTCGCGGATTTTGGCTTTGATTTTAAGCTTCTTCAAAAGAGCTGACTGCGTGAATAGAAGTCTGCCACCTTCGCTGTCAGGGCGAGTTGAAAAATATGCGGCAACAGCCTTCTGGGACATGTCGTGCTCCTCCATATGGTCGAAGACATCCGCCCAGTCACCATAAGTAAGGTCTTGGTGTCGTTCATCTTTTTGGAAGCGAGCAGCTGTGCAATGGGCCTGTTTAGGCTTAGGACTGGGTTTTGCGCGTGGTTTAGTCGATTTTGGTAGGTTCTTATCTCTGGCACAGACAGCCCGGCTTTTGTGTAGCTCAGTAATTGCCATGAGAAGAGAGTGAAGGCAAAAAGTAGTTGTTTGTGCACACAATAAGAAATTACAATCCTATGCCACCGACTAAAAATAGTTATGGCTCTCCAAAGCGTTGTAGGATTTTCTTTTTTGGGCACCCACGTAATGGAATATCAGCTCCAGAGCATAATCCATATGCTATATTACGGAAAGTGGAATATTGCCCTGTCCCGATGCAGGATGGGCCCAAAAGCGATTCCATATTGGGGATATTCCATATGAGGTGATTCCACAGGAGCGACTTGACTGTAACAGTTTGAATGCAAAACTCTGTCCAAACTTAACCCCTATTCAACAAGGTTACCTCTTTCGGCCAAATATGTAATGCTCATTGGCTTCGTTTCAACATGATGCATATGTTTGAAAGCACAAATACTGGTGTCAATAACATTCTTGCTGATGTGAACAGCTCACTTCTGCAATCTCAGTCAAATTGGCAAAATTGTGACAAATGTCACGAATGTCACACCATGGGAAGAATCCCACAATGCATATTGCTCATAATGCATAGGGTTTAGGTGTCCACTGATCCTATGCGTTATGAGCCAGCCAACTGTACTGTCAAGTACTAACCTGCCACTCGCAGACCTTCAAATCGCACAAACCAAAACTAAAACCTAAAAAGCTCCTCCCCGCGCGTTTCCGGAACCTTTTCGACGGCAAGATGGTCGTGTGCGTCGAGTACCATGATTTGGAGGATTTGGAGGAGCGGGAGATTTTTCAGGTGGGTGGTTTTTGAATGGAGGGGTTTCGGTATTGCGTGTGTTTTTTCCCGCGCGGTGTTTTGGATGGGAATAGACGGGAAGGCGGGGCCGTCCCTTTTCGAGGGCGTGGGGGGCGTCTCGTTTGTCGGTTTCGACGAGGTGAGGCGCATCCCGTCTCGTTTTCCGAGGACGTGCGGCGCGTCTCGTCTCGTTTTCCGACACATAAGGCGCGCCGCGGATTTTCCCAGAACATGGGGACGAGGAGGGCGCGTTTTTTGGGAGCGAGACCGGTCGCTTGATCCTTCCGCGCCCGAGCGTCTTTGGCTGCGGGGGAGTGGGTGTTGTCTGGGTTTTGTGGGAGACGTTCGAACGCGAGATCCCAGTAGAGATAGGGTGAGCGGGACGGGGAGGAAAGCACGTTCATCGGGTTTCTGAGCGGGGACCGTTTCTTGGAACGGCACGATGGCAGTGGGAGAGGGAGCGGGAGCAGGTGGGGTGAGGGGACGTCTCGCGATCTCGCGTCCCTCGATTTTTCGTGCGGAGGGGAAGGGGGGTGGAGGCGAGGTGAGGAGCATCCCGCCATCTAGACGGTGTATGCGTCCAGGTCCAGCTGGACGATGCGTGCGTGCGCTAGCGTGGAGGTGCGGGAGGGTGTGGGGCTGGGCCTGCTTGCCTACTATCCATTTTGGGGAGGGTGGGCTAGCGGGAGAGGGACGTATATCTCGGCTCGCACTACATCGCCGATTCACCTTTCTTTCAGGGAGGCGAGGAGATATGTTTCGCTCGGACGCCAGGGAGTGGGCGTGGGCGCTGCAGACGCTGACGCTGATGGTCGTGCGCCGGGTGTGGGGGCGCTAGCGAGCGTGGAGGTGCGGGTGCGGGAGATGACCGGGCGAGAGGGACGTGTCTCGTGTCGCGTCTCCGCTTTCTCTCCGGCGTCCGGGGAGGCGAGGAGATGTGTTTCTCTCGGACCCGCGACCCTTGCTCGTGACGGGCGCGCGCCGCGCGTGGAGCAGGCGCCCGGGCTGGCGATGTGAGGTGAGGTCAGGCCTGCATCCCGCTTCCCATATGTTGTCTTCAGCGGGGGGTGAGAGAGGGAGGTGCGTCGCGCCGCGTCTCCGCTTTCTTTCTCGGGAGGCGAAGACATGTTTCGCTCGGACGCCCGGCCCTTACCCATGACGGTCGCGCACCAGGCGTGAAGCAGGCGCTGGCCATGGCAATGACTATGGCGAGGGAGGTGTGGGCTTTACCTTGTTTCGCCGCCTGCGCAGGCACCGCACAGCAGGCACAGGGAGAAACGTCCGCCTGGGGCGCAGCCAAGGACAAGCGGGCAGGCACTCGTTCCGTATTTCATTTCCTTTCCCGAGGGCGAAATGGATGGAGGAAGGTGCGTGAAGCGAACGCACGAATGCCTCTCGCCGTCTCCTTGCCCGTTTTTCATTTCTTCTTTCTTTATACGCTATTTCTCTTCCTTTTCTCCCCTTCCCCTCTCTTGCGCTACATCAGACTTTCGACAAAAATCTTGTGATCTTGTACAAGACCTCACAAGACCCAACAAGACTGCAAGACACAGCCAAAGTGCTGCAAGATCGCAAGACCACAAAGCTAGAGATGATTCTCACAAGATCACTCGTTCGACTCTGGCTGGAGGCTTTAATTTTGAAAATTGAAAAGCTTGTGGGAATCACACGGTCGTTATAATTTTTTAGAGGACTCCTCACGACTCTCACAGCCCTCTTGTCTCTTATTGCTACATTTTTCGAAAGGTTTTGCTTAGCTTTTCTTGCACTTTGACCTTGTGAGCTTGTGTGGTGGCTGTGCCACAAGGTCACAAGGCCCGAAAGACCGCAAGATTTTTGTCAAATGGCTGATGTACACTAGGGATTATGCTGTAGTTTGGTCGAAGCGGACATTTTATCTGTAGGATTAAATAGCGTCGTTGGGAGTGTAACCTTGAGTGTAACCTTGTCTGTGTATGCGTGTGATAGGTAGAACACTGAGATCAATTTGTCGGAGGACTAATTGTGGGATTAATTGGCTGAACTGTTAGGTTTAGCTACTTACGAGACACTTCGATTGATTGTGTCCTGATCTGATACAGCGACAAACAAGAATGTGTCATTTCAGACTTGTCACTTCCTAAATTGTGGTCTTCCTTGGGACCATTCTGCATTTAGAGTTTCTTGCTGAATTAATGCTCTCTGTGCTACTTTCAAGCTACTTTCCACATTTTTCTGGAGCACAAATGTGCACGGGCCGTGTATGGATATTGAATTCTTTGCTAGTGTATGTTGTATGTGTCATTTTGGCCTTGCAATCGGGAATCATGTTCCGGATTGGTTCCGGATGTGTCAAACCAGATTTGATTTTCCCCGAGGTTGGTCCGAAATCAAACACGATAGCTGGTATGATGGCAATGAAACACCCCTTTTTCGCCCCTTGCTCTGAGCCACTATGTCAACTCTCTGCAATCTCCCAATCTCTTTGACTTTTGACCCAACTGCTAAAGCTTCCTCTGTATCACTTGACTGGGTCCTCAGCTCCGGTGTCCGCACCCGCAATTCTTGTGTATCTGGCCAGCTGACTCTTCCGAGCAACAAAGGGGTTCTATCTGTGCCTGTGAACAGCATCTCGGTGGCTCCCTCTTTGCCCTCGGATCTAGTACTGGGCATGGACTGGTACACATTTGTATGCAACTCTCACGCCGGCTCTGTTGTTCATTTTGCATCGGGCCCGCTTGCGCTGCTCCCATCTGTCATAGGGGTACACCCTTTCCCACGTGTGTCATATGTTTTCCCACTCGCATCAATGAATTTAAGGCATTAACAGCCTCATCCACTGCCACTATGTCCCGCGGAGACATTGTGTCCGCATCATCAGTGTCCGGGGGCGGACCTGATGCTATGACTACCCCCTCGTCTGTACCGGAGGGTGCAGATGTTGGAGGGATGCTTTCGCAGACCTTCGTTCGCACATGTATCATTCATCGCACCCGTCTCATTCAGACTCTTTGCACGATGTGCAAACCGAGAATCCCGTTTGCTATGATATAGAGGATCCATTTGTCCGTCTCACCGTGCGTGAAAAAAATCTGGTTGTGCAATTTCTTGTTTGCCAGCCACATACGACACTTACTACGCTAAGAAACATGGCAGTTCGTCACGAGAATATTCAAATAAGGGATTCAAACAAGATACGGAAAACTGTGGATGTCCTACGACCTGATTTCCTTGATCATTGCTGTACTGAGGTGTGTCTGATACTGAAGTCTGAAGCTGCTACAGCTGGTATAACATCTCTTCCGCTTTCAACAAGTGAAGTTTCAGAATCTCAGAAAATTCTCAGTCGTCGGACCTCAAAAAAAAGGAAAGCAGACAGTGCAGCCAACCACACTCCCAACAAGATTTCGCGTTTGAACGGCGTCGAATTCCCTATCTTACTGCCCCAAACAGAGAAAGATCAAATAGTGCGTGAATTCCGTAATGCTACAAACAATTCCGCGTTGAAACGAATGGAATGTTCCTTCTGCGGCAAATTCGAGGATGCCACCCAAGTCAAAACGAGACCTGTTGACAAGCTTGACATTTCGCTGCTGACCAGGGCTGTTGTGCAACTTCGTGAGGTATCTCAGCAGCCCGGAATTGAACCCTTCAAACCTCAGTCGATCCTCAACGATTCATTTGTACTTTGTCATCTTTGTAATTCCGCAGTCAAGAGAAATGCTTTTCAGTCTATTCCGTTGCGCAGCTATGCCAACGGCTGTTGGATTGGAGATATTCCAATGGAACTTCAAGAATTAACATTCCTTGAGGAGCAATGCATTGCTCGTGCATGCGCAACAAGGTGTATGTTCAAACTTACTTTGGGTCCGTCCGGTCAGTTTGCTGCTCGGGGAAATGTTTGTATCCTGCCTCAAGATACAGCCTCTATGGCTTCTGCGATGCCTGTTCCACTGTCACAGCTACAAGATGAGATCTGTGTGATTCTCGTTGGCTCACCGGACACACCCGTTACTCATGACATGTTGAAAAAATCACCACTATTGGTACGACGTGAGAAGATCAGAGCAGCTCTGTTTTGGCTGATAGAGCATAATCCTCTCTATGCTGACCTCAAACAGGAGGCAATAGTTGAGAACTTGGAAGAGTACCCTGTGTATGATTGCCCCTTTGCGGTTACACATTTTCTGCGTACAAATTCTGCTAGCAATCAAGGGTCTTCGTACACATCATATTCTGATGAAGCAAATGCAGCACTGTTTGAGAGCTCTCCATCTATTGAACCTACCTCGACCTCACTTGTGGATGTTGATAACATGGAGGCGACATATCAGCAGAGAAAGCTTGTAGCTCTCCGGAAATTGAAGGAACAGGAAGCTGGCTTTGTGAAATTTCCCTCTGGTAATACCCCACTGTCTACCTCAAAAAATCCTCGTGTTTTTGGGTGGTTATGGCCTAAACTTTTCCCATACGGAGTCGGAATGATAGACAACAATAATGTTCGATTGTCGCAAGAGATCCCGTTCCATCAGGTTGACACTTCCCCTCATGTACAGCACCTCTTGTCGCTTGCGGACAGACGCTTCCAGGTACACAAATCTTTTATCTTTGTTATGAGTAATATATTACAGCGTCGAAAGTCGTCTTTCAATGCCCAGCTGGCTACGAATCGGTCCTGGTTTCCGGTAGTCCAGGATTTGATGCAAAAAATTGACATTGATTCAATGAATAGCTACCAGGCAAAACTAGAAGGGAACCCATTCGCAAAACCGGAGAGTGCGGGAGAGAAAGCAGCTGCACAAGTAATGAAATATCTCAGTTATGTGTCCGATCACATTCCGGGCTCCGTTGGTGATGTTGAGAAAATGAAACTGGAGATGCGTAGTACTATAATCTGCGAGGGATTGCCACATGTTTTTTCAACGACCAATTTTGCTGACTCCCATAATCCAATTGCCCAGGTTTTGGCAGGAAGAGAAATTGACTTGGACCAGATTTTCCACGCGCTCGGTGAAGACAAGTTGGAACCTGGCCTCCATGCCAAAACACTGGCTGAGAATCCTGTAGCCGGTGCAAAGTTTTTTGACTTGATGTTGACTAAATTCTTGGAGATAGTCCTTGGCACAGACAGAGATTCAAAGATCGGAATTCTGGGAAAGGTCAAGGCTTGGTACGCAGCAGTTGAGAATCAAGTTCGCGGGTCACTCCATGCTCATAAGCTGTTGTGGATTGAGGGTGCGCCTCCTTCGCCATTGGAAATCAAGGAGCGAATGAATTCAGACCCTGAGTTCAAGCAAAAGCTCACCGAGTGGTATGATGATCTGATCTCCCAGAGCTTTCCCAAAAACACAGTTCCTTACGTGCCAGTTGATGGTACCCCAAAGCAACTCCCCGTTTTAAGCCGTCCGTTGGATCCTGATTCTCCGGATTACCACAGCAAGAGAGATCAGCACCACAGAGATCTGTGCGAAAATACTGGGTTGGTTCACGAGCATAATGCTACGTGCTTCAAACATATTCCTCACAGAATTCAAGCTCTGGCAGATCCCGACTCTGACTGCCGATTCCGACTTCCACGGCCCCTTGTTGCAGAAACTCATTTCGATGATGAGGATGATCTTTTAATCCGTTGTGATAACGGGAGTCTGAATGGCCATAACCCAACAGCCACTCTTTGTCTCGGTTGTAACACTGACCTGAAACAGACGGCGTCGGGCTCATCTGCAATGGCAATGGTTGAGTACATGTGCAACTACACCACAAAGTTGCAGCTCGATACCTCGGTTGTATTTTCTGCCCTTTGCGCATCAATCAAACTGTTGCGAGATAAGCCTCCAGAGAATATTGACGGAGAAGTCGACCAATCGGAAATGACCCGCTTGATGCTGGTCAAAACAACGAATGCATTAGTTGGGAAACGGGAACTCACAGGCCAACAGACTGCAAGTTTTTTACTGGGTCACAAGAATAAATATGTATCTCATCATTATGAGCAGTATTGGTGGTCAAGTATGCTTCGAGATCTTGCGCGGGACATTTTCACCACTGTGGTTGACTCAGAAACGGTCCCAGAAACAAATGAAGTTGGAAATGGCGAGGAGTTGTCCATTGAGGAGGGCGAGAACTTGAATCAAGATTATTCGGGTGACCGCTTAGTTATCCCAGCAGATGAAGATGATGGTATGGTCATGCTTACAGCCGAAAATCTCAATCAGGAGCCTGCAATTGCGGAAAGTTCAAACGAGAAACGATATTCTAGACTCTTTGAGGATATTTTTTATCGGCCACCACAGCTGGATCGGATGTGCATCTGGGATATCATGAGAAACTTTGTCAAGGAAAAAAAGCCGAGGTCAAAAACCCAGCGTAAGACCTACCTGACGTTCAAACCCGGGCACTCCCAGTACACAACACACTGCTTGAAAGAATTAGATGATCCACGGATACCAGTTTTGATGGGCTACCGTATTCCGCGATGTGACCTTCAAACCGATGAACTAAAGTATGCTGTGGCCATATTGGCCTTGTTCAAACCATGGTCAGCAAGAAAGTCCTCGCCTCTCAAATTGCCCGATATCTCATGGCAAGATGCTCTGAATGATATAAAAGCTTCAATGTCGCCGGAGCACACTAGAATTGTCCAAAATATGCAGTTGTTGTATCAAACTCACGATGCAAAATTTGACTTTGCTGCCAAACGAAGTAAACGACTGGTTGAATTGAAAGGATTAGCCAAGTCGAGAGACATTGACATTCAAGACCCCGACGAGTTGTATGATCCTGTGTGGGAGAATGCAATGCAGACAACCTTTGAGGACGATGAATTAAATCCTGATAATTCTATCTTTCTCAAGGACACCAGAGCCACTCGGGACGCTAAGCAGATAATATCTGAGGCACGGAATGGAGGGTTTTATTCCATAGTCCAAGCCCCCAGTCGTCAACTCAGTGCCATATTCGAGTCAAGATCTGTCCTAGGAAATGACGATGATGTTGTTGCCGCGGCCACTGCAGCCAAGAGACTGTTGGATGAGAAAGATTTGCTGATCAAGTCCCGACTACGAGCTGCTCAAGACTCGAGGGATAGCGGAGCCGGAAATTTGCATCTATCAAGGCCATCCGAGCGCATACCCATTGCACTCTGTACAACCTTGGAAGCTGAACTCAAAAAAGCACGAGAACTCTGTGCAAAATCCAGTATCAGAGATTCAGAATCCACATGGACAGCTCTCCACCCGTATCAGCAACTATGTTTGACGCTTATTGTCAAACACACATTGAACGACGAACAGACCCGGGCGTTTCTTCTGCTGGCTGATAAGATTGGGATTGAGTTTGAAAATGGTAAGAAAGAGGCACCAATGTCTCTGGTTTGCACAGGACCTGGCGGAACGGGCAAGTCGGTGATTTTTGGGGCATGGAGGGAATTCTATGAAGTTATTGGACGTTCCGAACGTTTACGTTTAACAGCCCCCACCGGAGTGGTTGCTAGCGACATCGGTGGATGTACTATTCATTCTGAAGCGAGTCTGCGTGTTCCGCCTGCAAAAATGAAAGCAAATAAAAGTTTAAGGGAGAAACTCGAAGAACGCATCTCACTTCTTGAGACTCTTGTTCTTGATGAGGTTTACTTTCTTGATGCGAAGGATATAGCGAGACTTTCAGAATATCTCTGCATGGGGAAAGGAGTCACAGATTCCATGTGCGGAGGTTTGAATTGGGCAACCTGTGGGGATCCTTGCCAGCTGCCACCACCTGGGCCCGGTAGTAGATCTCTGTTTGACCGTGGACTCGTTCAATGCTACAAGAATAATGATCTGAATGACCTACATGAAAAAGTTCGCCAGGATGTGAAAGGAATCCAGATTTGGCATCAGGTCGAGCATGTTGTGATACTGGAAGAGATTATGCGTCAAAAAGGTGATCCCTTGTTGATC
Source organism: Mycena galopus ATCC 62051 (assembly GCA_014925785.1). Taxonomy (NCBI): domain Eukaryota; kingdom Fungi; phylum Basidiomycota; class Agaricomycetes; order Agaricales; family Mycenaceae; genus Mycena; species Mycena galopus. Next base: position 182,179 of record WIQG01000232.1, read on the forward strand.
AGCATCCTCAAACGACTTCGGAAGGGCACCTGCTCTGCTGAGGACAAACTTGTCCTCGATAAATATGTGTTGTCAGATCCTGCATGTAGCAACGAAACAAAATCCCTCATCAGTATCCGAAGGTGGATCGATGATCCAGATCACGCCTGTCCATTGATAGTGTATACAAACGTGGCACGGGATAACCATAACCGTAACATGGCTGAGGCATTTGCAGTGGCAACAGGTCAAGAGTGTCATCTTTATCATTCAATGGACACCAGGGGGCGCGGGAAAAAGCGTCTGCAGCTCAAAGGCCAAGCTGCTGAGGCAGCTTGGTCTGTGCCCGTTAAAGAGGCAAACGACCTTGGCGGCAAGGTACCCTATGTGCCTGGGATCCCAGTATTTTGCACAGAAAATCTTGCGACAGAGCTCGGGATCTCAAATGGAAGCCCAGGCACTCTGGTCTCCATCAAGTACGAAGAGGTCGAAGGCCGCCGCTATCCCATTTCTGTTGAGGTTGACTTCAGAGCATACAAAAATCGAGATTCAAACTCACCACATCCACATCGAATCACACTCAAACCCATTGCAGACACGATCCACTTCCGCCTCCCAAACGGTGAAAAGCTCTACAGTGCTACGCGTTTGCAGCTCCCCCTCATCCCAGCCTTTGCATTCACTTCCCACAATGCTCAGGGTTGGTCATTAGATGTATGTTGCATTGATTTAGCAAGCTGCCCTTCAATTCAGAGTGCCTATGTGATGCTTTCAAGAGTGAGATCACTGAAAGGTCTGGCTATTTTGCGAGCCTTCAAACTCGACCGCATTCAAAATCATATCTCGCAAGAACTGCGAGATGAATTGCAAAGGACCGAGATAAAAGCTGAAGAAACAAAGGTTTACTCCCGCGAACGCCTGTCGTGGTTCTACAACATTGTTCCAGAAGGGCAAGTGAGGCGACTTGTGCAAGGAGAGATTGACATGATTGATGTGGACCATTCAGAGGAGATGGCAGTGTAGTTTTTGTGGCAAAACTTATTGAGGTTACCTCCCCGCCAACTTCCCGCCTTCTCAGGGATGTCACGTCACGCCCAATGGTCGGATCGCTTGCTACCGATGCGTTTGATGGTTTCCCAAAATGGGAATTTCCTTTTTTAGGGGGGTGGGTGGTCCCTGATTTTTGTGAAATTTTTTTTTCGAGGTGTAGTGTAAATTTCGGGAATCGGTTGCCCCTTGGTCAAACAGGACAGTGTCTTAACTGAGCATCCCAAGGTTCAGCCCCCCGCCTCGAAGAGGCCTAATCTCACGTCATAAGTGACCCCTCCACAAATGCGTAGGTCGGGCTGGACGACCACAGTCCCCGCGCACAGACGGCTCGTCTCGTCCAGGCTACCACCGCGCCTCCGACCGCTCCCGCTCCATCTCCCCTCCCATACTCCTCATGCCCTTCATAACCCTCCCTCCCGTTTCCGCTCATCGTACCTCTCCGCTCCCCGCCGCTCCCGCTCCCGTATTTACTCCCTCTGCCACTGTCGTATCCGCCCCCGCTCCCCACACTCGACGGCGGCGCATCGGCTCCGACTTGAAGCTCACCTGCGGGCCTGTCGGTGCGCCCCCTTGCGCACGCTCATGATGCCCGCCTCCAGCGCGGCCGCGACGCCCACCGGGCCGTGCTGCTGCTACCCGCGCATCCCGTGCTGCTGCTTATACGCCTGCTGCAGCTGCACGTATGTCAGGAGTGCAGCCGCCGAATCGTTGGGGTTGGCGTTAGAGTTGTACGACCCGAACGCCATCGGTCCACCCCACTTCCCCCGCATGCGGCCCACCCACCACGTCCTTCCCGCACCCCTCCCCCGCCCCATCTTCTCCCCGCTGTACCCATCAATAAACGCCACCATCGTCTTGTATACCTTCCCATTATTCCGCATATCCTCGTGCCGCCGCACGTCCGTGCTCACCGCCCTCGTTCCGCTCATCGTAACCCTCCACTCCCATGCCCGCTGCTCCTGCTCCCGTATCTGCTCGCTCCCCCAATGTCGTATCCGCCCCCACTCCTAACGCTCGACGGCGGCGCATCGGCTCCGACTTGAAGCTCACCCCGGCGCGCCCCGCTGCGCACGCCCATGATGCCCGCCTCCAGCGCGGCCGCGACGACCACCGGGCCGTGCTGCTGCTACGTGTGCATCCCGTGCTGCCGCTGATACGCCTGCTGCGGCCTGCGCATGCTCGCCTGCTGCAGCTGCGCGTATGTCAGAATGTCTGGAGTGCAGCCGCCGAATCGTTGGGGTCGGCGTTAGGGTTGTACGACCCGAACACCATCGGTCAACCCCCATCCCCCCGTATGCGGCCCATCCACCACGTCCTTCCCGCACCCCTCCCCCTGCCCCATCTTCTCCCCGCTGTGCCCATCAATAAACGCCACCATCGTCTTGTACACCTTCCCATTATTCCGGATATCCTCGTGCCGCCGCACGTCCGCGCTTACCGCCCTCGCGAGCGACACGCCCACCCGCTGTACGTGTTCTCGATGGGCGCGGGGAAGATGAGGTGGGTCTGCGAGCCATTTCTCGATGGTTTTGTGTCGACGTCGTCTTTGGCCAAGCCGCATTGAATCATCTGCGCGAGACCCCTAGCAGGGTAAGGTCAGCGAGCGGTACCAGTAGAGCGAGGTATGGTGCAAGCTACGGAAGGAGGGAGAAACGCGAAAATGGAGGCCAACGACACGGTCAGAGGAGCAGCGAGGGGCAGATGCGGTACCAGTAGGGCGAGGTACGATGCAAGCTACGGAAGGAGGGAGAAACGCGAAAATGGAGGCCAATGACACGGTCAGAGGAGCAGCGAGGGGCAGGTGCGGAGAGGCCGGAGGAAGGTGGGAGGATGTAAAGTGTGTGCGGGCGGGGAGGGGTGGTAGGTAGGTAGGTACGGAGGAGATAAGAGTAAGAGTAAGACTTCAGACGTAAGAAGGAGGTGAGAGTGAGAGTAGGACGCTGGAGGACCACGTAACAGGATGGCGAATGTACGAGGATGGAAAATTGAATTTTATCGGGGAGAGGGGGTAGCGGGCGGGGAGGACGCGCGGGAGGTATCTTGGGAGGACATGGGGCAAGTATAGGGATAGCATAATGGGGAGGGAGGGAGGGAGGGAGGGATACGAGCGCGCCGGTGGTACGAGCACGCCGGATAGCACGACTGCTACGACCAAAGGGGAGAGAGGAGAAGGAGAAAGCGGAAGCTAACGCACCGAAAATCATTCCACTGCATTCCCTCCCACGCGAACGCGTCCCCGCCCAAACCCGCATGGTCGTGGTGGAGGCGCTCGTCCCGCCGCCCGCGCACGAAGGACACGCGCGGGGTGGGGATGATCTTGATTTTTTCGGCGGTGGTGAGGGCGACGCCGAGTCAGAGGCGCTGCGGACGTGTCAGCGTTCGTGTTAAGAAGAGAAGGAAGGAAGGGAAAGGAGGGAGAAAGAAGGAAGGAGGAGAGGGAAGGGAGAGTGCGAAGGGGGAGGGAAGAGACAAAGAAGGCGAATACGGCAAGTAGCCACTGCCAGGGCGAAATGGGCAGGCCGCCCACCGCGTCCTGCTCTCCCATAAAAAAAGGGATACGAGGCTTGCGACTCGTCGCTCGCTCTCAAAGAAATGAAACGAAAAATGAGGGACGCTAGATCGCGACGCCGAGACACCTCCTTCCCCACCAAAATCAGATCGGGAAAGCAAGTCCATTCCCCGCCCCACCCACCCCACGCAACCACAGCCCGCCTCCCTCACGATCGCTAGCATCCGCAGCGCTAGTGCACACAACCCCACGCCCAAGATGCGCGTTCCTCAGTGGCGCGAGCGGGACGGGGAGATACGTCTCTCCCTGCATTCCTAGCCTAGCTCCGCGACGCAAGATCGCAAGATACGTCCCCACCTCACTTCCTACCTCCATCGCCCGCCGCTGTCTGCAGCACCGGCACGTACAGCGCCGCACCCACGTGGCTCCAGAGACGCATCTCCCGCCGCGCCATCGCCAGCGTCCGCGCACGCTAGCACCTACACTCCACCTCACATTCCCAGAGCTCTGTCGTCAATTTCCGCAGCGCTAGCCTGTACGGCTGCCCGTCGTGCGCATCGTCGGCATCATTCCACGGGCCTCTCCCATGCGCCCGCCCATCGTCTCCCCCCCAAAAAAAGAAGACCCGAGATCGCGATCTTGCGGAAGGGAAAGATAAATGCAAACGGAATCCCGCTGCGGCTTCTGCTGGCGAGATACGTCTCTGCGCTCCTACGAATAGAACACGACGTGTGCTCCTGTGGGCGCATCCGAGAAATGCGAAACACCCAAGAGCGAGATCACTCTCTCTCCCCGCCTCCACGTCATCCCACCCCCACCGGCGTCACAGAGCGCCCCGCCCGCCAAGACATGCGACGAAGGAGAGATCACTGTCCTCCTGCCCCACTGCGCGTGCACCCCTCCGAACAAACACTCCTCCCAGAGAAAAGCCAAGAAAGTCCTCTTCCCGGAAGTAATAGTATGGACAAAGAAAGACAAGTCCACGAGAGCGCGCCACACACCTACAACATCTCCGTCATGCGCATCCACCAGATCGTGGCACACGACCGACCGACCATCTTGCCGTCGAAGAGTTTTGGCTTGTGGGCGGGCGAGGTGGATGGGGTCTGCGTTGGGCGTTCAGTATAAGTATGGGGGAAGGGGTGCAAGGAGGGAGGGAAGGGAAGAAGTGGAAGAGAGGCGAGGAGACAGAGGGGAGAGGAGACGGAAGTGCGTTCTCCCTCTTTCAAAACTCGAGGGTAGGTGCAGGAGCTCGCTGCTGGTGCACTGCGCAATCGACAATTCGACACTGGACGCCTCCGCGCGATTTCATAGGCATGGCGCACACTACGCGCGTCGCATCGGCGCGCCTGTCCCAGCAGACCTGTATGCAGCTGCCTGCTCGATGCGACAAATGTGGAAGGTGCCGCACGCTGGACGGAAAGAGCTCCGCTGCGCTGCGTACGACTGCACGATCCGCATCCGTGCCACAACACCTCTGCGCGATTTCAGCGGCAGAGGGCGGCCCAGATTGACGCCCTGCGAGCACGTGTAGTGCCCGCTCGCACCCCCAATGGTGGGGAAGGAAAAGTAGAAAGGAGAGTAGAGGAGCAGACATACGTCGTACCAGAGTTTTTCGCGTAACGAGCTGTGGGCAGATCCAAATTATCCAGTCTAGGTCTGGTCCAACGAACAAACGACAGGAGGTGCTGATGTCTCCGTGAATTCAAACTTCAGAGCAGGGCGTCGGTAGAAGCGTTTTGAGCAAGTACATTTGGCGATGGAATCGATTCAATGATTGGGCAGAAGCTCAGTAGTGTGTTTTCAAGCGCCGTTACACCCGAGAGTTTGTTCAAATTCAAAGGGGCAAAGAGCGAGTCGGAAGCTGTTGGCGCACGTGCATCGGATGCGCTTCGGCTTTTCGGCCCTACGCGTCGTACTAGTCACATCACCAAAAGCGGCAGAACCTCTCAAGCCCCTCTCAAGACCTTATCAAAGGCATCAAAGGTCTCTCAACACGCTCAAGCGCTGGGCCCACCTTCCCAGGGCATTATAGCCACCTTTTGAAACTCTCAAGGTCTTTCAAGGGCGTCCAGGGCTTGTGGGCCTTTCGAGGCCTTGGTGCCCCTTGCAAGACCTTTTTGGGCCTTTGTTCTCATTCCATGCAGCTTCGCGCGCGCCAAAGTAGTCATAAAAAACAATGGAATTGGATAAACTACAACAAGAACGACTAGAGTAACAAAATAACAAGTGAATTTGAAATTGTTGAGACGAGGCTACAACGAACTATTGAGATGAATCGTCAACAAAGAAATTGCCATGAAAAAATGCAGACTTACAATCAAGAAAGCGGGTCCGGTATTAAATGTTGAGCACGGAGAGAGTAGTTCCACCACACTGCATGCATAAGTCAGCAACGGAAACGTTCGCGAGGCAGAAATACTCACCCATAATTTGAAAGGGAGACGAATGATCTGGAGGAGAGGTCAGCGACACGACAGAAAGACATTGAAATGAAACATGCCTTAACTCGCTTGTTCCGTGATCTACGAGTAAAGGAATGTTGTTGAACAGTCATCAGACACCAGAAAGTGAGGACACGTACCGTCAATTCACCAAATAAGTCGGCACGAGGGGAGAAAAAAGCTTGAAGACTTGAAGCAATGCGATGAAACACGAGAGGGAAGCGGTAAGTATGTACTGAGGGGTGGACAGATCAGAAACGGGAGAGTGAGTATAAAATTAAGCATACGTACATCTATCCGTTGACCGAAAGAATCTTTGACGTCGTCTAGATTCACACTCATCAGATATTGCAAAAGACGTAAGAACCGTTTACAATCATAAGACGAGGACAAAAATCTGCAGGAAAACAAGTTAAACAATAGTTAGTGAAGGGAGGAGAGAGCATACCAAGCCAGCTGGGACGAGCGCAGGGCAATTTTCTTTTGAAGCCTGAAAATATGTCAATGGACACAGAGCCAGGAAATGTGGGGCTGGAAATGAATGACACACTGACATTTGAACCAAGAAGACCGGATGAACGTGTTCTGCAGTCATCTTGTCGGGTTGTTAGGCGGGCAAAACAATGGAAGTTGTTGACGCACCAATTCAGTGTGAACGTGGATTGCGCTAACGCTGCGCCCAAGCTGCGCCAGGAGCTACGTCGTCGGACATCGGCACCGCATTCAACTCCTATAGAAAATGAGCCAAAGAGGACAAACAAAATGATGCGGCAGAAGACCTAAAATCTCAGGTGCGACAACCGATGGGGCGGGTGTCCACGCGTGTCTCGAGCATGTCCCGTGTTTCGGCGACGCGGGGACTAAGTAGATGCGGAGACGCGTGGATTAAATGCGGAGACGCCGGAAAAGATCGTGAATGGATCGGGGGAACACCGATGACATTGACGACGCACCGTCTGGCTAGAGAATGGGAAAGAGATGTTTCCGAAGGAGATGTGTGTGAAGGGGAGTGCTGAGAGAATCGGAAGGAAGAAGCCATCGGAGACTTGAAGGCCAAAAAGTGCTCAGGCCGGCGGGTCTTGCGACAAAAGCGAAATTCAGGAAAGAGCGAACCGGCGTGCAATGCGGGAGGTGAGCAATGCAAGCGAGGAAAGATAAGCGGATGCATGTGTAGGAAGAGGCAGTAAGAGGAGGACAGACGTGCCTTTGCCTTTCCTTTCGCTGCCTGCCGCGTCATCACAGCGTCCAGAGCATGGTGCACGGGTGGAAGATTAAGAGAGGCAGTTTAGAGGCATCGTGAAATACGGGAAGACCGGTGAGTATAAGGAGTCCACGGGCGATAGTGGTGGTCGAGACAGAAGAGCGAGAACGAAATCTGTCGAAGCTTTAAGTCCCAGGCCGCGTCACGAGCGAAAATGATGAAGGGGCCGGGTGTAACTCGAAAGGAAGCTCAAGCCTTGGGCTACGCTCGTAAGGAGCTGGCAAGACACGGTCAAGGACTTGAAAAGGTTTGGGACGCGTCGAAAGTAGTAGCTTGATGCTCCTTGTCAAAGTCACGAGGACTTTCCAGTTTTGGACACTTTTGGTGATGACTATCGGAGCGCCTTTCTCCCTCTTCCTTTTGCTCGTCAATCTTGGTTCCGCCACTCCAATTTGCTGTGACATTCCTCTCGTGAACCAAATCCCGAAATTTACCACAGGTCCTGCTACTTTGGCTAGATTGCTCGAGTTCTTGCATCTCCTACGCGGCTCCATTTCTGCCGTTGGTCTCCTATACTCCATCATCAACGTTGTTGCAGCCGGTGCTCTCCTTTTCGCCCGTGCTCTCGATTGATCTCCCCGGATCGCAAGACGGCACAATGTGGAGACAACACCAGTCTCGTGGTTGTTGCCTTCCGTCCCGTTCGCATTCGCCCCGCCATCCCATACTCCTCAATGTCGCATGAGCGTCGAAACTCGGGACCAACCAATTAATCCAGATTCAAGACCAACAACTCGACTCCGCTACTACCTTTGTCGATTCATTCAAGCGTCTTTTACTGAGCCCGAAGAACGCAGCCCCAGCGACCGTCGCCGACCTATCGTTGCCCTCGCCAAAAAGTCTTTCCTTTCAACTGGTATCCATTTCTTGTGCCCAGCAGCTCAGGCTTGTATCTTGCGGCACGCAGCTGGCCTCTTGGCCTAGATTTACTCTCCGCTGGCATCCGGCCTTTCGCGTCCTGTACACCAGGTCCAATCGACTAATCTTATTTCCGACGCACGCGCGCCCATCCTCCCATATCGGTCAGAATTTCCTGCCCTGCCGTCAGCTCTTCGCGTGCAAAGAAGTCCGGATGCCATTGAAACCTCTCGACAACCCCGTTCTCAGGAGAAATTTACGCAAACCAGTTCAAGCCCGGTGCCAACCTACTCCGAGTCGAGCCGCTTGCCGTGGAGTACAATGGACGGAATTACAATGTAAGCGCAAACCACACAATTAATAAGCAATCGATGATTTTCCCCGTACTAAGCGACAATTCTCTCCGCACTACGGTGGAGGATTAATATTCTATCTAATCTAATCGTCTCTCTCCGTTAGCCAGTGACATAAGGTAGCTGGTCATTCGCACTCACTTGATAACTTCTTTGTACCATCCTCATAACCAAACGCTCCTGGTCTCGAAATTTCCTCTGCAAATTATCTGCGTATCCTTGCCAAACAAACTCGGGCCTTCAAGTTTACTACTGTGGAGGATTTGTCTCTCTCAGTTGGCCGGCGACATACGACACCTAGGACGTAACACGGCCATATTCGCCTCGGAAGTGCATGCACTCTCGCGTCTATCCTTTCACTCACGCGCACCCATTTGATCATTTATTGATTGTGCATCATTCTAATCTCTGGGCCGCCCCACTCCTAGTCTCCAAATCTCTGCCGCAAATTCTCTCTGTATTCTCGTCAAAACTATCAGCTCATAAACAAGGCAATCTCGGGTTTCAATGCGTCTATTCTGTGGTGGCAATGTGTGGTCAGACTGGGACCCGCTGTGGTCGAATTCTGCATTCAGATCCTTCCTTCTTTCTTCTTTCTTAGTCTCTCGATCTAATGTAGCCTGAAAAGTTCGCTTTCGAGTGCTAGAACAAATCGGCATTGGGAATATCTAATTTCGACGTTCAACACCCAACTCAGAACGCAAGCTTTGATTATTCCGTCGTGTCTGGTGCGGGGGGAACTGCTGCAAACTTGCAGTGTCTTAACTCCTGAACGCTGCGCCATCATATTCATTAATTAGCGGACATTCTGAGAACGTAAAAACGATTTGGAGGAGACTGATCCCTTGAAAGAAGAAGAGGTTGTGAAAACAGAGCCTTGTGGGTGTGTTGAACGTCCGCGGCAGTGGCGGGCGCTTTCCCGTTCAACCGGTACCGTAAACCCGTCGCGACGGTCATGGGGGCAGCTCCAATCGTGATAGATGGGGAGTTATCTCACGATTGGCCTGGATATTACAAAGGTTCCCGCGCTCAATCATAATTCAGAGTCCGTAGTGAATGTGTAGAACTCCGATCAGTCGGGCTCCTGTCATGTCCAAGTCATGTTGGTCATTTAAGCTTTCGGATCTGCGCGGGCCGAGCGGCGCAACTTTCCAGTGAAGCCTTTCCACGGCTGAAAATGCGACTTGGACTGAACCGTACCTATGGCAACAACGTGCAGAGACGTATGATATCTCTGGACCAACAAAAATGGAGAGATTATTTTTGTTTTTGGTGTTTTCTTGAACGCGGCCGCGGCCCGCTCGGCAAGACACGAATGTTTCATGACGGGGGAAAGAACGAGTGGGACCAGCATCTCGGTAAGAGAACAACCCGAGGACTGAGTTTTTCTTGTTGGAAAAACATCTATTTGTGGCAAATAGTGGTATGTATGTTTGAAAATGGGACAACGGAGGGCGCGGCCATCACCATACGCGGAAAGGTCCTCACCAAGTCCTCACAGTAAATTGCAGCTACCTGCTGCTCCAAACACAACAAATTGGGCTGGTTGCAGATGGTTTTTTTGTGACAGAAAAAAATGTTACCTGGGAGCTTGAAGGTATGCGATGCCAGCCTTCGCCGAACCGAACTAATGCCGAAATGAACTCCGTCTTGATCGGAGATCGACCCATCGACTCAACACTGCATAATTCACACAAAAACTTATCTTTGGAACTGCTCTCACCCCAGATCTCACGCGCCACGGAACCGGACCGCAAAGAACTCGCGATTGGTTTATAATCGTCCGTCCGTCCGTTGAGGCCTCTATCGCGGCCAACCATCCCGCAGCTGCGGCTGCCAAAGATCCACTCTGTCAAGTCCCAATCCACAACAACGTTGCTCCCTGAATCCCTGAAGGGCTACTGCCACCAGTTCGTCGATCCCCTGCTGCCCTCGGGGATAACGTCTTCCAGAACGATTACCACGATGGAACTTCGTGGGTCCCATGTCACTGTCAGTCTTTGTCAGTTGTCAGTTGTCAGATGCCATATCCCGTTCCTCCGGTCCGACATTGGTAGTGAATTCAATTTTCAACTAGTGAAATGGATTCTGAAATTGTTTCAGGTTGATTCTGGTAGCTAGGCTTCTAGGTCGAAATTTATTGCGCTCCTTGATCAAAGTAGATATAAACTTGGGACCAATTAATAGTAAACGGGAAAGAAGGCGGGGAGCTTGTGGCGTGCCGTAAAGGTATCATTGGCCTTTGACAACCTTCGACGTGCGAAGATGCGCGCTGACATCCCTGTTGTTCTCCACGAGGCATGCACAGGACTCTGTCTCGTCTCCCACCTTCCTACACACCAATAGCATTTTGTGGTCGGTTCTGGCTCTTGTGGTCGCTTTAGCAGAGGCTGATTATGGCGCTAAATGCATAGATAAGAACCGCACATCTACTTTGATGATACCGCACGGTGCTGTGATCAATATTTCCGGTACGAGGGAAATTTCGCTCGATGTGCTAACATACTGACTCATAATGGCCAGGGGGCATAGGAGGCTCCAGTGGAGAGAGCCATGGTCAGAGTACAAGTGGAGCTGGGGGTACTGGGGAAGGTCCCACTGTGAATCTCTCCATGTTAGTGTGCACCTTTGCTGTGTTGAAAATACCCTCTGACCGATGTACACTCTTGGCAACAACAGCCCTGAGTGAGTCCTAATGTTCTCCATCCTATGCATATTCCTCATACTCCCTTGATTTTGAACAGCATTGCTGACAAACTTGAGAAATGGCTTCAATTCCCTCCAGCCATGCAGCAAAAACAACATGACACAGAGCAGCTCCATATGGAGGGCACTTGCCAATGGTTCCTTGAGAGCAATGAATTCATTAACTGGGAGAAAAATGGAGGAGTCCTTTGGATTGAAGGCAGCTGTAAGTGAGTTTCATAATAGTAATCACAAATCTGAGTGATCATGCAGCTGGTACCGGAAAGACTGTATTGAGGTGACACATGTTGACTTTGATATATGGTTTGAACCTAAAAGTAAAATTGCCAGTTCAACTGTGGTCTGCAAACTCTTTGCACAGGAAACACAACCTACACATGCTGTTGCATTCTTCTATTTTGATTTCAGGACCAAGGAGACACAGAGTGTAGAAATTGCACTCCGTCGAATTGTTCTCCAACTTTCAGCCCAAGCCCCTCATCCATATGAGACTCTGAACAAACACCATGAATTGTCGAAAGGACAGAAACTGCCAGACAGCCGAGACCTTTATAGCATACTCTCCAGGCTCCTGCATGAACTTGGCTGTACCTACATCATTCTCGATGCACTTGACGAGTGTGATGACTTCAAACAGATCATCACTCTGGTTTCAATCTTGAGAGCATGGAAAGAAACTCCACTGCACCTTCTGATTACAAGTCAAAACCGGGATGTCTTCACAAAAGGGTTCGGCAGTGTGGCCAGGATTATGCTAGACATCAATGTCACTTACAAAGACATTGAATTCTTTGTTTCCAGTGAACTTCAAACCAGTGCTGATCTAGAGCCTTGGCGATCGAATGCAACTCAAATCACAGAACAACTCACCCTCAAAAGCAATGGAATGTGAGCTCCTTTTTAGCCTCCAACATTAATGTACTAATTACATCACTTGCAAGGTTCCGGTTGGCTGCATGTCTCCTCATAGAACTGGCCCGTTATGTGTACCCTGAGGATGAAGATTTGGACACGGTTCTGGCACTGCTCCCCAATGACTTGGTGGGGATTTATGATCGGTTCATATCTGCGATACCAAAGAACCTTTTTCCCTATGCTGAGGCAGCCTTGCGATGGATAATGTTCAATGAGGGGGACTGGGAGGTGGACTTTTCTCTACCTGTACTTGCAGATGCAGTTGCTTTTGATTTTTCAAACTCCATGCAGTACACTTACAAACCAAATCGACAAGAGACAAACAAGTCTGCAATTCCCAAGTGGTTGGCTGGTCTCATTACAGTTGGTGAAAAGGCAGTCATACTGGCACATGCATCAGTTCAAGATTACCTTTTATCTGGGCACTTCAAACAGAGATTCAATTGTGATCTTGCAGAAGAGCTTTCACATGATTTGATTTCTTGCACATGCATCCGCTACCTCGTCCATCTTTGTAACCATCCCCTAGATGAGGAGATGGTAGACAAGTATCCGTTGGCAAAGTACTCAGCTCGGCAATGGTATTACCACACCATCAATTCCAATGACAAGGAATCTCTGCTTTCTCAAGGAATACAGCTTTTGGTGGATAACAGGTCATATCATGTATTGCTACATCTAGCTGATATATGTAAATCAGCTGACCTACCACGTCTCTATTTTTGTTGCAAAATGGGATATTTTGAATGTGTATCCCATTTCCTCGCAAACAGAGCTATAATAGACTTGGTAGTCGAAAATAGCACCCCATTGATTCATGCCACCTCTTGGGGCCACCAAGAGACTGTAGAGCTCCTTCTTGAGAAAGGTGCCAATGTTGACCTAGGAGGTGGAGAATATGGCAGTGCACTGGGTGCTGCCTGCTATCAGGGCCAGCAGGAGATTGCTCAGCTCCTTCTTGAGAAAGGTGCTGATGTGAACCTTGCAGGTGGAGAATATGGAAGTGCACTGGGCGCTGCCTGCTATCAGGGCCACCAGGAGATTGCTCAGCTCCTTCTTGAGAAAGGTGCTGATGTGAACCTTGCAGGTGGAGAATATGGCAGTGCACTGAGTGCTGCATGCTGTCAGCACCGCCAGGAGATTGCTCAGCTCCTTCTTGACAAAGGTGCTAATGTGAACCTTGCAGGTGGAGAATATGGCAGTCCACTGGGCGCTGCCTGCTATTGGCGCAACCAGGGGATTGCTCAGCTCCTTCTTGAGAAAGGTGCCGATGTGAACCTTGGAGGTGGAAACTATGGCAGTGCACTGGGTGCTGCCTGCTATTGGGGCCACAAGAAGCTTGCTCAGCTCCTTCTGCAGAAAGGTGCTGATGTGAACCTTGCAGGTCGAGAATATGGTAGTGCACTAGGTGCTGCCTGCTATTTGGGCCACCAGGAGATTGCTCAGCTCTTGCTTGAGAAAGGTGCTGATGTAAACCTTGGAGGTGGAGAATATGGCAGTGGACTGGGCGCTGCCTGCTATTGGGGCCACAAGGAGATTGCTCAGCTCCTTCTTGAGAAAGGTGCCGATGTCAATCTTGCATGTGGAGAACATGGCAGTGGACTGGGTGCTGCTTGCTATTGGGGCCACCAGGAGATTGCTGAGCTCCTTCTTGAGAAAGGTGCTGATGTGAACCTTGGAGGTGGAAACTATGGCAGTGCATTGGGTGCTGCCTGCTATCAGGGCTGTCAGGAGATTGCTCAGCTCCTTCTTGAGAAAGGTGCCGATGTGAACCTTGGAGGTGGAAACTATGGCAGTGCACTGGGTGCTGCCTGCTATCAGGGCCGTCAGGAGATTGCTCAGCTCCTTCTTGAGAAAGGTGCCGATGTGAACCTTGGAGGTGGAAACTATGGCAGTGCACTGGGTGCTGCCTGCTATCAGGGCCGTCAGGAGATTGCTCAGCTCCTTCTTGAGAAAGGTGCTCATGTGAACCTTGGAGGTGGAAACTATGGCAGTGCACTGGGTGCTGCCTGCTATCAGGGCCACCAAGAGATTGCTCAGCTCCTTCTTGAGGAAGGTGCTGATGTGAACCTTGCAGGTGGAGAATATGGCAGTGCACTGGGCGCTGCCTGCTATTGGGGCCAGCAGGAGATTGCTCAGCTCCTTCTTGAGAAAGATGCTGATGTCAACCTTGCAGGTGGAGAATATGGCAGTGCACTGGGCACCGCCTGCTACTGGGGCTACAAGGAGATTGCTCAGCTCCTTCTTGAGAAAGGTGCAGATGCAAACCTTGCAGGTGGAGAATATGGAAGTGCACTGGGTGGTGCCTGCTACCAGGGCCACCAGGAGATTGCTCAGCTCCTTCTTGAGAAAGGTGCTGATGTGAACCTTGTAGGTGGAAACTATGGCAGTGCACTGGGCGCTGCCTGCTATCAGGGCCACCAGGAGATTTCTCAGCTCCTTCTTGAGAAAGTTGCCGATGTGAACCTTGCAGGTGGAGAATATGGCAGTGGACTGGGCGCTGCCTGCTCTTGGGGCAACCAGGAGATTGTTGAGCTCCTTCTTGAGAAAGGTGCTGATGTGAACCTTGCAGGTGGAGAATATGGAGGTGCACTGGGCGCTGCCTGCTATTGGGGCCACCAGGAGATTGTTCAGCTCCTTCTTGAGAAAGGTGCTGATGTGAACCTTGGAGGTGGAGAATATGGAGGTGCACTGGGTGCTGCCTGCTATCAGGGCCACCAGGAAATTGTTCAGCTCCTTCTTGAGAAAGGTGCTGATGTCAACCTTGCATGTGGTGAATATAGCAGTGCACTGGGTGCTGCCTGCTATTGGGGCCACCAGGAGATTGTTCAGCTCCTTCTTGAGACAGGTGGTGATGTGAACCTTGCAGGTGGAGAATATGGCAGTGCGCTGGGCGCTGCCTGCTATTGGGGTCACCAGGAGATTGTTCAGCTCCTTCTTGAGAAAGGTGCTGATGTGACCCTTGCAGGTGGAGAATATGGAAGTGCGCTGGGCGCTGCCTGCTATCAGGGTCATGAGGAGATTGCTCAGCTCCTTCTTGAGAAAGGTGCTGATATGAACCTTGCAGGTGGAGAATATGGCAGCACACTGGGTGCTGCCTCCTTTGGTGGTGAACCTCAGGTTTTGCCCTCCTTCTGGAGCATGATGCTGATTTGAGCTTTGCAGGTGGGAAATATGGAAATGCACTGGCTGCTGGAAGGAGGGTAACCAGCTTTGTACTGTCAATTGTCGGCTGAAAAATAGGCCCAACATCAGCTCACAGGGTAGCCAGGCATTGAAGGAGGCCACTAATGCAAGCAACTATGATATTGTAGATCGTTTACAACAGCATGGTGTTGTGTTGGATTAGAGTTTTAACCCTCAATAGTGTTTGTTAGGTGAATATTAATGCCACCAAATCCCTCCAGTTAACTGGTCCACCTGTATTAATTCTCAGACAATTACGAGTACCTACCTAGTAATTGTTGATAGAAAAAAAGTCGCCAAAATAACATATATTCGGTGACATGGATTTGCGGGATGTTTTTGGTATCACTGCAGTTTACAGGCATCTAGGCACATCCAAATAATGTGGATTGTGCCTGGTGATGCTACAATACATTCCGAAAGATGTCATAGCGTCAGAATCTTCAACAGTTTAGTCTATCGTGCTTGCAAGCACATCAGGACAATGGGCAAATACACTGCAATCAGAACATTGTGATATTTGAATCCAGTGCTGAACTCATTGCAAGTCGGACTCCATGTCATTTTTTGTAATGTGTCAATGCTTTCCTTGACCAAAATCTATGTTGCTTTAATGAGTCTATATGTCTATATTGATTCTCAAAATGCCTTGCAAACCCATGTCACTGAGTATATATTATTTTTGCCACTTTTTTTCTATCACTAATTTGGCATGAATTAGCTGAGTAGATCTATCTAGCTTTTATGTGAATCGGGTAAGAACTGGCTAAGATATCGGGAATTCTTTGAAAACATCCCAAAACAGAAAATTTCTGTTTGCACCTTCGGTAGTGCCAATAGCTGTAATAGAGTGGCCATCACAAGTCTTGCCTGAGCACAAGGCTTGATGTTATTTTTGCAGCTTTTTCTGGGAGCTACTTCCTTTCAATTTCTCCAGTCTGCCCAGAAATGATGGTTTGTGAGAGTCTGCTTGCATTACAGCTATTGGTAGTACTGAAGGCACAGATCAAAAAAATTCATTTGGGGCAGTTTTTGGTCTTCTTCAAAGAATTGTCTCTCACTCACTCAGTTCTGCACTGTTTGACTTGAAACCATCCTAAAACTCTGTGAATAATTCAGGCACAATTAGTGATAGAGCTAGATTGAGAAGAATACTTTATTTTGGAATGCCTCCAAAATCCAACTTCCCACACGGGATTTTCCTCTACAGGCCTTACAGCTATTGTCGGAACCGAAGGCGCGAACAAAAAATTTCCGTTTTGGGAACTTTTTCGTCGCGTCGACCGATTCCTTCATAACTCCCTGAGTTTTAGTCAGATTTCCTCAAAACCTATACCAATCTCCTAGGATAATTCGTCCACAATTAGTGATGTAAAGGAAAATACAAAATTCGATTTCATTTCTTGTTTTGGCACCGGGGGCTTTATTGTCATTCAACACCTCCTAGGAGGCTGGGCACTGATTCAAATAGGGTGAATTTTTGGGATGGAGGACTTATATGCACTATGAAGAGGGTGATGTAGCCAAATTTCCAATTTTCTTTGGCTAATGAAAGTTTGTATGCGAGGATCAGCTTACGGGCCATGCTAACACAGCCTATAGTCTCATAGATAACTTCTAGGGCATCTTCGAACGAGTGGGAAGAAGGAAGCGGGACACGCTGGTTGCCTTCCGTAGCCACCCCGGGGATCATGCAGATGATATCTGGACATGTTTCTCAGAGAATATGATCAATCTCGGGTGCGATAAAAAAAACATACCAACCACAGCCTTTATTTCATTCCCATCGTCATCGTACTCCACCATCGTTCCTTTCTTTTCTAGACCACAATTTACACTGTGAGATTGAAAAGAAGTAGCGGTAAACTGGACATACGTCTTGACTGCTTTGGCTTCTTCACCGGGGGCTCCATCCCAAAAATTCAGCCTATTTGAATAAGTGCCCAGCCTCCTAGGAGGTGTTGAATGACAATAAAGCCCCCGGTGCCAAAACGAGAAATGAAATCGAATTTTGTGTTTTCCTTTACATCACTAATTGCGGACGAATTATCCTAGGAGATTGGTATAGGTTTTGAGGTGATCCGACTAAAACTCAGGGAGTTATGAAGGAATCAGTTGGTGCGACGAAAAAGTTCCCAAAACAGACATTTTTCGTTCGCGCCTTCAGTTCCGACAATAGCTGTAAATCATGTCTGATGGGTTTGGATTCTTTTGAGGTGCAGTTATCCTAAATTTGTAACATCGTCATAGAGCTATAACAAATTATATTTGTTCCAAAGGACATCTATTGTGCTTTAGAGACAATTTGAGCAGCAAATACATATTTGGCTCCAGTTCTTCGAGTTCTCACCTAAATATGCTGTGGAAGGACTCCAGTGGGATGTCTATGATCTCCTTAGGCACTTGACTTGCTCGTTCTACAGCATACATCGGCTGAATGATGGTAATTAGGATGTGTCGGTGCATTGTGTCACGGTGACCATCAGGTTACCACGGTGATTAATCATTGTCAACACACCTCAGCATTCCTCTTTGTCTCTCGTGTATAGCAAACATGGCAACTCTTGCAGCAGCCAGAGAACACAAGAGCCAAAGTCTGGCTGTGCCTACCAAAGGTTCCAGCCCCATCTCGACAGTGTTGTTTTTGTTTGACTCGAAGCAGCCTCTTCAATTCCCCTACTCTCCAACAGCAATTGAGTCCAAAAGTGTTTGGTGGCATTTGTGATGCCCAATAACTATCAGATGTTTAGGGGGATAAAACATCCAATAGTTATCAGTTCATCACCAAAAGTGGGCACATCTGTTATGGCTTGGTGATCTCCGCCTTGCCTGATTAGGTTGATCACACCATATAAAGGCCTCACCAAGCAGATTTCAGATTATAAGCTATCGGCCAGGATGATGTGCCCAATGCAAGGCTCTCAACAGTCTGGTATGCCCCTTGTCAGGCATGTGTTAATATATATGGCAATATAGACTTGATCCACGGCAATAAATTATATTTAACCAAGGATCAGGCTGATCAACAGCGTGGTGTAAACCGAAATATTTGAAGAAGGCTTGAAGTTAGTTAGCTAGAGATCTCGATGTTATGTGTTAAAGCAGAGAGCTCGCGAGGCAGACAGACGCCGTACAGCATGTCAACCCACTTGTTTTGTTTAGCACAGAATCTTTAAATTTCGGATGACCCCTCAAGCTGGAGCAGTTGGGAAGGAGGAAACCTATGGAGGAACATCTTCTCAGATCAATTTTGTTGTTGCGGTCCCGGGTTTGAGTCCCATCATTTGCCTATCATGATCAACACGCATAGAGGCCCGTGTGCATCACATTTCCACATCGATGGTTGTTTTTGATCCCATCTTTCTCTCTTGTCTTCTCCCACCACCTCGGATGCCTGGCGCCCCGGCGCCCCATCTTCCCGTTCTCCCTCTTACCACCCAGCACTTTCCACCGCAGTCTCCCCCCAAGCCTTTGCTCTACTGCCCTCAATCTTTTATTCCTCAAGTTCTCCCGGTTCGACTTCCTGCCATGGCTCGCTACCTTTAGCGTCCACAATGTTCTCACAGATATCTTTTAATGCTCCAAGGTCTCAAGCCAGTGCATGATCTTCAAAATGTCTACCTGTGTCACCTGCAAGACCCTCAAGCTCCCCTAAAGGCTGCGAGAACCGTTATCATCCAGTCTCTCATGTCTCAAGTCCTAACCCTCAAAGGCCTCAATGCACTCCAAGTCACTCAAAGCCTCAAGACCCTCAACTCTCAAGCTGGATCTCACCCTCAACGCCCGCTTGCTCTGGTCCCTCAAATCTCTGGCTTTTATGTCGTCTTCTTCCCTTGCCAAGTTCACTTTCCCATACTCATTGATGACCTGTATTATTTTTCCACTCACTAATATACTGTTTTTTCCATTTCATTTGCATGAATTCTGTCTGAAATCGCGGCTTTGGCTTGACATTATATGCATGGATCAATATCAAAAGTCTCAATAAGCTTTGTTGAACTAGACCAAGTGTGCTCAGGTTCACCAAGCTTATTACCCATACACAAAAATTAAACCTTGCATAAGGCTAGTTATATTCCTCACCAGGCTGATAAGCCTTGCATGCCTTGCTGCCTTTATAAGGCCTTGTTTGGCCTTGTCAACTTCCCCCGCTTTTCATGATGTTGGTGGCAGTATTTTCAGGTTTCCTGAACCTTACAATTCTTGTTCTGAACCTAAAGCTGCAACCTTGTAATCTGGATTCATTCTCCACCCCATGACATCCACCTCAACCTTATAATTTTCAGTGAAAAAAGCTTTTATCCTTGTAGTGCCCACACCTGGTTCCTCCCGCCCCATGTCCTCACTCCCTCAAAAGGAAGACTCAATGGCCTTGGCGTGCACCTATAAAAGCTTTTTTCGCTGAAAATGATAAGGTTGAGGTGCAAGTGTTGAGGTTGAGAATGAATCCAAAGTTAGAAGGTTGCAGTTTCAGGTTAAAAGCAATAATTTTAAGGTTCGAGACAAGACTTGCCAGGTTCATGACGAGACTTGCACAGTTGACTGTGCAGGACAAGAGATCAGATGTCCCTAGTTTTTTCATGGTCTACCATGGTCATATCATGGTCTGATGGGATTAAAATCCAAGATGTTGCAGCCAATCATCACACTTTCTTTCATTCTGCCATCATCAACCACAATAATCTTTGATATGCCATCATCAATTCTCATTTGGCATCAGTCTTGATGGTCTGCCATCATTAGCCATGATTTTGATGATTCTTGGTATATAGCTCAAGATGCATTGGGATATATATAATACACAAATATAATAGAGGTTATAAACAATGCTATTCGTTGATCTAGCAAACTTCTTGCTAGGCAAATGCAGTTTAACAGGCTCAGTACCAGAATACCTGAAGATGATAGGTCCCAAACACTTGAAAACAAGCACAACCACCCAAAGGACTCCTTCACATGGGCTCGAACCAGTCCCAGGGGCAAAAGATCAAAGACAGTTGTTTGATCAGTGTGCTGGAGTGACTAGAAGATAATCACTGGTAGCTTGGTGACCGGAGATTTCCGATCAATGAATTTCTGACTTCACCAAGATTTTTGCTAGCCCACTGTAAAAGTGTTTTGTATGCAAAATCTGAGCAGACAATTTTGTGGAGACTGCAATTGCAAGACCTGGAGTGTTTTTTGTTTTTCAATTCATGCAGAACTAATTTTGGAATTTTTGACCAAGTCCCAAATTCATTGATCGTAATGTTTGGTCACCAGGCCACCAGTGATTATCTTCCAGTCTTTATTTCACTGCTGTATTGATCAACTGTCATCAATACTCAGAAATATTGGCTGGCTTCAGTCTATCCCTCACAAAGTATCTAGAGGAAACCATTCAAGCTTCACTAAAGAGAATTTGAGATCAAAGCCTATTTCTAATGAGACTTGATGTTGCCATAACCGGAAAATCTTTTGAGTCACAACTTGGAAAGTGGACTTGACATGACTCAATATGCGACTTGAGTCAACTCAAGCCTCACTGCAGCCACCAAATCATAATAAACCGCCTACAGGCAGCTGCCAGGGCGAAAATGTTGAGCGTTGATTATATTTATGCATAAGGTATATAGCACTGAGTGCCAGCCTGAAGTGCTTCCCCATACTTTACAATTATCACAGATTGCGAAAACAACCATTTGAGTCCGAAATACACATGGGTCATCCTTGATTTCGAAGAGTTTCTGGTTACTTTACACCATAACAAGTGATCTATGCCATAAAAGCCTGATTCCTGTTCTCTCTGCTGGTAACCCTAATCATATTGGGACAAGAACCGGAGTGGCACAACATCAGAGGGAATGATTTGTGAATGAGTGGGCCTGGTGTCACTCTGGTCAGCCAAGCTTGAAGAACATTGCCATCAAGAACACTAATTACAATCCAAACTGATTTCCTAGGGTAGAAAAGTGAAAAACACAGGCATAAATCCAACCAAACATTTGCAAACCAACCAAAATTAATTCCCCCCTGCCAGTAGTGATGATGAAGAGAATATTTGTAGCTGGCTGTAGCTGATAATGAAGCCACACTTGCATCAAACATGAAAAATGGTGAGCAATGAAAGCAGCTGATAGGACATCATATTTGATGGAAATGACTGAGGCAACAATTGAAATAAAATGATGGCAAAATAAAAGCAACTGTGCTGATTGGCTGAAACATTGTAGTTTTGATCCCATCTGATCCATCATATGATGATGGTGCTATATCTGTGTCGAAAGGAAAGAGGAGAGGAGAGAAGAGGAGGTAGGTTCTGTAAGGGCAACCTCGAGGCTCAGCAGAAGTTCTGAGACTAGCGAGGGAGAATCCAAAGAGAAGAAGGATTCCCACGCTAGGTGAAGTTTTATATAACTAGCCAATAGCATGTGTCTGGAGTGATTGGAAGTACTCCCACGCCTGGCCACATAACACATGCCAATGTGACTGGGGTTTGGCGTAGGCTATGCCAGTGGCAAAGAGTAAGCCAGAGGCCAGAGCTATGTCAGGAGCAAAGCCAGAGGCTGGAGGTATGCCGGAGGCCAGTGGAGCAGTGGAAAGCGAGTGTTCCCTGACATCACCCCCCCCCTTAGATTGCAGTGTCCCAACACAAGAAGCGGGTGTCAACAGACAGGTCTTGGAATGGAAGGGAGTCAAAAGTGGTGGAGGCGATGTGCCATGGGCCAATGAGATAGTGGCAGTAATAGTTAGCAACAGCCTCATCGGTGAACATGTCAGTGTGTTTAACCCACTTGTTGCCCTTGTCGCCGTAGCTTTTTCACTTCACAAAGTACCAGAGCTTGCCATACCAATACTTTGCTTCGAGGATCTCCTTGACCTCCCACTGCACATTGCCTGGTGTATCCAGGACTGGCGGAGGCTCTTTGTTCCTAGGCCAGCCAGCAAACGAGTCCGGCTCTACCAGCTCAAGCTTAACTACTGGGAAGACCAGGTGGAGCTGGGAGTACCGGTCAGGTACCTCAAGTTTGTAGGCACTACAACCTTCACGGACTTGAAGGGGCCGAGACGGCAGTACGAGAACTTAACTGACAGATTCATCGCCCGGATGTCCGATGAGTTGAGCCAGACCTGGTCTTCTACTTTGATCTCTAGTGCAGGGGTGCAGTAGTGGTTGTAGTAGCGCTTGAACTCGTCCTTGGCCTTGAAGAGCATAGTTCGAGCCTCTGAAATGCCATCAGCAATGCAATCGCAGAACTCGTTCACTGACTCCACCTGAGCATACACTGATCGGTTCATATCCCATCCGGGGGAGCTGGCTGGTGTTGGTCATGAATGCGACCTGTTGCATCAAAGAGTGAGTGTGGCTGTTGTAGGCAAATTTGGCAGCCGGCAGGAGCATCCCAGTCATCCTATTTGTAGTTTGTGAAAATCCGGACGAACTGCTTGAGCTCCTGGTTGATGCATTCGGTCTGGCCATCGGTCTGCAGGTGGTATGTTGTTGAGGTCACCAGCGTAACACCGATAAGCCACCAGAGCTCCGTGGTGAATTCCGCAACAAACTGCGGGCTGTGGTTGGAGAGGTACTTCCGAGGGGTACTGTGGAGCTTCTAGATGTGCCGGTAGTAAAGCTGGGTGACCCTGACTGCCCTGAGACCAGTGTGGCACTCAATGAAGTGGGCATGCTTACTGAGGGCATCGATTTCAACCATGACTGCATTGAAGACGTGGGCATCCAGCAACTCGACAATGAAGTCTACCGAGATAGTTTCCCAATGCTCAGCCAGAACCTCCGTCGGGTGGAGCTCACTAATAGGCAATTTGCGCAGCGCTTTAGTCCGACAACACAGGTCACAGGTGGCAATGTACCGGCCAATGTGTCGGGACATCTGGGGCCACCGGTAATTCCGAGAGATAAGCTCTAGCATCTGGAAGTGACTGGCATGCCCTGCAACCGGGGTGTCATGGTGTTGCTCCATAATATGCCGGCAGAGGTGCTTGTTGCACAGGATGGCAATCTTCCCACAGAAGTAGAGGAAATCGTTGGCAATGCGCAACAGCAATGGGTCCTCAAAGTCCGGTTTGCTGGCAAGCGCCCTGCAGACGTCTCAGAGGAGGGGGACCCCGGGGCCGGCAACAACGATCGAAGAGCCCCTGGTTAGTGCGGACCACAGCCTTCCATTTGTCACCCTCCCACATCTAGATGTTGTTGAAGCCCCATTGGACATCAAGTTTCGTGAAGACCTGGGCTCCCTATAACCGGTTAATAAGGTCATTGATCAAAAGAAGGGGGTACCAATTTTTCACGGTCATTGTGTTAAGCTCCCAGTTGTCCTGGACAAATCTGAGTCCACCGTGCTTCTTCTTGACAAAGAAGACCGGCGAAACTGTCAGGGATTTTGACGGCCAGATCTGGCCAGAGACTAACCTGTCCTCGATGAATGTATCGAGCTCCTTCTGTTTGAGGGGAGAGATTGGGTGGACTTTACAGTTGGCCAGCTTCGAATGTGGGATGAGTTCGATGGCATGGTCCCACATCCGGGACTTCAGCAAAGAGTCAAAAGACTCCTTGTCAAAGACGTCGGCAAAGTTGGCAGCCCACAGCGGGATAGAGTGCACCGCAGGGGCCAAATTCCGGGCGAAGGCCTCCATGAGCTGCTGGGAGATGGTGCCTGTGGCACGGATTTCCTCCGGCAGGTGGAAGGTGGTATAGAAGATGTGGTCACCTTCCTCCAGTTTGCCATCATCATTGTCATTGTCGTCGGGGTCCGGTGAAACAGTGCACTTAAGATACACATGAAATGAATGCAAATAATGCTAGCGCTCAAAAACACCAAACACCACTAACACACACATACAATACTACTCCCAAAGATCAAGTGCTTCTCCTCGTAGTATGTGAACAGTGAGTTTGGATCCAAAATAACACAGAATATAGAATGCTAGGGCTGAACTATCCACAAACAGCGCTTCAGAATGCAATGTTCAATTGCTTATCCTTTGCCTAGCAACCTCGATGAATGTAGGTTTTTGAAGATGGACACAAGATATCTTTGACTAGGTGTCACAGAATATCAGGGCAGAGATTGTAAGGTTGTGAAAATCCTCTTGTTGACAATCCAAACAAATATGAGCTAACACCAAATAGCTTCCAAGCTACACACACTAGGCAGCCCTGAGTGTGGACCTGTTGCTTCCAATAACAGGAACATTTGATTGCTTTGTATCGGTCCTAGCTCACTACATGCGTCCAGCAAGTCGATCCAACACACTATGGATAGTGCTAGGGCAGATCCGAGGTGAAGGCAAAGTCACTGACAAGGTATAATCCAACTAGAACCCGGTATCCGTCTTCTGTTAAGGCTCAACTCACACCACAAGCGTCCAGTAAGTCAGTCCAACACACTACGGATGGCACTAGGGCAGATCCAGGGTGAAGGCAAGGTTACTGATAAGTCGTGATCGTGCTCTGCAAGGGAATACACCTGATAGTTTTATACATGAAGTCTGCTAGGACAACAACACCTTTCCTCTTAATCTTATGTTCCAAGTTCCAGAGTCAACAAATCAAGATTCCAGTTATATACTACTACAAGCAGAGTTTGTACACAAATCTCCACAAATAGCCTGAAACAACCTGCCACCACGAAGTAGGGGCGCGATTAATCTGGCATATGTGGCTTGAGCGCTGTCCTTTTATCCATGTGAGGAGATAAGTCTTAAGTAAAAGTAATGAGTAAAGAGAAATGCTTAGCTAGCCAATGAAATGGCGGCTGTCCTGGGTCATCATGATCAAATGTCCTTGATAGTCATCGCAAATTTGAGTTGTTCGAGCTGCGGCACCCATCATATCCGCAAGACAGCGATACCTCGACATCCCTACATCCTTGCGCACCCTCGCCTAATCTGTACATTAGCCCTCATAAGCGTAATCTTAGCGTGCCAAATCCCTCGGAGAAATTGGATCCAGTATGGTCGGAAGCAATTGACTACGTTACATTGTGTAAATTGCGCACGCCCCGTGACGTCAAGCCTCTACCAGCCGACGCCCACATCCTTCGTGAAGCAAAGCAGACCCAGCAGCCTACTCTTAGGGATGGACACGGGTACGGGTTTGGGTATAAATCAGTCAACCCGGACCCAAACCCGGAAAACCCGAACCCGAACCCACGGGTCCACGGGTTGTTCACAGGTTGTCCGAATTGATCGGATCATGCTTGCCGAGGACTGCCAAGAAGGTTCAACACCTTCAAAACATGAAATCTGTTCACTGATGGATGTTTTTAAATGCAACAGGTGCTTAACAAAAGCTTGCAAGCACCATTTATGGCTGGTAGCCACATTCAATGGCCCCAAGATGAGTTAAATTCAATAAAAAGGTCAATGTTCGCAGACCCGCGGTGTACCCGCGGGTTTCGGGTCCACTAAAATTGGAACCCGTACCCGTACCTGGGCTGACCCGACCCGAAAACCCGGCAGGTTGACCCGTACCCGTGTCCTTCCCTACTACTCTGCGTTGCTCTCCATCCCCTCACTGCTCTGGACCCCAAATCACCACGATCATCGATGACAAGCCCACCGCGCTGGAATTGCAATCTCGCCAAGCTGACACTCGCCCTCCAGAGGTGACCTCCAACTTGGGCGCTCATCGGATTAACACCCGAAGCGGCGGTGGAGGAACGCGAGGGGGGACCCGTTCAATGCAGGTCGACGCGTTGGGCGGGTTTTCACCTCTGAATGAGAGGCGAGTTGTCCCTAACGCTGATGGTGCATCTGACTGCGCGAGCTCCAGCTCAGATGACGCGCCTAAACCCTCTAAAGCCAAACCTAAAGCTAAGGGTAAAGGAGGGATGAAGGAGGCGATGAAGGAGAAACAGGACGCCTCTCAGGGTATTGGCGACTCAGCTACAAATGCAAACACCTTCGACGAGCTTGCAGACGCCTTCGATAATCTCCTCAAGCTCCTACGGGATTACCGCCACGGTACTGCTGCCTCTTTTGTTTCTCTGGACGCCTTTGGAAAGCGGCTCTGTGCCCCCCACGAATTTCCCCGCCCTGGCGAAACTGCTGAATCCTTCAGCGCAATACTCACTAAATCGCTTGTGGCCCCGATCCAGCTGATGTCCGCGCAGCTGCAAGCCCAGCACAAGGCCCTACAGTCCCTGAGTGCCTCGGTTGACTCGGTCAAGAAGTCGCATGCTACGAACTCCTACGCGTCTGTTGCTTCAGCGTCCTTGGCTTCACCTCCCGCCACCTCTCCCGCTAGACCGCGTCCAGTACCGCTCACCAGCACACCCGACGAACGTCTCCTCCTCCGCTATGACGGTACCTCGCCCCCGCCTCTTTTCACTGCACCATACCACTGCCTCGTTCCTGATGCCAACGCCATACTCGCCCCTCTCGGCCTCCTGAAGATTGTCTGCGCATCTCGTACCAAAGACGGTGGCCTGTTCCTGTCCCTGGTTCCAAGCTGGAAGTGGCTACGCTCACAAAGGCATGGCAGCAATGGGGGCCAATTGCATTTCCAGGCACACACATCGTTCCCCCAGCCACTTACTCGCACATCCAAGTCAATAGAATACCTCACGCGGCTGCGCCAGACCTCAATTCTCTTGCAAAGGAGCTTATGGAACGGCACCCTGAACTCGGACAGGTGGTGGGTACACCGGTGTGGGTCAATCCTCCCCCTAGTGAAGCGCAAATCTCGGCAACTGTCGCATCTGGTCGAAAGCCTCGCACTGCGGGTTCGGTATTCATTCATCTTACCTCCAGGGAAAAGGTTGACATCGCTGTTGCTGCCGGCTGCTTGCACCTCGCAGGCTCCGCGCCTTCCCCCACCTCCACGTCACCCAATGCTGGGGCTGCTACAAGTTTGGCCATGTCAAGGCGCGATGCACAGTTAAGGAAACGAAATGCGGCGGGTGTGGGGAAGCAGCGCACGGTGTGACTTGTCCTGCTAAGCCAAAGTGTCTGAATTGTGGTGGTGATCACAGAGCTGACGTGTTTGCATGCCCCGCTAGGAAACGCGTTGCGGAATCTCTGCAACTTCAAGCAGTTGACCTCACCAACCACCTCAATGCGACTTCGTCTGTCCCGATTCGTAAATACAACTCAACTCGTGGAAGTCCCGGAACCCTCTAGAAATTCTCACCAGTGACGGCGAGTTCGGCGTTATCTGTGTTCAAGAACCACATCATAATGAAGTCCTCAACTCACACGACTTTCCGCATTATGCCATCATATACCCCGACACCTTCGAGAAGCACCGCGTATCCACCTACATCAAACTGTCCTCAGTCTCGCCCGCGAATATATGCCCTCGACCTGATCTCTCCACCTCCGGCGACATCATGGTTATTGACCTCACTTGCGCCTCCCAAAGAATTACGCTAATTAATCTCTATAATGATTGTAACACCCGCGCAGGAGTAGACCTCCTCCGTTACGTCCTCGGCCGACTGGATCCCCCTCATGAAAATCTTCCTGGTGATGGACTCCAACTCGCACCACCCTCACTGGGATCTAAATACTAAGACGCCGCTCTGCGAGGAGGACTTTGAGCTCCACGACCTCCTCATGTCCTACAGCCTACTCCTGCTCACACTGCCAGATATACCCACGCACATCTCAGGCAACATAATCGACCTCAGATTCTGCTCTCCGGCGCTATTCATGTCCATCAATGCGACGGTAGACTCTTCGCACTGTGTGGGGAGCGATCACCTCCCAATTCACTACTCTCTGGACTTCGAGGTTGCCCGATTCAAATCTATGAAATTCAATTCTGCGAAGATGGACCTCGATATCTTTCACGCTGCCCTGAAAGCTAAACTTGAGGGCCGACCTGTACCCACCATTTCGACCCTTGAAGAGCTAAACTTGGCAGCAGACTTCATCAATAGCGTCCTCCTGGAAGCGCTCATGGCTTCTACTCCACACCATCGCCCCTGCTCAGCGGCTAAACGTTGGTGGACCGATCAGCTCACCTGCCTGCGGAGATCTATGCGCAACTGGTGGCGGAAGTACCAGCGCACCCGTGTCCCCTCAGCTCGTACGGAATGGCTCACAGCTCGGTGTGCGTTCTATCGCGGAATTGTGGAAGCAAAGCAGGAGGTATGGGCTACGTTCTTGAAGGAGCTGGAGCGAATCGACATCTACTGCGCCCTCAACCGCCTCAAGGAGCACTGTTCTGCAGTATTTCCTGCTATCAATGACCCCACATCTGGCGCTATGGCCCTTACTCATGCCAACCGCGGGCTGTCCTAGGCCGAGTGTGATTTGGCTCCAAAGCCATTGATATTACACCTGCTGATCAAGTCCTCGGAACTCTTATGTCCCCAGATGTAACTCTGGATGCGAGCGCAGACTAATGTGGTAGCGGCGACCAGAGAAAGCGAGGGGGGGCCTGCTCGGAGACTATGTCACCCAGCAGGCTTCCGCCCTTGGCAGACAGGCAAGATTACTTGTCTGCCCCCGTTAACATATCTGATCCACCGAGCCATGCTGCAGATCTGAACCTCATAGCCGCATCCATTGCGCCACCCATGTCCCCAGATGTAACCCTGGCAACGAGCGCAGAACAAGAAGGTAGCGGTGACCAGAGAAAGCGAGGGGGGGTCTGCTCGGGGGCTTTGCCTTCTAGCAGACTTCCGCCTTTGGCGGACAGGCAAGATTCCGTGCCTGCCCCCGTGTACACATCTGACGCACCAAGCCCAATTTCCTTAGCTGAAATTATTCCTATCGCTGCGGAGCGCCCCCTCACACCTCCTACGGACTCCGAAATCGATAACGTCATCTCCTCATCCCCTCCATGGAGAGAACCCGACCGTTATGGTATCCAGATGGGTAATGTCCAGCGCGCGTACCCCGTCCTTTGTGTTTGGATTCGGGCCATTTTCCGCACCTCAGTCGTCCTCGGCACGAAGCCTACTCCGTACAAGGCGAACACAGCGACACTGGTACACAAAGCAGGAAAGAAGGACAAAACATCCCCAAAAGCTTGGCGACCTGTCGAGAATTTCGAACATGTCCTGGCTAAACCACTAGAGCGCCTTATTGCCGATCATCTCTCCTTCGACGCCGAGTCAATGAACTTCCTCGACAACGCTCAGTATGGTGGCCGCCCGGGTCACAGTACACTTCAAGCGGTTGACAGCTATATTCACCGTGTCCGTGAACAGCTTGACCAGGGCAACACAGTCTCCACGCTTTTCTACGACCTCAGTGGTGCAAACGGTCCGTGGCACTGATGGCACTATTAGAGTAACAAAATTTTACTGATCAAGGGTCAGAACTAGCTGTGGCACTAATGGCAGTATTTGGGTAACATTTTTTACTGACCCTGGGTCAAAGCATCTCGTGGCACTTATGGCACTATTTGGGTAACAAAATTTTACTGATCCTGGGTCAGAACATCTTGTGGCACTCATGGCACTATTTGGGTAACAAATTTTTACTGATCCTGGGTCAGAACGTCTCGTGGCACCCATGGCACTATTTGGGTAACAAATTTTTACTGACCCTGGGTCACAGGCTCCGTGGCACGCATGGCACCATATCCATTGCAATTTCTGGTTCTGTGGCATGCATGGCAGCTCCGTGGCATATATGGCACTGTTTGGTCGAAAAAAGGACCAAACAATGCCAGGTATATACTGGGTGGCATGGCTGCCCCGCCATGCCACGGTGCCACAGCTGCCACCAAAAGGCCGTGCTGGCAAATGCCACGCTCGATAACTATCGACGGGACTTGAGGGGGTAGTCCCGTCGATAGTTATTGAGAGGTGGCGGTATTTTCAGGTGGCGAGTTGATCCCACGTTGAGTTCATTGGGGAGCTTCTCGTCACATTCCGGACACCTAGAAGGAAGACGAGACCAAGGAAAATTGCGAGGGTTTGTTGACTGGATGGAGGATGCGGGGAATACAATGAATTTTATGATTCTGTCAGCTTTGTTCTCACTCTTGACCTGATAACAAATGAGGGAGCAGTATTGAGGGGAAATTGGGGAACATACATTCTTATTGGATATCCTATTTACAGAACAATTCTTCTCGGTGTTTCTTGGTCTTCAATAAGGAAGCTGGATTGGATCATGCGAATATGTGAATATACCTTTGCAGATGGCGTAGCAAAAGAAACTTGCCGTTTGATTGATTTTTCGGTCTTTGCCTACCACCGGGGGCAAAAGCCAAGGCATATGGAATTCATATGCCTTACACACATGTGGTTCACATGCCATCACACTGTGCAACAAAGGTTTCAGTTACCTTTGTTGCACCTTTGTTTTTGGGGGTGGCTCAAAGGCAAAAACAAAGGTGCAACAAAGGTGATTGACACCTTTTTCACAAATTTTGACGGCATGCAAACCACATGCGTGTAAGGCATATGAGGTTCACATGCCTTGGCTTTTGCCCCCAGTGTACGCAGATAGTAGATAGAACTTACTTTTTGTGCAGGTAACTCGTTAACGGGGGCAGGTGGCGACTTTCTTTTACAGGCAACACAATCCTGTATGGACATTGAGCAAGAGCACAGATATAAAACAGGTTTTTAGCACTCACTTTCCTTATGGTCACTGCTGCATTGTCTTCGTTGTTATCCCAATTGAGATACAGCGCCTTCTTGGCACTCTTGGATCTATGCGTAGGGATGACTTTCTCCTCCTCCTCCTCCTCTTCGCTCTCGCCACCATTTTCAGACTCCATCGAAGCATCTGAATCATCAACAGCATGTGTTTTGCCATAACGCCGCAAGTCACGCTCTGCCTCCTTCTCCAATTTCATGTCGCTTCGCCGCCGCGTTTGCATACCAAGAAGATAGGATGCAATGATGTCATGAATAGGCCACAAACCTTCGAATTTGGCGAAGAACACGGCAGCTTTAGCAATCTGACAACAATTCAGTACATGAGGAGCAAGACCACAGCAACACACTTTGACTTGGTCTTTTCGAGCCGTGTTTTGTCTGGATCTAATATTGTGTCGAAAACAGAGAGATATCGATTAGTGTAGTCCTTGACTATTCTCTGTAGAAGGGACTTTCATATCAAAGGAACAGAAGATGAGAAGGCACATACAAACAGTCGATTGTACCTTGCAGAGTCCTCTTTGAGCCCCATGGCATCTTGAATATTGTATCCATCCGATCTCCCGGCTTGTCCTTTTGGTCTGGGAATGAGTCGTCTTTTGGGCGAAGAGGAACCGGAGGCATCAGCTAGGGCGCGCTCAAGCTTCTCTAGACGCCAGGACATTTCAGTCAAGCTGGCAGGTGCGTTACGGTAGACATACGGATATACTTTTCCTTCTTCTTTAACTTGTCACCCATTTGGTGCATCTCCTCCGCGCCGCTGAGTTTTGTTTTGGAGACCATGAATGGAAGGAAGAAGTGAAGTCACCATCACGTGGGCATGACCTGTCGTGATTTGGCTCTGCGTCTTCCATCTCATTCATTTTCCTCGACCAAAGTCTGGCAAATATGTCAAGATTTGGCGCATATACAGTTTTCCACTGGTCAGTGGGACAGCCACATGATATACCCCGCTGAGGCCGCAATACAGATTGTGTTGCCCTGAAATAAATTATACATAGTCTTGAGGGTATCCTTGTTGTTCTACCGGACTTCTAGGGCTGCATACCCTGTATCAAGTCCTGGGCAAAACCAACTTGGTGGAACATGAAATGAAACAACCTTTTTTGGGCTCAATTTTAAAATTTTAAAGACCAAGGATTAGAAGGATGGTGTATATGAATGTTCCTACCTACTCTGAGTGTATTCGGATCAATATTGCATGAATAGGAACCCATTTCCTCTTTGCCGAGAATAGTGATGGTCAAATCCCAAATAGGAAGTCACCCAAAATTTGACTCTTGCTGCCTCCAGTGGCCAGATGGATCCAATTCCATACCAGGAAGGTACAGACCCCATACACCTAACTTGCTGAATGGATGGTGGACCGGTAAAACCAAGAACACACAGTTATTGTACGGGTCACATCGTGACAACATGATGCTGTGGGACTGTCCCACTGAGTAGTGGCAGAAGTTCACTCCTGTTACCCCGCCATTTCGTCCTCAAAAATTAAGACCTCGTACACAGGTATGGACAATGTATGAATGAAACTTTTGGTCTCATAGGAATCTTGAAACACCATTAAAAGCTCACTGTATCGGCCATTCAAATTAAGTGTCCCACTGACCAGTGGAAAACTGTATCTACAGTTTGATTTTATCTGAACAATATCGGGTGTCTTGTACATCAACCATAATTACTAGCACACTATCAACCTCAATCCTCTCCGTCTTCATCGTGGGGAAGAAACTCGGGACAAATCAAACCTCCAGTGCGGTCGACAATATTGGTCCGACATGCCGGTGCACTATGCGCATAAGATATGTGCCAAATGGGGTGAGATGAGTGGATTGTCCTTGCGGTATATCTTATGTGAAGAGAAATTGGCAATAAATTCGAATGAACTCACTCAGATGTGAGAAGTGGCAAAGACTGACCAAGATTGCGGGATTGGCAGCCAAGTGATCAAATTTTGGTGGCCGTGAAGTGTGATGAGCAGTAGAAAGTTGCGTGTCCTTGCGGTCGCGGCTATCTAGATGAGCGTGGGAAGCAAAAAATTGATTGGCGACACCATTGATGCCAAATTGGGCCAAATCGAACCACTTTCCTTACATATTAGAGCATATGCGGTGGAGCCACCGGCGCCACCAGGTGGCTCAACCGGCATGCGGTACCGGGTGGCTACGTCATTTGATGGCTGTTCAGGTGGCTACTTGTTACGGAGTACATTGAGTGCCTAATACCATACTGCTTTCTCTACCTGCACAGAGGGCCATTCTCAAGTTCTGCCTTCATTTTACTGCCCTGCTAAAAGCTATCTCTGATGAATAGGATAAAAATATCAATATGATATGGCTTGTAGTAGTAGTTTCCGACACTTACATGTGTATGGGCACACATCTGCATATGCATAGTGCTTGTAGAAGGCCAACAATAAGTTGTCACCATGCCGCCCGAGCAGCCACCCGGTACCGCATGCCGGATCAGCCACCTGGTGGCGCCGGGTGGCTCCACCGCATACACTCTATTAGGACTTGGTCAAGATGCTTGTGGCAGTAAATATATATTTCCTCCAAACTCAATCAGGATGGTTGAACTATATCCGATTGAGTGTTCTGCGCAATCAGGATGGTTGAACTTGATCCGATTGAGTTCTGCTCAATCAGCCTGATAACGCACAAACTCAATCAGCTCCGACTCAATCGGCCTGATTGAGAAAATCACATGCCGATTGAGTTGTCAATCAGGCTGATGCAATGCTCTTCCCACAGTGCCACCGTTTCACGAACATCCACTTGCGCCTAAGCCGCAACTTGACAATGGGGACCGGCACCCGATATGGCAAGAGTGTGCCCTGTGGCTGTGTCAATTTTCCGATTGAACCAAGATCTGGCTGGTTCCTGGCCTGCAGCACCTCAAAGAGAGAGTATTTTGATTCATATCTGCAGAGGAATTTGTTCTGAATCGCTCTAGCCCCCACTATGTATGATTATAGATTTATCCGCCCTTTAATTGTGCTGATTTCCGAGAATTCGTCTGAGAGATCACTCTTGTCACGTGTTGTCACACTCACTCTGGTGTCTCGATTTCGACCAACTCGATGGAGGGGCTGTATATTCCTTGAATAAATGGATGGATTGGGGAGCTAAACTTGTTAGGAACTCATCCTCACTGAAAATTGTGAAGTCTGCGCCCTGAGAAGGCCTCTCAAGATTAAATTCCCACGGTCCATCAACGCGAAGGAATAAGATCCCGGATGCAAAGCGGTCGTACTCAAGGCTGGAATTACGAATGAAAAATGGAATTATATCCCGTGGGATCACCCAGTTCCTCTAGAGTTGCTATAATTACCCTTGAAATAATGTAGCGACCCGCTACAACCTCAATTTCCGATTATGTAAACCTTTGGCCAACCTCCAGCTTTGAATCTGGGGCAATTCAGGACCAAGTTCAAGTGACAATGTTGTCGATATCATCAACGGCCACCATAATTCCGAGGTGGAATTTTTACTTTCAACCTCAAAATTGTAAAAGACAGCATTTATTTAGCATGTACTCTGGCAGGAGCCAAGATTTTACCTGTCCACCTTCGATTTCTGAGTCTTTGGTATGTCAAATAATATTATGGATGTTAGTTCTAATACTGGATTATTTCCTTCAAATCAACACCGGGCGTGACGTGCGACATTTTGGACCAATTCAACAATTCAACAGGTACCCCAGCAGAGCGTGACAGGACCAAAAATTTCGACAATTGCTCCAAACCGTGCGTTGAGCTTGGAAATAGGTTTTGACACAGTTCTAGAATATTATTTTGACATCCTGAGCACCGGGACATTTATTATTGCCCGAGTTTAGCTTGGTTTCGCATTAGCCTCGATTTTTTTTTCGCTCCCTCACACAAGTCTTCCACAATGGCAAGCCAGCGAAAATTCTCAATACCACCGGATATACTGCCAGATTTTCTCCCTCCACGAGACATTTCCGTCTGGGACTTTGCGTCCTTTGAACTTCCGCCACCAACCCGCATAGTCGCAACAGCAGGGAAGGCGAAGAATATCGCCAACTATTTTGTTAATGGAAGCTCGGAAGGCACCAAAGCAGCAGATATATGTGCCATATTCACTCCCCCAGACGAATTAGTCAAACAATTACACAAATATGCCACTACCTCCCTTGCGCCGCCTACAGAAACCAGCGCAGTGCGGTGCTTGCATCTGCCTGGAGCGAATACCACGGAGCTGATGCCCCCATGGATCATCGAGTACTGGAAACAGGTTATAGACATACGACCGGACCACACCAGGTGGACAAGAGCGAAGCAGCTGCTGATGAATCGGGCGAAACTTAACCGGGCCAACCCTCAATCACCCGGGATTGTGGACAGAGTTTCCGAAGCTCTGCACGCCATCTGCTGGTCCGAACAAATCATGGGATTCTCGAACACGGAGCCCATTGCAGCGCTCAGTCTCTACGCCAGTCGAAATTGGTTCTCCGATGTCCAGCAAAGCCATATGTTGGATCTTTTACAAATGGATGTATTGGATGCTAGACAGGCCCTGAAGGACGAGGTGTGCGAGATCTAGATGGTCGAGTATATCAGAGCCGGATGGCGCCAGCGTGCCAAATACGAGAGTCCGGGGACGTCCAAAGACTTCCCAAGAGCCAAGCAAATCGGAGCTGCCCTTTCTTCCGGAGCACGGGAGAGGTTCGGGATGATAGGGAATCTTCAAAACCGTCACTGGATAGCAGTTGTCGTGGACTGCAAGGAGGGACGCCTCCTATACGGTGATCTATTCAAACTGGAGCGAGACGCGGAGACAGAGAAGGCACTGGAGTGGTGGACAGAGTATCACACAGGAGGAAGGTTCTCCTGGGATACTTTGGAGGTTCCGGACCAGAAGGATGGGTTCAACTGCGGGATTCTGTCCCACAGCAGCCTGTCGCATTGTTTCTTCCCGAATATACCGCTTACCAGTGGTAATGGGACGGGCCCTGCCAATGCGAGACTGGAAATGATGCTAAGGGTAATCAAAAGGCATCTTGATGTGAGTCTTGAATAATTTCATAATTTGGCTTGTACTGATGTATGGAAGGCTTGTTATGAGCACGATATTGAGACGGCGACCGCGATAGAGTTATCAGTGAAACCAGACAGCGTCAATGGAACATCTGAATTTACCTTCGGCGATCAACTGGATTCCGAGACAGAAATCATCCAGTCGAAATTTGTTTGCTCAAACGCGGGGTATGACACAACCTCCGATGATTTCAACGGTCCAGTTCCGTCTACTTCGGCTGGGCATTCCTCTCCAGCCAGCCATTCGTCCGGCACCGATTCTGACTCCGATATATTCCCTACCACGCTCGTGTCAGCCAACTTTGAACTTGCTCCGCTTGAATCGGCCTCACCTTCATCCAACTACGAGCTTCCCCGCACACCATCTCCACATTCTTCGGCCAGCATCTCCGATCTCAACGCCCTGCGAGAAAATTCAGTGTCTTCCGATAGCGATTGGTTTGAGTCGAGTATCTCTGACGTGATGTCCAAAATCAAAAGCCGTCGGAAGAAACCCCAAAAACGAATTCTTTCCACGCCGCCAACCAGTCCGGAAAAGAAAAGGCCGAAAGTTTCAGAGAAGTCCGAGGCACGCAAGGTTGCTTCATCAATTCGAATGGGAACGGAGCAGGGAAAGGGCGGTTTATTCAAGTTCTTCAAGACGCTTGCAACCGAGGAGGACAAAAAGATGTCCGTAGCGCTATGGAGGGAAGGACGGAAGGATACATTCACGCAGGGGCAGGGTTTTGGGCAAGCTTCCGATGCCGTCAATGATGAGAAGCGCCAACACAAGAAGGAGCTCGCTCGGGCAAGGAAGCAGAAAGAGCGGAAGCATATCAAAAAGATGGAAATTGCGCGAGGAGAACGTTCCCCCGGAGGTAGTAAGAAAAGAAAGGTAAACACGGTAGAATAAGTGACTCGAAAGGCTTACCTGATCGTTAGAAGCATATTCTTGAGCTCAATGGTCGGCCACCCAAGCGATTCAAAGGGTCTGTTGCCGAGATCACTTGTCCCAATTGAGCGGCAGCTCAGCATGCTCACGACGTGAAGAAGCTGAGGGAGACCCGAGGTCGAAAAAAGATCAACCCAGACAAGGTCGCTGTGTACACCAATTGGATGACCCCGCCTCTGTGGATCCAGATTGAGGCAGCGGCAAGACATCCCTCTGTTGGATCGACAATGAGCGCGACATCGATAATCAAGATTCTGAGACAGCGAAATTTTCATATCTTCGAAAACCTGGCCCATTTGATAGTCGAGGGCTGGATCGATCGCAGCGGGGACAAAGCACGATGGAGCGACAGAACTCTTGAACGCGCGGAGGCGGGGAACTTTCAAGGTCATCCCAATGGTGGTCGACGTGGCATTTTGGCAAGTGACGGATTCATCGTCTTCTCCATTCTGACTGATTGCCGGCAACTTAGCCCCAGTATCCGGAAGTAGCGGATGTCATCACTGAGCGAGTGACTGGCCTCCGAAGCCCTGGAGCACCGGTAACGCTCGTGACGGTTCGCGCTCTCTTTGTTGCGACAATCCTTGATATGGCCCCTGAAATCTTTGACAAACCGTTCAAAGATGGGTCGTTCTTCCGTGCCTCAGATTCATTCCTCCGGAAATGGCTCCGCGACACCCTGCGATGGTCCCTCCGTCAACCGACCAATGCAGCACAAAAACTGCCAGATAATTGGGAGGACCTCTGCGAAAAATTCTTCTTCCGAATGGTCCATGCAATCAAAGAGCACGACATCCCCGCTGGCTTAATCCTCAATTGTGACCAAACTAGTATAGTTTACGCACCAGGAACAGGGTTAACCTGGGCTGAAAGAGGATCGAAACAAGTTTCTGTCGTCGGCAAAGAGAAGAAGCGGGTGTTCACGACCGTGGTGACATTGTCTGATGATGGGAAACTTCTTCCATTCCAGTGCATATTTGCCGGCTCCACGAAGCGGTCGCGACCAGATGAAGATGCGAGGGGCCATCAAGAACTTGTGGAGCTTGGATCCCAGTTTGTTTCTTCCGGCACCGAGACTCATTGGGCAAATCAGCAGACGACGCGGGATTTCATAACGGATATTATCGCACCTTATTTGAAAGAAACCAAGGAGCATCTGCATTTACCGCTGGCCCAGAAAGCCCTTTTGCATCTTGATGTCTGGGCGGTTCAACGTTCAGAGGAGTTCCGGACCTGGATGGAGCATAACTATCCCAACATCATCCTTAACTACGTCCCCGGGGGAACAACATCCAAATTTCAACCTTGCGATGTTGGGGTAAACCGGCCCTTCAAACACGCAGTCCGCCGTTCGTTTCCTGAAGATATGGTGTCGGAATACCTTGCGCAGATCACCGAGGCCAAAAAGAAGAAAATCGAAGTGAAATTTAATCGGGGATTGAAGTCGTTGCG
Source organism: Mycena galopus ATCC 62051 (assembly GCA_014925785.1). Lineage (NCBI taxonomy): Eukaryota > Fungi > Basidiomycota > Agaricomycetes > Agaricales > Mycenaceae > Mycena > Mycena galopus. The sequence goes on from WIQG01000232.1 coordinate 220,451, forward strand.
TAATAATAGTGTGGGATGGGTTTGGGATGGGTGGCAAGAAGTCAATGACTCGGAGCTAATCAAGACGGTGCGCAGATTCCAAGTATTGAGATTTAGCCCTGATCTTCATTCATCAGTCCTTCAAATCTTGTCGGGTGAAACAGTGGGACCTGTCATACGAATGTTTGACGGGTTTCGAAGTGCGTGAGGCATTGCGCAATTTGAAGACCACAAACCCAGAATTCTGGAGAGAGTTAGAGGGCGGGAAGATAAATGCTCTCGACAAGCACGACAAGCAATATTCCACCAACCCCGACCCAGTATCCACCACTCCAGATGACGATATCCAGCTCGACGGGTGTGAAATCCCGTCTCGTCGCGTCAAACGGGCAACGATGCAATCACGAACACCGCTTACCTCGGAACACAAATCCGCGGAAACACTGGATGATGTAGAACCAACAGAGATCGAGTCCGGATGCACGGAGGAGTTGGGGAAACGACGTAGAAAACCCACCACGAGATATGTCGGTTTTTGGCGCCACAGAGACGTGTCGATTCGGAGAACGAGGAATATACTAGCAGATGATTTTTGCGTACAATAGCTGTTTGAACGACACAGAAACTTTTCTTGGCAGTTTGGGGGCCCTGGAGAGCAATTTTTGGTGGTTTTGGCAAACGGGTGAACCAATTCGACAAACGCCCGCGTGACGCGTGACCACGACCAAAATTCGGGATCGACACGGGGGGCGTGACACGTGACTGTCGATTTGAAGGAAATAATCCAGTATATCATGGGGTGTGGGGGGCATAGGAAGTGTTAAGCTGAAATTTGGCTTGAACCCCTCCAGCACGGAAAGGAGACCCATTTGAAGTTGACCTTGGCTGTGAAAGTTATAGCTGATATCAACCTCTTCAATTATTTCGAGGCCGATTTTTTTTTTCCGGTTGAAAAGTTTGGGGTACAAGATTTTCCTCGCGGATTTAAACTGGGATCATTGGAAATTTTGAATTTTGAAATTCGGCCTCGGAATTGTTCATTAGACAGCTTGTGCAAAGCCGCACAGAGCCGCATGCGGCTTTTGTGCATTGTGCAAAGCCGCATGATGAACCGAGGGTTTTATGACTGTATCAATATTCATTTTGATGAAATACTAGTAAATTAGATGCTATACCGTACATTGAACCACTTACCAATCATAATGTGCATCATTTTGACGTCATTATTTGGCTTCTCCACAGCCGCTGTGCGGCTATGGCCGTAATGCTGCCAAAAAAGGGCCATTTCCCACAATTGCTCCACTCACCTGATGCCGGATCAATACCAACAGCTTCCAAAGCACTCTACGGCATCTACGCAAGGATCAAATACATCATTGATAGGGAAACAAAAGCCGCATGGTGCTGCATGCGGCTGTGCACAATGCACAAAAGCCGCATGCGGCTCTGTGCGGCTTTGCACAAGCTGTCTATTGTTGGCATGTCAAGTAATATTCTACAATCATACTTCAGGCTTTCCATACTTGTGGAAGCCACTGGTTTGCGACCATCACTTTTTGGAACCACTTCCTTATTGAGAATGGACACAGCCACAAGGCACACTCTTGCCATATCGGGTGCCAGTCCCCATTGACAAAGGAAAGTCGTCTAACTCAATGATGTCATTAGCGCACTCTCGAGACAGCTTTTCGACAATTTAGACAAAATTGAGACCTCCCGAGATCAGCTGAGACCAGCTAATACCACGCGATTTCTCCTGCGGCGCTGTTTTCACTGGGCCTGAACTTCCGCGACAATGGAGGTCAGATTCGCGCCGAGCTGAGCAAGAGAAAAAGTTGTGCACAGCCTCCCCTTGGATCGATCATCGCTTGATCAGGCAATCCGATGCCTTAATTAGGAACTCCGCATCTTGTCTTCCCTTTCTACTATTACAGACAATAGATATGCTGACAATACACAAAGCCATGATGTTGGAATAGGATACATTCATCGGTGTTGGTGCAAACGGAGCTATTGCTACCGACGAAAACATAAAGCAAGAAACCGTGACGGACAAAACAACGAATACTTACAATACAGAGAAGAAACGGATCACGAAACAAGGGCGGTCCAAAGAGGGTGAAAGGGTGGGGCAGCAGTGTTTACAGTCCAATGGAGTTGATGAGTGAATGATACTTGGCACTTCGTCGGCGCATAGTCGTCGTCCTCCTCCGCCGGCGCCCTCGCCTCCCTTTTCGTTCCCGCCGCAACCCCACTCGTACTCGCCCCGCCGGGCCCTTCCACCACGTCCTTCCCGCACCCCTCCCCCCCGCCACATCTTCTCCCCGTTATACCCACCTTGTACACCCTCCCACTATTCCGGATATCCTCGTGCTGCCTCCGCACGTCCGTGCGCATCGCGCTCACCAGCCCTCGAGCGACAAGCGCGCCTTGTGCTGGTGCATGAGCATGCCGAGTATGATAAATCGACGGGCGCCATCTTGGTCAAGCGTACGGGTCGTCGACGAGCGTCTTGCAGACGCGGTACGTGTTCTCGATGAAGGTGGTGTAGGCGGGGTGGGTGAGCTCCGCGGTCTACGAGTCATTTCTCGGTGGTTTGTGTCGACGTCCTCTTTGGCGAAGCGTGCGGAGAGGCCGAAGGAATGTGAGGGGAGGGGTGGTAGGTACGTACGTACGTACGGAGGAGGTGAGAGGGTGGTAGATATGTGGACCATGTAACAGGATGGCGAATGTACGAGAATGGAAAAGATAATTTTATTGAGGAAAGGAGAGGGCAGCGGGGCGGGGTGGGGAGGACCTGCGGGCGGTATTTTGGGACGATATGGGCAAGTAGAGGGATAGCATAATGGATATGCTGGGTGGATGCAAAAGGTCACAAAAGTGCGAAGGGGAGGAAAGAGGGAGGGGTACGAGCGCGCCCGGTGGTACAAGCACACCGGGTAGCACGACAAGGGAAGAGAGGAGAAGGAGAAAAGCGGAAGCTAACGCACCGAAAGTCGCTCCCCTCGTTCAATCGTCCGATCCCCCCGCCCAAACCCGCATCGTGGTGGTGGAGGAACTCGTCCCGCAGCCCGCGCACGAAGGACAGGCGCGGGGTGGTGATGATCTTGATTTTTTCGGCGGTGGTGGGCGACGCCGAGTCAGACGCGCTGCGGACGTGTCAGCGTTCGTGTTAAGAAGAGAAGGAAGGAAGGGAAAGTAGGGAGAAAGAAGGAAGGAGGAAGGAGGAGAGGGAAGGGAGAGTGCGAAGGGGGAAGGAAGAGACAAAGAAGGCGAATACGCCAAGTAGCCACTGCCAGGGCGAAATGGGCAGGCTCCCACCACGTCCTGCTCTCCCATAAAAAAAGGGATACGAGGTTTGCGACTCGTCGCTCGCTCGCAAAGAAATGGAACGAAGAATGAGGGACGTTAGATCGCGACGCCGAGACGCCTCCTTCCCCGCCAAAAATCACATCGGGGAAGCAAGTCCACTCCCCGCCCCACCCCATCCCACGCAACCACAGCCCGCCTCACTCACGATCGCTAGCATCTGCAGCGCTAGCGCACACAACCCCACGCCTCAGTGGCGCGAGCGGGACGGGGAGATACGTCTCTCCCTGCCTTCCTAGCTCCGCAAGATCGCAAAATACGTCCCCACCTCACTTCCCACCTCCATCGCCCGCCCGCGTCCGCAGCACCGGCACGTACAGCGACGCGCACACGTGGCTCTAGAGATGCTTCTCCCGCCGCGCCATCGCCAGCGTCCGCGCGCCCCACTCCCACGTCACATTCCCAGACATCCGTCGTCAGTGTCCGCAGCGCTAGCGTGTACGGCTGCCCGTCGTGCGCATCGATGGCATCATTCGACGGGCCTCTCCCATGCGGCCGCCCCATCGTCTCCCCCAAGATACCTCTCTCCCCCCCAAAACAAGACGCGAGATCGCCATCTTGGAGAAGGGAATGCTAAGCGCAAACGGAATCCCGCTGCCGCTTCTGCTGGCGAGATACGTCTCTGCGGCCCGGTGAATAGAACGCGACGCGTGCCCCCGTGGCCGCATCCGAGAAATGCGAAACATTCAAGAGCTAGATCACTCTTCGTCTCCCCGCCTCCACCTCATCCCACCCCCACCGCCGTCACAGAACGCTCCGCCCGCCAAGACATGCGACGAAGGAGAGACCACTGTCCTCCTGTCCCGCTGCGCGTGCACCCCTCCCAACAAACACTCCCCCTAGGGAAATGCCAAGAAAGACCTCTCCCCGGAAGTAATAGTATGGAGAAAGAAAGACAAGCCCACGAGAGCGCGCCACACACCTACAATATCTCCCTCGTGCGCATCCACCAGATCGTGGCACACGACCGACCGACCATCTTGCCGTCGAAGAGTTTTGGCTTGTGGGTGGGCGAGGTGGATGGGGTCTGCGTTGGGCATTCAGTATGAGTATGGGGGAAGGTGTGCAAGGAGGGAGGGAAGGGAAGAAGTGGAAGAGAGGCGAGAGGGAGGGGAGAGGAGACGGAAGTGCGTTCTCCCTCTTTCAAAACTCGAGGGTAGGTACAGGAGCTCGCTGCTGGTGCACTGCGCAATCGACAATTCGATACTGGACGCCTGCGCGCGATTTGATGGGCATGGCGCAGACTACGCGCGTCGCATCGGCGCGTCTATCCAAGCAGACCGCTGCACGCTCGATGCGACAAATGTGGAAGGTGCCGCACGCTGGACGGAAAGAGCTCCGCTGCGCCAGATCGAGGTCGAGCGTACGATTGCACGATCCCCATCCGTGCCACAACGCCTCTGCACGATTTCAGCGGCAGAGAGCGGCCAGAACACGTAGTGCCCGCTCGCACCCGCAATGGTGGGAAGGAAAAGTAGAAAAGGGAGCAGAGGAGCAGACATACATCGTACCAGAGTTTTTGGGGTAATGAGCTGTGGGCAAACCCAAATTATCTAGTCTAGGTCTGGTCCGACGAACAAACGACAGGAGGTGCTCTGAGGCGATGATGTCTCCGTGAATTCATACTTCAGAGCAGGGCGTCGGTAGAAGGGTTTTGAGCAAGTACATTTGGCGGCGACCGAATCGATTCAATGATTGGAAGGGAACTCAGTAGTGTAACCCAAGAAGTTTTGTTTTCAAGCGCCGTTGCACCCAAGAGTTTGTTCAAATTCAAAGGCAGCGGGGGCCGGGGCAAGAGCGAGTTAGGAAGAAAGAGAATCGCTGTTAGTGCACGTGCATCCGAGTCGGACGCGGTTCGGCTTTTCGGCCCTACGCGTCCGACTATCGGAGCGCCTTTGCTCAATCTCTTGCTCAATCTGGGTTCCGCCATTCCAATTTGCTGTGATGTTCCTCTCGTAAACCGAATCCCGAATTTCGCCACAGGTCTGGCTAGATTATTCGAGTTCTTGCATCTCCTACGTATGCGCGGCTCGATTTCCGCACCGTTACTGTAGCATTTCGTTCAATTCGAACGGGCTGTGTGTTGGAATTATGAAGCCGCAGCATTACTAATGATGCTCGGGCAGCATGTTCCAGTAACTTCCGCACAGTTCCTTGCTTACTGATAGCTTACAATTACCTTACTAATCACCTTTCTGTGTAGTATAAAAGGCTTTGTAGTTACACTGTATTACTTTACTGGTTTGCAAAGGGATAAATCCTCTTGCATCTCTTCACCCTTCTGAGCTTATTTCAACACAAACCAGTTCTAGCCTTTCTGGTGGGCTAGTCGACAATTCACCAGCTTGCTGTTTAACCTAGGCATTGCCTGGACGATATTCGTGTTTACCCTCTACCGACCTCCCATCTGATTTCCCCCCACAACAATCTCTCACATCATGTCTGACCACGATTCCTCGAGCCGCTTTCCCAGGCTTAACGATACCAACTACCCGGAATGGGCTCTCCGCATGGAAGCCGAGCTGATCCGCAAGGGTCTCTGGGCAGTGGTTGAAGTTACCATCGACAGCGAGGGAAAAGAAGATGATGAAATTGCCAAGGAGATGGAAACCAAAGTGAGCAAGAGGAGTGCTCAGAAGATGGCGGAGGCGCGGGCAGAGATAATTTTGCGGGTTGACGATGGTCAGCTTTCCCATATGCGGTCGCGGGACCCGATGGAGATTTGGAATGATTTGCGAGGTGTTCATCGCGCACGCGGCTTTGCGACAAGCTTGGCGTTGCGCAGGAGGTTTTTGACGGCGAAGAAGAAGGACGAGCAGTCGATGCAGTCATGGATCGGGGAGATTCGGAGCCAGGCCTTTACCATCGAGGAGGCGACGGGTACCGTGGTTAGCGATCAAGACAAGATTTTGGCGCTTACCATGGGATTACCGGCAGCCTATGATCCGGTGATCATCAATTTCGACTCAGCCTCCCCCGATACGTTGACATTCAACGGCGTTGTTGCGCGTTTGTTGAACGAAGAAAACCGGCAGCTATCCAGCACCATTCCGGAGGTTAAAGGCGAGAAGGAGGCGGCGTTCGCTACTGCACCGGCCAGTCGCATACCGCGATCCGATGTCACCTGTCATTTTTGCGACAAGAAAGGACATTACAAATCTGAATGCCGAGAGAAGCTGAAGTGGGAAGATTCGAAGAAGGAGGAGGCGAACATAGCGATGGAATTTGATGCGGCATGGTGATTCGAAAATGCGGGGGTGCGCTTGATTGATTTTTGACTGCGGCTTCCGGGGGTGTGTTGGAATTATGAAGCCGCAGCATTACTAATGATGCTCGGGCAGCATGTTCCAGTAACTTCCGCACAGTTCCTTGCTTACTGATAGCTTACAATTACCTTACTAATCACCTTTCTGTGTAGTATAAAAGGCTTTGTAGTTACACTGTATTACTTTACTGGTTTGCAAGGGATAAATCCTCTTGCATCTCTTCACCCTTCTGAGCTTATTTCAACACTGTGACCCGTGACCCGAAAATTCGAACTTTTTTTTTTTTTTTTTTGCGGAGCGTTTGTGTAGTAGGGTTAAAAAACATTGCAATGTTCCCTGTTAGTGCTGTCTAACGCTTTTGCGTTTCCACACACTTCCAGGCCGACATAGTCAGTTGCCCTACCCACTATATTTTGAGGCGAAGGACTTAAAACCCAGCCAGAGGAAATTTAAACAACCGCCCGAGGTAATGCGCTAACGCACTTATGCTCGACTATGTCGCTGCACATGTGTGGGGCTTCACGCAACCAGCTCAAGAGGATATGATAGCAGAAGCTATCTCCCCCATCATTGCCAATCACCCGATACCCACTAAAACCCCGGTCTCCCTTGTCCAGTCTTTGGGGAGTAATTCCTCATCTTTGAGCACTCCGCTCCACGTCTTTAGCACCAGCTTCTTTTTAACAGCCCTCTTACCATACTTGATCTTGTTTGTTGCGGCACAGTCCACTTTGAGCCTATTATTTATTGCATGTCTCCAACGGTTTTGTGCTTCGGGTAAGGAGGCTCCGGGCTTCCCTTGAATTACCCTCTCGTTCCTAATCTTCCAGATTAGGTGAGCAGATTCCGACACTAGAATTCTGAACAGGCGTGTAGTGCCGGCATCCCCGCACGTGATCACGGCACATCCCATGATTTGTCCGATTGTGGGTGGAGGTAGGTCGGCCCCTGTTTTGAGTCTCCATAGCTCACTTGCCAGTTCCCAGATTTCTTTTTGGCCTGTCGCTTCACATTTTGTCAAGATGTGTTCCATCGATTCTATTACACCGTACCTGCATTTCGTGCACTCGGCTTTATCCTCATGGCCCGGTATGTTCGTCCAGTGTCCCCCTACTTTGTATCCCCCATGGATCATCATCCATAAGAAGAAACGGGCGCTTCTCGATACATCCTTGTGCGCCGTGGACTTCCAAATCTTTTCCTTCGAGGGTAGGTAATCTGATGGGTCTGCTACGGCTGCTCGGGTCAGTTCCATATTTCTTTTGGTTGCCCGGCGGTCCAGCAATTTTTTATATCTCGGCATACTCCTTTTATTCCTTTATATTATTTTGTATGCCTTTGACTGTGTCAATGCCTGCAGTTTTACTCCTGGAAGGAAAATTCGAACTTGAGTATTCGTATATCGGCTCGGCGGACCGTGACATAAAAAAAAAAGTTCGTATCTTGGCCGAAAATGTCGGAAATTTGTAATTTTCATTATAAGGTTGTACAAGGCCTTATAAGGCCATAAGACGATCTCATCTTATAGTGATCTTATGGTAGACACGAAACCTTATAAGATTGGGGGATTCTTACAAGATGCTGGCCTTGTAAGGCCTTACGAAGTCAAAGGTTTTTATGAAAAAAAACTCATCGCTGGCTGTTACCGCCCTCTCTGCCGTTTGTTACTTACATACTTATCAGGATTCTATCTATTATTTGTTACTTATTGAGATTGATAAAGATTGATGTGTAATTAAATGCTACTTACGGGAATTGAACCGGCAACCTCCCGGTGATGAAATAGTTAAGAGACGCAACAGACTACTACACTAAACTGATCATAATATATTAGAAACTGCAGTATCTACATGGGCTTTGTAGCTCGCAGGCACCTTATAATTCTTCTGCCGAAAGTCGCATCTTCTGAGTACAACGCTCTTAGCTCCGGCAGGTTAGTCAATCTCATAATACTAATGAGACAATTGAAACGAGCACAGAAGAAGTTGAATTAAGGCCCACTAGTACTTAACTAAACACTTAGTACTACACTTTCCAATAAAACTCAGCATGACTATCGACGTCTGCTGGTACTGTGGGACGGTAAGTACATATTCATGCACAAGGACCTCACACCTCAGGTGAGTACCTATTTGGAAATGAATGTCTCCACTTCTTGAATCTTGAACTGAGCATGCCGGAAGCATGAGGCTAATAAGAGAGTGAAGTTTGACTGCAAGCACTAAAGTCAATACTTGTGTGCCAAAGTAGCAGACAAAAATATTGGAACTGGGGTACAGAGAGAATGTAGGTAAGGCATGAAAATTAATATGAGATCAAAATTGAAGCATAGAGCGAAACCCTGGCACCGTCGCACAATTCCTTTTGCATGACCCAAAATTTCCCGAAGAAAAATAAAGAGATGAACCCAAAGGAAAGCAGTCAGTCAAGTGGCGCTTGCGCCAATGGAAGCCCGAGCCCACCCACATAGTAACCGGCCAGCATGCAATCTGCTCAGACTTCAGAATAGTAAAAAACATTGAGGGCGATGCAATGCGCACATTTACCCAGTGTGCCGTCCGAACCCGCATGAGCAGTGCACATCGCCCCCACCGACTCCATAGCTTTTCCCCCAGATGCACTCTGCCCCCAGCTAGCGCAGCCTCCAAATCTCTTCAGCACCGTAATATAACAGCCAAGAATGAGCAGCCGTGCAACCTACACATGCATCGGCCTAGGAGCGAGTCCGCAATACTTGCTTGGAGTGATGTTGCACGGAATGTCAGGTATGAAGCAGCGCAACTAAAGAAAGAGATGATGTGAGTGGGTCAATGTTTGCATGCTAAAGGACAAATACTTACATTACCGCATTTTCAAGTGCGAACCCGTCACGCAACGGTTAGCTATAGCCTTCATGGCAGTTCAATCACCACCGACATGAAATCCAACTCACTTACCTCCAATGTGGCGCCGAGCCATACTGCCATGTACCGCCTCCCAGCAACACCGACACTCCGTAAATCTGCGCCGCATCGAATTAGAAACACCCATTGCTTGGGATATCTCGTACCTTCCGCAGATGTGGGATACTCACACCTGACGAGTCATCTCATCCTCTTAGTGTGTCGTCCTTGTTTACAACCTGCAGCTGTGAATTAATTGGTTAGCACACAGAGGGACGGCTGGTGTACGCACCAACATCAGGTCATAGTGCGTAAGGTGTCTCTATGTAGCACGATGTGAAGGCATCTATTTCCACCTCCCTGCCGTGTCCCACTCGCTCATATTCATGGACCACAACCCCGCCCGCCATTGACCATGCTCCAGCTGCTGGTGAATCTTTAATATTTATAATTTCAGTTGAACAAGGGAAGTCAGTAAAGTCATTGATTGTGCGGCTCACTGCACCGTCGGCCTCGAAATCTCTCCTGCACGTGTTGAAATGATCCACGCCTTGCAAAATTAGCCAGCCAGCACTTCACTTCACCACAAATACATTGACTTGCGTGCCTCAGGCCTGCAAGGCACATGCTGATTCCACACTGTACATCACAGCGAGTGGAATCGTCTTCACGCAAATAGCAATCGGTCCAAGCACGAACGATGCATATTTTATCACCTGAAGCAACGCAAACTCAGATTAGCTTGCGCCGGGTGCCGACGAAGCAGGAGGAAGGAGGACTTGCCAAAATAAAATTACAGAGTAGCCGGATACTGAGGCCATGATGGCAGCTGAAGGAAAACAGTTGTGAGTGAATATTCACCAGAATAAATATCTTGCGTACTCACTCACTTGCGTTCAAGGACAGCTTTAAGCCCGAGCAAATTCGGGTCGCACCTGAATCTAAATCTACACGTTACGAGGTCAATACCCGACACTTTTGAGTGCACACTGAAATTGCGTAGTGGGTGCGTCGCGAGGGACCAAGGTTCGCAGCGAGCGGGTTCGATGCTGTGTTTACGAAGATTCAAACTACGGACTTGCACTTTTCCGAATTTTTGCAGGTGTCGGCACTGACTAGACAGCTCAGGCACACTGTGTGAGCGAGAGCACACGTCGTCGTCACTCTCACAGGCGCTAACCTGTGCATTGGGCGCCGGCAGATGCCTCCTACATCTCGCGCCACATGCTGCTCCCGTTGCGCAAATGATACGGGACAGGTCAATGATAAACATGTCGTCAGACCTGCCATACCGAAAAATGAGCGGACGAGCAGCGTGCAGCCGAATCACATACTCTCTCCTGTCAAACTGCGACAGCCGCCAATGTGCGGCACAGCGCAAAACGTGAGGCGGGTGCAGAGTGTGACTTCACCTTTTCGACGCAGGAAGGTGCTCGAGTCGGCAGCAGAAACATAGAAGCTGGGGATATTAGGATCAGGCAAAGATGCAGACATCCAGACGTCATAGACGCATGAAAACACACCTATTTTGTTGCGTTTGAATGCCCTTTTCAGTCTCTCAGTCCTAGCTGCCCCGCAGAATGCAAATGAGCCTTTCCGATGCTTTCATTCAGTACCCATTTCGAGGCAATTCGCCGCAGATTTGTGTGGCGCAAAAACGAGATTTTCGTGTATTTGATGGGCCTGTGGGTGCGCAGGAGGTGTAGAGAGACACTAGAAGCAAAGATATTCCATTGATATTATCGAGGCTTGCAAGACGAGACCGTCGTCTGCAAGCTCTTGTGAGCTTTGGGGGAATCTCGTAAGAGTCTTACGAGAGTCTTATAACGTGATTCGCTTATAAGACTATTTTTAAATTTCCGACAAATGCACCGGGACCTCTCAAAAGGTCTTGAAACAACTGTAGAATAAATTTACAACTTGCCTACAACACCATAGATTATATATACCAAGATGGGCCGAAAGCGGTAATGACATCAATGATTTTACATCAGTGGTTTTGCGCCCAATTCGCCGCCCCCGTTGAGTTGTCATACTAGTTGTCATACACGACTCGGACGAGGAAACCGGGGTGCGGGGATGATGGTGTTCGTGCTGAATTCCGACCGCCCAGATGCTCGGGGCCCAATGGGGAGCCCAGCAGGGCATCAACCCAAGTCTGGCAGGGCAAAGAAAGAGGACACACAGTTTGAGCCGTAAACAGCTCAAACTGGTGGGGGCAAGAGGCAAGCGTTGCGTCAAACGGAAGCAAATGTGAACCGATCACGTCAAAAGTAGCATCCATGAGCGCCGCGGCGTTTTGAACGGAACATGCTGTGTGTGCGCGCGCGAAATTTTGGATTTTTGCGCCCTTTCTGGCCAATTTTGTGACTGGGTTTTGGATATTCGTACATGCGCTGGGTGACCCGTGACAGCTACGATTTTTTTCGTATATTCCGGCCGCCGTGACGCGTGACATACGATTTGACATACGATTTGGCAGCACCCAGCTGGCTTCTTGGCCTACATGCATCCGGCCTTTCGTCTCCTGTATAGGAAGTGAAGTCAGCTGAACTTATTTTCGACGCGCGCGTGTTCATCCTCCCGTATCCGTCAGAATTTCTTACCCGGCAGTCAGCAAAGTTCAGATGCCATTGAAACCTCTCAACAACCCCGTTCTCTGGAGAAATTCACGCAAACCTACTCCGAGCCATGCCGCTTACCGTGGAATAGAATGGATTGAATTACAATGTAAGCACAAACCACACAATTAATAATCAATCGATAATTCTCCCCGTACTAGGCGATAACTCTCGCTATACTACGGTGGAGGATTAATATTCTATCTAGTCTGCTCTCTCCGTTAGCCAGTGACACAAGGTAGGTCATTCGCACTCACTTGATGACTTCTTTGTACCATCCTCATAACCAAACGCTCCTGGTCTCGAAATCTCCTCTGCAAATTATCTGCGTATTCTCGCCAAACAAACTCGGGCCTTCAAGTTTACTACTACTGTGGAAGATTCGTCTCTCTCGGTTGGCCGGCGACATACGACACCTAGGACGTAACACGTCCATTCGCCTTGGAAGTGCTCTCGCGCTTAAGTGCCCTTTCACTCCCGCGCTCATTTGATCATTTATTGATTTTGTACCACCCTAATACCTAATAACTCGGCCGCCGCGCTCCCAATCTCCAAATCTCTGCCGCAAATTATCTCCGTATTCTCGCCAAAAAACTAGCAAATCATGAACAAGGCAAACTCGGGCTTGAATGTACGCCAACCGTCTGTATTTCTGTGGTGGCAATGGTCTGGTCAGACTGGGAGCCGCTGTGGTCGGTTTCTGCGTTCAGATCATTCCTTCTTTCTTCTATCTTAGTCTCTCGATCTAATTTCGCTTTCGGGAGCTAGCACGAATCGGAATTGGGAATATCAAATTTAGACGTTCTACACCCATCTTAGAATGTGAAAACAAAGACGCACTTTGTTAGGTTCCAATCCACAACAACGCTGCTGACTGAATTTTTTGAAAGGTTATCCTCACCAGTTCATCGATTTCTTGCTGCTCTCGGGGATTACCTTTTCCATGATTGCCACAATGGCTTCCATGTCATTGTCAGTCTTTGTCATCTATCCCGTTCCTCCATTCGACATTTGTGAATTCTATTTTGAACTAGCAGAATGGATTCTGAAATCAATTCAAGTTGACTCTGCGGGAGGCTATAGCTAGGCTTCTAAGTCAGGATTTATTGTGCTCCTTGATCTGAGTAGATATAAATTTGTGAGCAATTAAGTACTAGAACTAAATAGAAAAGAAGGCGCGGAGCTTTCATCGTGCCGTAAAGTATTATTGGCGTTTGACAACCTTCGACGTGTGAAGATGCGTGCTGACATCCCTGCTGTTCTCCACGAAGCACGCACAGAAGTCCGTTTCGTCTCCCACCTTTGAACACATTAGTAGCATTCTGCAGTCAGTTCTAGCTCCTGTGTTCGCTTTAACGGAGGCTGATTATGATCCCAAAGGCATAGATAAGAAACACATGTCGACCTCAATGATACCACACGGTACTGTGATCAACTTGAGCATCTCTGGTATGAGGGAAAATTCGCTCTCGAGGCACCAATGTACTGATTTATCATGCACAGGTGGGGTAGGAGCCCCCGGTGGAGAGAGCTATGGCGAAGGCACCGGCGGAGCTGGGGGTACCGGAGAAGGTCCCACTATGAATCTCTCCATGTTAGTGTGCACCTTTGCTGTGTTGAAATTCTCCTCTGACCAAAGTGCACTCTTTGCAACAACAGCCCCGAGTGAGTCCCAATGTTCTCCATCCTATGTATATGCCTCATACTCCCTTGATTTTGAACAGCATTGCTGACAAACTTGAGAAATGGCTTCAATTCCCTCCAGCCATGCAGCAAAAACAGCATGACACAGAGCAGCTCCATATGGACGGCACTTGTCAATGGTTCCTTGAGAGCAATGAATTCATTAACTGGGAGGAAAATGGAGGAGTCCTTTGGATTGAAGGCAGCTGTAAGTGAGTTTCGTAATGGTAATCACAAATCTGAGTGATCATGCAGCTGGTACTGGAAAGACTGTATTGAGGTGACACATCTTGACTTTGATATATGGTTTGAACCTAAAAGTAAAATTGCCAGTTCAACTGTGGTCTGCAAACTCTTTGCAGAGGAAACACAACCTACACATGCTGTTGCATTCTTCTATTTTGATTTCAGGACCAAGGAGACACAGAGTGTAGAAATTGCACTCTGTCGAATTGTTCTCCAACTTTCAGCCCAAGCCCCTCATCCATACGAGACTCTGAACAAACACCATGAATTGTCAAAGGGACAGAAACTGCCAAACAGCCGAGACCTTTATCACATATTCTCCAGGCTCCTGCATGAACTTGGCCGTACCTACATCGTCCTTGATGCACTTGATGAGTGCGATGACTTCAAAGAGATTGTCACTCTGGTTTCATTCTTGAGAGCATAGAGAGAAACTCCACTGCACCTTTTGATTACAAGTCAAAATCGAGATGTCTTCACAAAAGGCTTCAATGGGGTGGCCATGATTATGCTAGATGTCAATGTCACTTACAAAGACATTGAATTCTTTGTTTCCAGCAAACTTCAAACCAGTTCTGATCTAGAGCCTTGGCGATCAAAAGCACCTCAAATCACAGAACAAATCACCCTCAAAAGCAATGGAATGTGAGCTCCTTTTTAGCCTCCAGCATTAATGTACTAATTACATCACTTGCAAGGTTCCGGTTGGCTGCATGTCTCCTCATAGAACTGGCCCACCATGTGTACCCTGAGGATGAAGATTTGGACACAGTTCTGGCACTGCTTCCCAATGACTTGGTTGGGATTTATGATCGGTTCATATCTGCAATACCAAAGAACCTTTTTCCCTATGCTGAGGCAGCCTTGCGATGGATAATGTTCAATAAGTGGGAGATGAACTTTTCTCTACTTCTACTTGCAGATGCAGTCGCTTTTGATTTTTCAAATTCCATGCAGTACACTTACAAACCAAATTGACAAGAGACGAACAAGTCTGCAATTCCCAAGTGGTTGGCTGGTCTCATTACAGTTGGTGAAAAGGCAGTCATACTGGCATATGCATCAGTTCGAGATTACCTTTTATCTGGGCACTTCAAACAGAGATTCAATTGCAATCTTGCTGAGGAGCTTTCACATGATTTGATTTCTTGTACATGCATCCACTACCTTGTCCATCTTTGTGACCATCCCCTAGATGAGGAGATGGTGGACAAGTATCCATTGGCAGAGTACACAGCCCAGCATTGGTATTACCACACCATGAATGCCAATGACAAGGAATTTCTGCTGTCTCAAGGAATACAACTTTTGGAGGATAACAGGTCATATCATGTATTGTTACATCTAGTTGCCAGGCAGAAATCAGCCAACCCACCACGTCTGCATTTTTGTTGCAAAATAGGATATTTTGAATGTGTATCCCATTTCCTTGCAAACAGAGCTGTAATAAACTTGGTAGTTGAAAATAGCACCCCATTAATTGATGCCACCTCTTGGGGCCACCAGGAGACTGTACAGCTTCTTCTGGAGAAAGGTGCCAATGTTGACCTGGGAGGTGGAGAATATGGCAGTGCACTAGGTGCTGCCTGCTATTGGAACTACCAGGAGATCACTCGGCTCTTGCTTGAGAAAGGTGCTGATGTGAACCTTGGAGGTGGAAACTATGGCAGTCCACTAGGTGTTGCCTGCTATCGGGGCCATCAGGAGATTGCTCAGCTCCTTCTTGAGAAAGGTGCCAATGTTGACCTAGGAGGTGGAGAATATGGCAGTCCACTGGGCGTTGCCTGCTATCGGGGCCAACAAAAGACTGTACAGCTCCTGCTTCAGAAAGGTGCCAATGTGGACCTTGGAGGTGGAGAATATGGCAGTCCACTGGGTGCTGCCTGCTATTGGGGCCAACAGAAGACTGTACAGCTCCTTCTTGAGAAAGGCGCCAATGTTGACCTAGGAGGTAGAGAATGGGGTGGTCCACTAGGTGCTGCCTGCTATCAGGGCCACCAGGAGATTGCACAGCTCCTTCTTGAGAATGGTGCTAATGTGAACTGTGCGGGTGGAAAGTATGGCAGTCTACTGGGTACTGCCTGCTATCAGGGCCAACAGCAGACTGTACAGCTCCTTCTTGAGAAAGGTGCCAATGTTGACCTAGGAGGTGGAGAATATGGCAGTCCACTGGGTGTTGCCTGCTATTGGGGCCAACAGAAGACTGTACAGCCCCTTCTTGAGAAAGGTGCCAATGTTGACCTAGGAGGTGGAGAATATGGCAGTCCACTGGGTGCTGCCTGCTATCAGGGCCAACAGAAAATTGTACAGCTCCTTCTGGAGAAAGGTGCCAATGCGGACCTAGGAGGTGGAGAATACGGCAGTCCACTGGGTGCTGCCTGCTATTGGGGCCACCAGGAGATTGCTCAGCTCCTTCTTGAGAAAGGTGCCAATATCGACCTAGGAGGTGGAGAATGGGGCAGTCCACTGGGTGCTGCCTGCTATTGGGGCCAACAGAAGACTGCTCAGCTCCTTCTTGAGAAAGGTGCCAATGTCGACCTAGGAGGTAGAGAATGGGGTGGTGCACTGGGTGCTGCCTGCTATCGGGGCCACCAGGAGATTGCACAGCTCCTTCTTGAGAGTGGTGCTGATTTGAACCTTGCAGGTGGAAAGTATGGTGGTCCACTGGGTGCTGCCTGCTATTGGGGCCGACAGGAGACTGTACAGCTGCTTCTTGAGAACGGTGCTGATGTGAACCTTGCAGGTGGAAACTATGGGAGTGCACTGAGCGCTGCCTGCCTTTGGGGCCACCAGGAGATTGCTCAGCTTCTTCTTGAGAAAGGGGCTGATGTGAACCTTGGAGGTGGAAACTATGGCAGTCCACTGGGTGCTGCCTGCTATTGGGGCCACCAGAAGATTGCTCAGCTCCTTCTTGAGAAAGGTGCTGATGTGAACCTTGCAGGTGGAAAATACAGTAGTCCACTGGGTGTTGCCTGCTATCGGGGCCAACAGGAGACTGCACAGCTGCTTCTTGAGAATGGTGCTGATGTGAACCTTGGAGGTGGAAACTATGGCAGTGCACTGAGCGCTGCCTGCCTTTGGGGCCACCAGGAGATTGCTCAGCTCCTTCTTGAGAAACAGGTTGATGTGAACCTTGCAGGTGGAAACTATGACAGTTCACTGGGTGCTGCCTGCTATTGGGGCCACCGGGAGATTGCTCAGCTCCTTCTTGAGAAAGGTGCTGATGTGAACCTTGGAGGTAGAAACTATGGCAGTCCACTGGGTGTTGCCTGCTATCGGGGCCAACAGAAGACTGTACAGCTCCTTCTTGAGAAAGGTGCCCATGTCAACCTTGCAGGTGGAGGATATGGAAGTCCACTGGGTGCTGCCTGCAATCAGCACCACCAGGAGATTGCTCAGCTCCTTCTTGAGAAAGGTGCTGATGTGAACCTTGGAGGTGCAAACTATGGCAGTCCACTGGGTGCTGCCTGCTATCGGGGTTACCAGGAGATTGCACAGCTGCTTCTTGCAAACAGTGCTGATATTGACCTCAGAGGTGGAGAATATGGCAGTCCACTGGGCACCGCCTGCTATTGGGGCCAACATGAGATTGTAAAGCTCCTTCTTGAAAATGGTGCTGATGTGAACCTTGGAGGTGGAAACTATGGCAGTCCACTGGGTGCTGCATGCAGTGCAGACCTGGAGATTGTGTCTCTCCTCCTTGAGGAAGGTGCCAATATCAACCTAACAGGTGGAAAGTATGGCAGTGCACTCAGTGCTGCTTCTGCTCATGCTAACCTCGAAATTGTCTCCCTGCTTCTCATTAAAGGTGCCAATATAAACCTCCCAGGTGGAGATTATGGGAGTGCATTGGGTACTGCTTGCTATTATGCTGGAGGTTCTTTGGACATTGTGTCCCTCCTCCTTGAGAAAGGTGCCAATCCTAACCTCCCAGGTGGAGAATATGGCAGCGCACTGGGTGCTGCCTCTTTTGGTGGTGAACCTCTGGTTGTGGCCCTCCTTCTGGAGCATGGTGCTGATTTGAGCCTTGCAGGTGGGAAATATGGAAATGCACTGGCTGCTGCATCGGCTGGCAAGGAGGGTAACCAGCTTGTTACTGTCCATATATTGCTGAAGAATGGGGCCAACATCAGCTCACAGGGTAGCCAGGCATTGAAAGAAGCCGCTAATGCAGGCAACTATGACATTGTAGATCTTTTACAAGAGCATGGTGCTGTGTTGGATTAGAGTTTTAACCCTCAATATTGTTTGTTAGGTGAATATTAACACCACCAAATCCCTCCAGTTAACTGATGCACCTGTATTAATTCTCAGACAATTATGAGCACTTACCTAGTAATTGTTCATCATTTTCATCTCGTCCGAGATTCCTGCCAGTAAAATGCATGCATGGTTGCCATATATCATTGTAGCTCTAATAGTGGCTGCACAATAGATTCTTTGAAGCCCCAATAACAGTTGTGCTCTCAAGGAGTCACAATTCACTAAAGTTTATCAGATTCAGTGAGATTGATTACATTCAAGTGGCTGTGTTCTTGCATGATCATTTTCTGTGCTGTATTCTGGGTTCGAATCTTGTCTCTTCTGTACTGCAATTTAATAGAGTGGCCATTACAAATCTTGCCTGAGCACAAGGCTTGATGTTATCTTTGCAGCTTTTTCTAGGAGCTACTTCCTTTCAATATCTCCAGTCTGCCCAGAAATGATGGTTTGTGAGAGTGTGTTTGCATTATGGCTATTGACAGTACCAAAGGCGCAGATCGAAAATTTTCAGTGTGGGCAGTTTTTGATCTTCTTCAAAGAATTGTCTCTCACTCAGTTCTGTACTGTTTGATTTGAAACCATCCTAGAACTCCCTGAATAATTCAGGCTCAATCAGTCATAGAGCTAGATCTGGAAGAATACTCTATTTTGGAATGCCCCCAAAATCCAACCTCCCACCCAGGATTTTCGTCTACAGGCCTTCAATCATGTCTGTTGGTTTGGATTCTTTTGAGGTGCAGTTATTTTAAATTCACAACATTGTCATAGAGCCATAACAAATTTTATTTGCTCCAAAGGACATCTATTGTGCTTTAGGGACAATTTGAGCAGCAAATACATATTTGGCTCCAGTTCTTCGATTTCTCATCTAAATATGCTGCGGAAGGGCTCCAGCGGGACATCTATGATCTCCTTAGACACTTGACTTGCTTGTTCTGCAGCATACATCAGCTGAATGGTGGGAATTAGGATGTGTTGGTGTGTCGCGTCACGGTGAAACATGTGCCGGCAGTCTATGGGTGAAATCCACTAAAATGCAAATCCAACGGGCTGAATGCAATGAAGAGGTGCGCTCTAGTTCAGGATCCACAAATCTCTAAAACAACAACCAACCAGACTTCACTAGTGATTCTGGATGCAATCCCAGAGAGTATGACTGAGTATGGGTTTTTGTGTACCAATAGAAGATACATGGGAACAGTTGTTTTATATTTGCAGATCGCAGCAAGCAAATCCAAGGATCGTCCGCAGACAATGTTCAATTCATAGTTTTGCAACTCTAGGTCACCCACTCTAACCTCGTAAGACAGGAGCAGTGAACCAATTTGACATGCAGCACGCAATAAATCCGGAACACACATAACACACACAGAACACGCAGGACACGTACACGTACATGCAGAATCACGTAGGACACACACACATGTACATGCAGAACACACCAGGGAATATCCCGAATAAAGCTGATAGATTGATAATAACTCGAAAATACAAGCAAGTCACTAAGGACAGCCTCGATGAATCAAGCCGGAGGTTCCGCCCTTCTTTACTTGCTGGAGCAGACCACTAGTCTCTCTGCTTTATGCTTCTGGGTAGGAGTTTGTGTCTTCTCCCTACAAGCTGCCCACCTTATATACTATACATCTATAAATAACTTTACAAACATAATATATTAGTCACTGGTGTAACCCTGTCCATGAGTCGAGAATATGAAATAATGATCGCAAAGCTTGCTGACTGAGTATTCTAGATCCTGAAAATGTTAGTTCTGGATTAGTCCCTTGAGATATTGTGGTTGGATCGGATAGCCCTTCAGAATAGAGAGCTTACGCAGAGCCACCAGAAGCCACCTGGTGGCTCATCTGGCATGCGCAAACCGGTGGCTATACCATCTGGTGGCTATCTGGTGGCTAATAAATTTTGCTTTCATTCTGCGTGAAGCTCCTCCTTGACCATGTTGATGACCTTGCTTGAGTGGATTTTGCAAACCCTTATTCTGTAGCCTAAATCCACGAACAAATTTGTGTAACACAATTAAAGCAAGCCCACAGAGTTAAAACCTCTAGCTCATCCTTTCAGATGCACTGGGGAGATACTTTAGGTCAAAAAGAAGGGGGGTGCATTTGCAGTATGTGTTTGAAAGCGAAACTAGTTCAGCCACCAGTCACCAGTTCACGCATGCCTGATTAGCCACCAGGTGGCTCCTGGTGGCTCTGCGCAAGCTCTCTATTTATTCTCACTGTGTGGGTTGTGAATTGAGTGATCTTGTTTTGGTTTCCATTGCGGGTAGGTTGTGAGTCCGGTGGTGAAGGTTGAACCCAGCAAATAATTGAGGAACTGAATTGTTGAGTCAGAGTTGATAGTTTTGCGACAAGAAATCAACATGGGTGGGGTTGAGTTCCAACCATGCATAATTGACAAGACCCAGTACGGAGTGGTCCACACCCACAACTAATCAGTACCCTTTGAAGAGATATTGGTGGGTTCATTATTTGACTCAAGGCTGGGTCATAGAGGGTCCACTGGAATTTTTTTTTCTGTCTTTGTTGTTGCTCTGAACTGCTGGGATGTGAGTTGAGTGGGAGTGGTGAAGGTTCAACCAATATAATCGTGGAGGATCGAATTTTTGAGGGAGAGCCGGTTTCGCAACAAGAAATCAAACATGGGGTTGACCCCAGATGCGGCATAGGTACCAAGACTCACTACAGATTGGGCCGCACCCACACATAATAATAGTGTCATGATTGTTGGTGGGATTCCTTGTTTGAGTTAAGGCTGGGTCATCATCATATCGCACGGAACAAGTTTTTTTTTGTTTTCGCTGTGTGGGTTGTGGATTGAGTGGTCTTGTTTTTGTTTCCGTAGCGGATAGGTTGTGAGTCCAGTGGTGAAGGTTGAACCTAGCAAATAATTGTTGAGTCAGAGCTGATAGTTTTGCAACAAGAAATCAACATGGGGTTGAACGTTGAACCTCAACCATGCATAATTAACAAGACTCAGTACAGAGTGGTCTGTACCCACACAATAGTTGGCGTATTGGTGGGGTTCCTTGTTCGACTCAAGGCTGGGACATGGCACATGTGCATACTTGCTTCATCTTTTTCTTTTTAAAAAACATGTTCAGGCTGCTCAGTGGTCCCCTTCAGGTTCAGGATAGCTATCTGGAACAGGAGGTGATCCCTAGAGGCATAATACCGCAACATGGGAACCTGGTTAGTGTCTCGCAGACAGACACTACAAACAAATTTAGCTCGTACCTCGCCTGTTTGTAGGAATCTGGTTGAACTCAGGCTGAAGGTTGAACTGAATAATTTCGAAAGCTCGCTGATCCAGTCTCGGAGCCTGGAGGTAGTCAAAAATCTATGGGAACCAGTCCCACGCATCCTCGATAATGAAAGATCTGTGTCCACAACACGGTCCCTCGCCTGCTCAGGCTGTTCTGGCTTGATTTTGACCTTCAGGATATCATTATCGGCTTGGCATGCCGCATCACATCAGCCCCCCAAGAATCGACAAATTCAAAAGTCACAGCACACTGCTACCATCCGTCCGTCCGACGATTTGGAATGCCAATAATCAGGAAGGAAAGAACATGATGAAAATTAAATGAATGCAACAGCAATGTAGCCTAGGGCCGTGTATATAATTCCCAGTGGATTAAAAACCAGTTTTTAATTTTGGTTTGCAACAGGCCGTTTATAAACGGTTTACAAACAGGGTACCTGAAAATCCATTTTCTGGCCTAAAAATTGAATTTTCACCTTCTTCTCTGTCCTTTGTGCCTCACAGCTCCTGCGACTCCATCTGGGCTCCATGGCTCGGAATTGCCGTGAAGTGACTTGGGAAACCCGACCTGCCCCCCATCTCTGGCAACTTTACTGTTAGCTGACCTGTGCAAGGGGAACTCGGGATTAAAATTCCATATGTGGGGAGGGGGGGGGGGGGTTCAGGTCAGGCTGAAAAAAACTTTCAAGTACATGAAGTTTAGAGCATCCAAATGTTTAATAAACCATGAGAGGTGTTGGTTGGTTGTAAGAACCACATATAAATGCCCAGGGGGTGTATGGAAGAAGATCTATCTCTTCAACCCACACCTTCTGTGATTGAAGGCAAGTTGAAACCAGCTATAGCAGGTTTCTTAGGTCAGAAATTATTCAGCTGTTGGAGTATAGAGTGTTCAGTTATGACCAATACTCATTGAATAGTATATACAAGTATGAATAAGTTCAAGAAGGTAGTGAGAAGTAAGTTGAAGAGCAGCGGCAGGACGGGGAGGGACCGGGCCGGCCCCAGGGGTGGGAAACTCCCTCCCTATTAGGAAGGAGGGGGGCGAGGGGGGGTCAGCTTGGGGCCGAAAAAACCTTTTTGACCCTATATCCGAAATTTGAATCCCGATTTCCCCTTGGACCTGTGGATCCTCATGCGGAATCATCAGCAGCATGTTCTATTTGTTTGGTAGCAGTGATACTTGATTATGAAAATGGGGGATAATAACTGTTTTTTTGTGAGTTTCAACTTTGTTTCGACTCAAGAATTGCTGATGGCCTATGCTGTTCCAAACGTCACATTATTCCTTTTGGGAATTTTTTTTTTGGGAGGTGAAATTTTTTTTTGGCCAAGTCTCAGACAGATATCGGATATCGAAACTTGTACAGAACGGCAAATTCGCACGGCAATTGCTCGGGATGATGTCCGAGGATGAATCCGACCTTACCGACCTCGAAGACGAGCTTTCGGAGGACGACTACGCCAAGAAACCCAAAGGCGGCAAGGGGAAGAGCAAGGTGCGGGGAGGCAAGGGCAATAGCAAGGCGGGCGATTATATGCTGCGGGGCGCGCTGACCGCACCCCGGGGCCCGGGCGACGACATACAGCACCGAGGCGCTGTACAGTGCGTGTCTTTCCTGCTATCAGACGAAGCAAAGTGATGGACATTCGTTTGCGCAGAACGGATCCACAGCGGCGATATCTTAACCCGGACTACCAGCGAGGTGCGGCACGCGCGCGATGCCTGTGTTTTTACCGAATTATAATTACTTTAATGCAGAGGTTGTGTGGCCGAGAGCAAGCAGATCGGCATCATCGACTCGATCCTGCGCAATTTTTACATCCCGCCGGTTATATTCGCGGTCAACGGCTTCGACGATGCATCGACGGGAAGCAGCGTCTGACGTCTATTCATTGGTGCGTGCGCAAGACGTTTGGTCGTACGTGGTTATTTACGGCGAGGTAGATTTGTGGAAGGCTTGATCCCCCGTACGTCGTGTCCGGCGCCCCTCTCATCTGGCATCCAATTTACTCGCTGCAGACAAAGACCCCTCCACCAGCGAAACTCTGGTACCGCGACAATCCTGAGGCCGCCTCCTCTGTGCGTCTTGCTATCTTGATTATATTAGCCCCGCTCTCTTCATTATTATAACTATACTGTCAAGTCCTAACCTGCCACTCGCAGACCTCCAAATCGCACAAACCAAAACCAAAACCCAAAAAAGTCCTCCCCGCGCGCTTCCGGAACCTCTTCGACGGCAAGATGGTTGTGTGCGTCGAGTACCATGGTTTGGAGGATTCGGATGAGCGAGAGATTTTTCAGGTGGGTGCATGTGCGATCATTCTCATGCTTGGACCGGGAAGGGGGGAATGGAAGGGTTTTTGATATTGCATGTGTTTTTCCCGCGCAGTGTTTTGGATGGGAATACACGGGAAGGCGGGGCGTCTCTTTTCGAGGGCGTGGGGGGCGCCTCGTTTGTCGGTTTCGACGAGGTGAGGCCCATTCCATCTGGTTTTCCGACGACGTGCGGCGCGTCTCGTCTCGTTTTCCGACGACATGCGCAGCGCCGCGGATTTTCCCAGGACATGAGGACGAGGAGGGCATATTTTCTGGGAGCGAAACCGGTCGGTTGATCCTTCTGCGCCTGCGGGGGAGTGGGTGTTGTGTGGGTTTTGTGGGAGAGATCCCAGTGGAGATGGGGCGAGCGGGGCGGGGAGGAGAGCACGTTTGTCGGGTTTCTGGGCGGGGACCGTTTCTTGGAACCGAATGATGGCAGTGGGAGGGGGAAGGGGAGCAGGTGGGGTGGGGAACGTCTCGCGATCTCGCATCCCTCGATTTTTCGTACGGAGGGGAAGGGGGGAAGGCGAGGCGAGGAGCATCCCGCCATCTAGACGGCGTGTACCTCCAGGTCCAGCTGGACGACGCGTACGTGCGCTGGTGTGGAGGTGCGGGAGGGGTGTAGGGCTGGGCCCGCTTGCCTACTATCTATTTTGGGGAGGGTGGGCTAGCGGGAGAGGGACGTATTGCCAATTCACCTTTCTTCTGGGGAGGCGAGGACATATGTTTCGCTCGGACGCCAGGAAGCGGGCGTGGGCGCTGCAGACGCTGACGCAGACGGTCGTGCGCCGGGCTGTGGGGGCACTAGCGAGCGTGGAGGTGCGGGTGCGGGAGGGGACCGAGCGGGAGGAACCTGTCTCGCGTCGCATTTCCGCTTTCTCTCCGCCGTCCGCGGAGGCGAGGAGATGTGTTTCTCTCAGACCCGCGGCCCTTGCTCGTGACGGGCGCGTGCCGCGCGTGGAGCAGGGGCCCGGGCTGGCGATAGCGAGCGAGGTGGGGTCGGGCCCGCATCCCGCTTCCCCTGTGTCCTTTTCAGCGGGGGCGGGAGAGGGAGGGAGGCGTGTCACTCGCGTCTCCGCTTCTTTCTCGGGAGGCGAAGACTGGTGTTTCGCTTGGACGCCCGGCCCCACCACCAGATGGCTGTTTTATATAAAAGACACTGTAATTAGAGTCCAGCTGTTTTTTAATAAATCACTCTACCCTAGAGACTTGATTTTTATAAAACATGACTGTAATCAGAGGTCAGGTGTGACCTCTGTGTGACCTCTGGGCACTGGATAGACTGTGATCACGTCACGGGCATTTCTTAAATAAGTACATGTCAACCTTTTGGGCACTGATGGTAGCCTGTACAGAATGATGGTCTCCATGGACTGCTGGTGCAGTGGTTAGGGTATCATCGTCCTTCGTTTCCCATCACGTTAACTGTCCTTGATTCAATTCTCCTCTTCGGGTTCTTGATGCTACTCTTTTTAGTCCACGCCACCTCCTGCGTCCCACTTTCGAGGAGTTAGGGCAAGCGCAGCGCGCCCTAACTCCGGGTAATAGCAATGTCGTCCCGCCTCGGCTGGTTAGGAGGTTAGGGTTAGGAGGTTAATGGTTAGGGTTAAGGTTAGAAGGTTAAGTGTGAGGGTAAGGTATCTTACTGTACAATTTCGATCAATTCGGCACTAATCCGGAAATTTTAGTACAATTAAAATCCAAAAGAATTCGGATAAATTGAGAAAAAATTATTGCCGCAATAAAAAAATTGGGCGTGACGCGTGACTGCCGAATTGAATGAAATTGTACAGTATTGCTGTTGAAGTATCACGTGGGTGTCCGGGGAGGGTGTGTCTCTGGGCTTTTATAAAAGGGACACCTCTAAAGCACAGTCATTTATACATAAAAGGCCTGTCTCTCCTTAGATGAGGTTTTTATAAAAAAGTGCCGTTTACGCCTGCCGGCCCTTGCTCGTGACGGTCGTGCGCCGGGCGTGAAGCAGGCGATGACTATGGCGAGGGAGGTTTGGGCGTTACCTTGTTTTGCCGCCTGCGCAGGCACGGCACAGCAAGCACAGGGAGGAACTTCTGCCTGGGGCGCAGCCGAGGACGAGCAGGCAGGCACTCGTTCCGTATTCATTTCCTTTCCAGAGGGCAAAATGGATAGAGGACGGTGCGCGAAGCGAAGGCACGAACGCCTCTCGCCATCTCCTTACCCATTTTTTAATTCGTCTTTCTTTATACGCTATTTCTCTTCCTTTCTCTCCCTCCCCCTCCTCTCTTGCGCGTATGCTAGGGATCATGCTGTAGTTTGGTCGAAGCGGACATTTTATCTGTAGGCTTAAATAGGGTCGTTGGGGGTGTAACCTTGTCTGTGTATGCGTGTGGATTACTTAATAGGTAGAAACAATCGGAGGATGAATTATGGGATTAATCAGTGAATGATAATTACCCCCTCTCCAAATACGTAGGTCGGGCTTGGACGACCAGTCCTCGCGCACAGACGTCTCGTTTCGTCTCGTCCAGTCTACCACCGCGCCTCCGACCGCTCCCGCTCCATCTCCTTTCCCATACTCCTCATGCCCTTCATAACCCCTCCCCCCCGTTTCCGCTCATCATACCCCTCCGCTCCTCGCCGCTCCCGCTCCCGTATTTGCTCCCTCTGCCACTGTTGTATCCGCCCCCGCTCCCCACACTCGACGGCGGCGCATCGGCTCCGACTTGAAGCTCACCTACGGGCCTGTCGGCGCGCCCCGCTGCGCACGCCCATGATGCCCGCCTCCAGCGCCGCCGCGACGACCACCGAGCCGTGCTGCTGCTACGTGTGCATCCCGTGCTGCTGCTGATACGCCTGCTGCGCCTGCGCCTGCTCGCCTGCTGCAGCTGTGCGTATGTCTGGAGTGCAGCCGCCGAAGCGTTGGGGTCGGCGTTAGGGTTGTGCGACCCGAACACCATCGGTCCACCCGCCTTCCCCCGCATGTGGCCCATCCACCACGTCCTTCCCGCACCACTCCCCCCGCCCCATCTTCGCCCCGCTGTGCCCATCAATAAACGCCACCATCGTCTTGTACCTTCCCATTATTCCCATATCATATCTTTGTGCCGCCGCACGTCCGCGCTCACCGCCCCGCGAGCGACAAGCGCGCCTCGTGCCGGTGCACCAGAATGCCGACCTTGATGAGCTCGACGAGTGCGATCTTGGCCAAGTGCGCGGTCACCGACGAGCGTCTCGCAGACGCGGTACGTGTTCTCGATGGACGCGGGGAAGCCGAGGTGGGTCTGTGAGCCATTTCTCGGCGGTTTGTATTGACGTCGTCTTTGGCCAAGCCGCATTGAATCGTCTACGCGAGATTTCTAGGAGGCAAAGTCAGCGAGCGGTACTAGTAAGGCAAGGTACGGTGCAAGCCAGGGAAGGAGGGAGAAGGGCGAAAATGGCGGACCAAGTTAACGACACGGTTAGAGAGATGAAGGAGGAGCAGCGAGGGGCAGGTGCAGAGAGGCCGGAGGAAGGTGGGAGGATGTAAAGTGGATACGGGCGAGGAGGAGGTACGTACGTTCGGAAGAAGTGAGAGGCGGGTGGTAGGTATGTGGACCATGTAACAGGATTGCGAATGTACGAGGATGGAAAATAGAATTTTATTGGGAGGGGAGGGGAGGGGCAGCGGGGCGGGGAGGACGTGCGGGAGGTGTTTTGGGAGGATATGAGCAATTAGAGGGATAGCATAATGGATATGCTGGGTGGATGCAAAAGGTCACAAAAGTGCGAAGGGAGGGAGGGAGGAGTACGAGCGCGCCCGGTGGTACGAGCAGGCCGGGTAGCACAAGCTGCTACGACCCAAGGGAAGAGAGGAGGAGGAAGCAGAAGCTAACGCACCGAA
>WIQG01000233.1:0-245973 GCA_014925785.1 Mycena galopus ATCC 62051
TGCCACCATATCGCAAGGTGCTCACTGCCATCAAATTCACTGTCACAGTCGCCAAGGAAATTCTCGAGACTCATCAAGTGTCACAGTTGACTGGTGCGTGTATTGGCACCAATGTTATCCTGTGATGTTCATCAGGCACATCCAGATCATGTCTTTGCCAACCCATCTGCAGAGTTCTGTATCAATTTTAGTATGGTGCGTAGTGAATATAAACTAGCATGCACAATCTCTGACAAACATTTCAAGGAGCCAACTGCGACAGTGAATATCCTGAATGCAGGAATTGCCCATGCTGCGGAGTTGCAGAATGTTTTGGACCAATTGGGAAAATACTCCAAATTCTTAGAAACATTCCTTGCTTTGGGTCTTGTAGCAAGTGAGGTAAGCTTGATGGTTTGACACCGGGGGCAAAACCCAAGGCATATGGAATCCATATGCCTTACAGGCATGTCCGTCACATGTGGTTGATCCGTAGGTGTCAATCACCTTTGTTCTATGGATCACCCACATGCGAAAGCCATGCCTGGGCTTTTGGCCCCAGTGTGAGTTACAAGCATCTGTTTAAACTTATTTCAATCAGGCAAATTCAATTGCCAAGGCAGTTTTTGCAAGTGTGGATCAAATCTACAAGGTATTTCAGGTCTTTGCCCTTCTAAAATATACACTTGCTGATTTTGAAGAAACACAGCTGCTGCAGGAGCAACATAAATGTGATGCAGACATAGCTGCTCTACTCCAGGATATGACTGATGTCTTGGCCTGCATTGCTGATGTGGAGCAGTTTGCCAAGTCCTCTCAGCTGACACAGGCCATGGAAGAGGTCAATCCCATTGTTCGTGCAACCGGAAATTTCATCACCCAATACAGTATTCCCAAGTGTTTGTTTTATTCTTGGTTCTTCAATTCCGTGTATCTCATTTTGAATGCCAGCAAAGATCCTTTCCCTCACTCTTGGCACCAAGACAACAGAAGAACTAGCCAAGCTTATGGACCGCTTTCAATCCTTCAAAAATAAATTTGACCGCAGTGTAGCTGTGCAGTCTGGAATGACTATAGCAATGATGGAGGAACAGCTCAAATCCCTATGGGACCGCAGCAGTGAGTGGCCTGCAAATATTTTTAAACATACCACTCACTCCTGAGCAATTAAAATAGTGCAAGACCGGCAACTGCAGAGTCTCAGACCCAGAGTCCCAGAAATAAAACAGGGTCCGGAGCCATGCATGCCTGGCACTCGGGTCGACATCCTTGACAGCATTCTTGATTGGGCAAACAACTTGGATGGTCCCAATGTTTTCTGGCTCCATGGGTATCCTGGCACTGGAAAATCAGCTATTGCAAAGACAGTTACAACACAGTTCCTGGAATCTGGGCGTTTAGCATCTCACTTCTTCTTCAAACGTGAAGAGTTCTTGTCTCAGACCCCAAAGGCTCTTTGGTGCTCAGTGGCATATGATCTTGCAGACAAATACCCTGAGATTCGGAGCAGTGGTTCTGGCATTGGAGTCTGGGGGAGTTGACCCACAGGTCACAAGCTATGACAATATCTTTGAGAAGCTCATCTTCAAGTCTCTGCAGAATCCACTCTCAGTGCCTACTGGGAGGATGCCTATACTGGTCATTGATGCACTAGATGAATGTGGGGGTCTGAAAGAATCTCGGTCCTACCAGACGCAGGTTCTGAGGGCTCTCAGTCGCTGGAAACATATGCCACCACAGGTAAAGCTCTTTGTCACCAGCCGCAATGAGAAAAACATCCACTCTGTGCTGGGCTCAATGGGATCACAGTGCAAGGTTCTTGAGGTCGGAGAGAGGACCACCTCAGCATCACACCTGGACATTGAGAAATATCTGCATCAAGGGTTTGATGATATTCAAAGCGAGTATCAATCACTCCCATGCCCTTGGCCAACCCCACAAGACTTTAAACTTCTCACTGATGCAGCTGCTGGATTATTCATCTGGGCTAGCACTGTTTTGAAGCTTGTGGGGGATCATCAACCCCAAACAGAGCTTGAACAGATAATACAGGCACTAAAGGAGGAACAGCAGAATGAGGAACATGATATGAACCAACTGGACCATGTCTACCAAAGTCTTCTCATCTCAAAGTTTTCATCAACCACCGATGTGGAGGCATTCAAAAAGGTGGCTGGAGCCATACTTGTGGCCCAGATCCCACTGGCATTGGAAGATATGCATGCCCTACTTCCATCATTAACCCCTGAGAACCTTGACTTTGTGTGCAAACAGATGAACTCTGTTCTTGATTCTGAATCAGGCCTCCGATTTGTTCATCAGTCATTTGTTGATTTTCTTGTCAACCTTCCAAATAGATCACCGTTCAATTACAAAAAGGTGGTACATGAACAGCAAATGGCATCTGAATGTTTCCGGACCATGGCAGAGCAATTGAGATTCAACATCACTGGGGTGGAAAGCTCATATTTTCGAAATAATATGATACCTGGTCTGGCACAGAGAGTGTCTGATCACTTGTACTATGCATGTCGATTCTGGTCTGCACATCTCCAGAGTGTGGTGGACAAAGAACCACTGCTGGGAGATATCTCAAGATTCATGCACACCCAGCTGTTGTTTTGGCTTGAGGTCCTAAGTGCTCGTTCTGTGACAGGGATTGCATCAGCGGCGTTGAGGGCCCTGGACAGATGGCTTCCGGTGGGTAATGCATAATCTTAGTAATGCATCTGCTTATGGAACAAGAACAGGTCAATTGTGAACTGAAAGAAGATGTACAGGATGCCATAAGATTTGTGAGGGGCTTTGGTCACCCAATTGCAATGTCCATTCCACACATTTATGTGTCTGCATTGGGGTTTTCCCCAGCCACATCTCGAACTGCAAAAACATACTATGGAAGTGGATTGATGACACTGGGGTTGAAATCTGGTGGCAGGCTCAGCTGGCCGAGCACAGATGCTGTGCTAAATGGTCATAAAGGCTTGGTCATATCTGTGGCCTTCTCACTTGATGGAACCCGCGTTGTCTCTGGTTCCTATGACAACACTGTGTGCATATGGGACGCTGAAACTCAGACACAGATCGGAGCCCCACTGGAGGGCCACACAAGTGAGGTCAGCTCTGTGGCCTTCTCACCTGATGGCACCCGTATTGTCTCTGGTTCCTATGACAACACTGTGCGTGTGTGGGACGCTGAAACTCAGACACAGATCAGAGCCCCACTGGAGGGCCACACAAGTGCAGTCACATCTGTGGCCTTCTCACCTGATGGCACCCGCATTGTCTCTGGTTCCATTGACAACACTGTGCATGTGTGGGATGCTGAAACTCAGAAACAGATCAGAGCCCCACTGGAGGGCCACACAAGTGGGGTCACATCTGTGGCCTTCTCACCTGATGGCCGCATTGTCTCTGGTTCCTATGACAACACTGTTCGTGTGTGGGATGCTGAAACTCAGACACAGATCGGAGCCCCACTCGAAGGTCACACCAATTTGGTCACATCTGTGGCCTTCTCACCTGATGGCACCCACATTGTCTCTGGTTCCATTGACAACACTGTGCACATGTGGGATATCAGCACTCACACACAGATCACACTCGTGTCAGATGAGCAGGCCCAATGTGATCCCATCTCAGGTAGGTGTCATTCACATCTTCTTGCTCCTCTCTTCACAAGTTACCCATTAGTTCCACACCAACATCAGGGTGCTATGAATGTTTTCCTAGCTGAGACTAGCCAACTTTCATCCAGTGTATGTGTTCAACCAGATGGCTGGATTGTTGGACCTTGTGGGGAACTCATTCTCTGGGTACCCTACCACCTCATGGGCTTCCTGCCTCGACCCAACCTTCTTGGAATTCTTGGGAACCATTCTATGATTAGCTTTGATACCTCCATGTTCTACCATGGGGATCAGTGGACCCAATGCAACACTGGGTGAGTAGCATTATCTGACAAATAGTCAGCCAGTCATCAAATCAATCATCTTTCATTCCAGAAATATGAAGTTGTGAAATAAGAGGCTCTGTCAACTCTGGGCTGCTATATTTTACCTTGGACTTAGTTCTGTGGGCAGACTGGTGGGTGTACACTTTGAGCAAGAAAAAATTGGGAAATCCGAAAAAAAGTCAGGGAGGTAGATCTGGCCTTTGCAATTATCTTTTGTTTATAATACATTTTGATTGCATCATTTCCAATCTAGGAAATCCAGAAGTATACAGCTGGAGGTGGCAATGTAGAGCTACATATTCTTGTCACTCCCACAGCTACCTTTCATCCCCTCACCACACCCATAGATATGACTCCAATCAGTACATTATAGGCCAGTCATAGATTACACCTTGATACCTTGTAAAGTGCAACATGGGCCCGAAGGGGCCCACAGCCCTATAATGTAATAATGAATGAATGAATGAATGTAGAGGTCCCAAAAATATATATATTTGAGCACAACATTATGAAATTATAGCCCTTTGAGAGCTCTACCAGACTAGCTAAGTAACATTGATGATGGAATCCATGGTCAAGTCAAAAAAAGAGAATATATGAGTTCTTTCTGATTTGACTTGAAACTGCAACCATTTGTAAGCTCATATCTCAACAACTGGTAGGTCATTTGCCTTGATTGGAAAGCAGCTGGCAAGCTCTACAGGTGTGACATGGTAGTATAACCTGCCTAGCCAGAAAAGAAAATTCCTATTCTTGGACTCCTTCTGCAAGTGGATAAACCAGAGTCATAGGTACATTCTTGTCATGAATCGCCCGGGTTCCAACATTTTCGCGCAACATGTCTGTACACGTACAGATGCGTCTGCATCACGGGTCTCCCATGACGCAACCACGAGAAGTTGAAACCCAATCACAGGTTTCAAGGATTTGGATACAGAAAGACATTAAGGGTTAGGAAACCCGCACAGTCGGTCCTCCTAACACCTAGATGCTATGGTGATAACACACAGGAGCCTAGGAGCATCAGCATTAATACTCCTTAATGCTGTGGTACAGGAACTGATCACGATCATATTAATTTATTCGTAACATATATAAACCCGGTAGAATCTCCTTGTACAGTAGATTCTACTTTGTCTAATCTCAGGCTTTTGCTTTTGCTTGACTTAGGGATTGTCTCCACCATGTCCCACTTCCTCTCCATTTTATTGCGGGTTGCGTCCACACCCCGGGTATTATACCTGAGTGGATATCATACCCTATTCAACTTGTTCTAGGTTCCGGGTTCCACCTTGCACCTCGACCCACAATATACGGCCTCCTAATGAGGAGTCCGTTAATAAGCCGTGCAAATAGCTACACATGAAATATTGCAATTTTGTGATCTCAACTAGTGAAAGCAGCATGCAAACATCCCAGAGCAGTTACTGTGAGCCTTGAACAGATAGCTACCAGTCACATAGCTAGAGTTGTTCTTCCTCGACAGAGACTCCTCGAATAACCGAACAGTACCTAGGACCCTGCCTGGATGAGCTGAAGCTAGACTTGGACCAAGAGGAAGTGAAGATATTATATTTGGTGCCATACAAAGTGTTTGCAACAATTGCAAAGTGTCCACAACAGTTTCAAACCCACCTCCAGGGATCAGTGTTACTTGTGCATGCATTCTGAGACTGGGAGACATGTTTGATCACGTGTCAACATCACATAATGGATCATGATCCAAAAGGCCAGACTCCAGTCTGGACAAGCTAAATTTGTTCAAGGAATACTCCGAGATCAAGTGTCAACCTGTCCGATCACGACAGTTGTCATGGTCAAGCCAAGAGAAGTTGAATCCAGTTCAACACACAGAGAATGAAGCATCAAGGAGGAACCTAGTCGTTTGAGACCCCCTACTAGGACTCACAAAAAAGAGGCATCCTTACCTGGACAATAGTCTGGAGGAAGAGATCTGCGATTTGCAATTATAAAAGTGACAAGCTGTCCAATCGCGACAGTTGCCAAAGTGATCGAGAATAATTGAGCTTTGCTCAACAGAGGTCTGAGCCAGGCTGAAGGCCTCCTTGAAGAGTCCCCATTGAGTTCAAGATGTACTGCATGGGCTCAGTTGAAGAAGACAAGGAGCAGCAAGAGGAACTTTGGTCTTCAGCAGACACAGTCCCATAACAACTCAAATTTTGATTGACACTTGTCGTTTTGACATCCAACAAATAGGAGGGATCCAATACCATTAATTGGGAGAGGGAAGTCAGCCTCACAGATAGATTGATATATCACCTTTGTCTGCTATTGATATTAGATAACCAGGGGACCTGTGATATATCAGATCCCCATACACGCTGCAGAGCCCCAACAGCATCAGCGGCTGAGTCACGGCTCATCCAAACAAAACCTTTGCATTCACTGGAATTTACTGTTAACAAATCATAGAATTAACTATAACTGTTATGCAAGTATATCTGAAATTCAGGCTAACTAAATATCCTTTATGTAGCACCTAGTTATTGATCTGCTAAAATCTGACAAAGATCTTTGTCAAATGTCACACCCATATGTGTACTCCATGCATTTAAAGCATAATCCCAAGGTATTATTGAGTATTTCTATACCCTAGGAACCCAATTCAGCTTGAAGGAACACTGATTTGATGTTTAGTCATAATTTGGGATAGGGGCGGCAGTGCTGCAGCAAGGGTGGCATTTTCTCCTGGCCCTATGTGAGCTATGGCTTGGTTACAGCGAAACCCAAGGTTTTCTGATACAGCAGGCCGTGTAAGGGCAACCTCAAGGCTCGGCAGAAGCTCTGAGACTAGTGAGGGAAATCCGAAGCTTAATTGACAGTACTAATACAATAGTGGGAATAATATGCACCTAGTGAGGAAAAACCGAAGAGAAGAAAGGATAAGGATTCCTATGCTAGGTGAAGCTTTACAAGGTAAAGTACAGCTAGCCAGTAGCACATGTCCGGAGTGATTGACAATACTCTCGGGCCTGGTCGCATAACACATGTCAGTGTGACTGGACTTCAGCATAGGCAATGCCTAAGCCGGAGCCTGGCAAAGATAAGCTGGGAAGGCCGGTGGTCGGCCGAGCAGTGGGATGGCGGAACGTGAGGGTTCCCCACATTACCCCCCCCTTGAATTGTGGCACCTCAATGCAAGAAGCAGTTGTCGACAGATGGGTCTCCGAATGGGAAAGAGTCGAAGGTGGCAGCAGCGATGTGTCTCAGAGTGCTAGGGTACTGGCGGTAGAAGTCGGCCACAGCTTTGTCGGTGAACATGTCAGTGTGTTTAACCCACTTGTTGTCCTTGTCGCTGTAACCCTTCCATTTGACGAAGTCCCAGAGCTTGCTGTACCAGTGTTTCACTTTGAGGATCTCGTCAATTTCTCATTGCACATTGCCTGGCATATCCAGGACCGGTGGTGGCTCTTTGTTCCTAGACCGGCCGGCGAATGAGTCTGGCTCTACAAGCTCAAGCTTGACTACCGGAAAGACCGAGTGGAGCTGGGAGTACTGGGGGGGAGTTTGAGCTTGTACGCACCGCAGCTGACAACCATCATGACTTTGAAGGGGCCAAGCTGGCGATGTGAGAACTTGACCAACGGATGTGTCGTCCAGATGTCTGACACATCAAGCCAGACTCGGTCTCCTACCTTGATCTCCAGCGCCGGTGTGCGCTGGCGGTCATAGTAGCACTTGAATTCGTCTTTGGCTTTTTATTTATTTTTATTTGAATTCTTGTTTATTCTCCTTTGTGCCTAAGGCTTATGGTAGAGATACAAACTAACAAGTAATCAAGCTGGCATAATCATATTTGTAGGTGTATCGTTCAGACTCGAAAGCAAGGCAAGGTTATAAACAACCCTGCAGGGCGGTAATGCCGCTGAAAGCTGAGGGGAACACCCAGGACTGATAATCATTCCCATGAGTGTAGCCTGTCAGTCCG
Organism: Mycena galopus ATCC 62051; assembly: GCA_014925785.1. Lineage (NCBI taxonomy): Eukaryota > Fungi > Basidiomycota > Agaricomycetes > Agaricales > Mycenaceae > Mycena > Mycena galopus. The sequence continues at coordinate 7,884 of WIQG01000233.1, forward strand.
ACTTCCAGGGTGCCAGACCCCCTTTTGATCCCAATCCCGTACCCCTCCCTTAAACCCATTTCGTATCCAGACTGATTGAATTCCCTTTTTCAGCACAGTGCAGTGATGACTCTGGCTCCTTTGTTGGCCCCTATCAAAACTCCCAGGTAACCTCCACTGGGATAAACCACTGCCTGGATGGGTGGTCCAGCACAGGTTTGAGTATGAACTCAGTACTGTGGAGTCTGGAATGTGCTGGCCGCCGGGTGATGTCGTGCTGCGATCCGAGGATGGAATAAGAGTGGTTCCGGATGGCGTGGGAATGGAATGTAGAAGGTGGATGGTGGATGGCAAACAGTGCCAAAGTTAGACATGTCAAGGCCAAAGTCAGGACAAATTGGTAGTGAGAAACTGAAAAGTGTCTAAAGTGTTAGCTTTTCGGTAGTTGGGGGGTTCGAACTTGCTCCCAAAAAACCGCAGCAATCCCTGTGTTGAAACGGGGCACGGTAGACCACTACGCCACTATGCCCCCGTCTTTGGCCTTGACGAGCGCAGCCCGGGCCTCCAAAACGCCTTTGGCAATGCACTCATTCGCCTCTTCCACTTTTGAGCGTACACTGGTCGGCTCGAATCCCATCCGGGGGAGCCAACCAGTGTTGGTCATGAATGGAACTTGTTGCATCAAAGAGTGGAGGTGATTGTTGTAGGCAAATTTGGCGGTCAGAAGGAGCTCGTCCCCCTGTTTGTAATTGGTGAAGATCTGGACGAACTGCTCGAGTTCCTGGTTAACGCGCTCGATTTGGCTGTCGGTCTGGGGGTGGTATGTCATTGAGGTTGCCAGCGTAACACCAATAAGCTGCCAGAGCTCCATGGTGAATTCCGCGACGAACTGCGGGCCGTGGTCAGAGATATATTTCCAAGGAGTGCCATGGAGCTTCCAGACGTGCTGGTAGTAAAGCCAAGGACGTTGACTACGACCATGACTGCATTGAAGCCATGGGCATCCAGCAACTCAATGATGAAGTCCACCAAGATGGTGTCCCAGCGCTTGGCCGGAACTTCCATCAGGTGGAGTTCACTGGTGGGCAGTTGGCATAACACCTTCATCTGGCAGCACATGTCACAGGTTGTGACATACCAACCAATGTGTCTGGACATCTGGGGCCACCAGTAGTTCTGAGAGACGAGCTCTAACGTCTTGAAGTGACCAGCGTGCCCCGCAACCCGGGTATCGTGGTGCTGCTCTATGATGTGCCAGCAGAGGTCTTTATTCCAGGGGACAGCAATCTTCCCTCAGAAGTAGAGGAGGCCTCCAGAGATATGCCATTCAGCCGAACAGGAAGAGTGGGCACCACAGACCTTGAGGAGTTCCCTCACGGCAATAGTGACGGGTTCCTTGAAGTCCGGCTCACCGGCGAGTGCCTCATAGACATCTCGGAGGGGGACCTCAGGGCTGGCAACGACAACACCCTCCAGAGCTTGGATGTGGAGCAACTCCGGGCGGAGTGAGGTGATATCTTGGTTGTCCGCTAATACACCGTGGTCTGGCCTTTGGCTTAGGGGTCTGAGCGCCCCATAAGTGCGAAGTTGAACCGAGAGAGGTAGAAGGACCACCGGGCCTGTCGCTGGGTCAAGTTCTGCACCTTCCGGAAGTACTCCAAGTTCTTCTGGTCGGTCCAAATCTCAACTGGGTGCTGCACTCCTTCGAGAAAATGTCACCACTCCTCTAAGGCTCGAACAATCACAAGCATTTCCTTGTCATGGATCTCATAGTTTCATTGGACCTCGCTCAAGCTCTTGGAGTAGAATGCGACCAGGTGCTACTTGTCATCGTCACTGAGTTGAGATAGGACTGTGCTGGGGGCACAGTCGGAGCTATCGGCTTCCAACCGGTACTGCTGGGACTTGTTCAGAAGGACCAAGACGGGCTCCACGGTCACTGCATCCTTGAGGGCTTGGAATGCGGTGGCTGTGGCAGCGGTCCAGGTCCAGGCAACGCCCTTCTTTGTAAGGTTGAAGAGAGGCTGGGTGATATCTGAGAATGCCTGGATGAACCAGTGATAGAAATTTGTAAAGCTGAGGAACTGCTGTACGCCCTTCTTGTTTGCCAGCTCTGGCCAGGCAGTAACACTGGCAACCTTGACCAGGTCCATCTCGATGTGGTTGTGCAAGATGATAACGCTGAGGTACTCAATTGATGACTTCTTGAACTTGCACTTCTCCATCCAGAGGTAAAGCCGGTTATACTGTAAGCACCGGAGCACTTCTCGGACAATCTCGCACTTTAGGCATCCCCCTACCCCCCCCCTCTTGGGGGTTTTATAGACCTTTGAATAAATACCCCAAGATGGGCCCATCCATGGGTGCGCCCTACCCTACCCAGCATGGGCGCACCCACCTCTCCTGTCTAAGTTGGGTGCGCCCAGTGCCTACTACCTAGACTGGAGTCCGGGGTCCTTATATCATGGGTGCACCCATTTTTGACTTTCTTTACATGCCTGGGCACCCCTAACCATTTTTTCTTCACATATATTGGGTGCGCCCATCCACTCCATCTCTTCAAATCTGGGGGCGCCCAATTAATTTTTTCACTCACACTGGGAACACCCATCTCAACATCCTACCTATGTCTGGGTGCACCCACCTCATTATTCTCTTCATGCTTGTGGGCATCCCCAAAGCTTGTGACTTGGGTGCGCCCATCCAATAATTTTATCCAACTGAATCCACAGCTTGAACTCACAATACATTCATCATTTTCAAACCAGCAATGCTCAATAATTTCTTCCTACTATTTGTGCTTGCCTTCTCTTCTAAGGCACCAAGACCTTACCGGTACAGGGCCGTACAAGCGGCGACACAGCAAACATCACTAGGGTGACATTCACCATGACAGAACACTGGGTCCGCCTCATCCGACTGTACTCCTCCTCCGTGTATGCGTCCTTGGAGGCATACCCGCTGGGTACGGTGTCCCCAGTAACCTGTCCTTGCCCACACCCTCATCAATTTTGTCCAGCCTTCCCAGTGCAGGACTCGACCTCCACACATGCAGCGCAGTGCTGCCCAGTGCCATCGGGTTCGCAGTGTTCGTGTCATTGAGTTCGCGGTATTCGTGTCAGTAGTGTTCGCATCAGCGGTGGGGGACGAGGTGCTGGGTGTGGATGTGGAAGGCATGGGTGTGGGCATCAAAATCAATAGCAGTTAGTATTGGTATGGCACGGTATGGTACAGCATGAAAGAACAAGCATGCACCACCGGAAACCCTCTGTGCATTGCATGTTACCACACCCTCAGCCATGTCAAGCGTGCTGGGTGTGTGTGCTGTTTTCATACTTTAGCCTCAATCGACGGGGGTGCGGGTCTGCTGCAGCGTGTGGCGCATCTGAAGGGGAATGATGTCGTGGAGAGTGATGCAGAGGTGGAGGTGGGCAAAGGTGCCTTGCCTTTGCTTTTGGGCTGGGAAAATAATAGGATTAGTAAGCAGGAAACGAGCCGGAAGGAAAGATACATGCAATGGAGATGAATGGAGGAAAACAAATGCCTGCTCAACCAACGGGAAAATACAAAGTGTTCACATAACGAGACCAAGCAAGGCCAATGTCAAAGCACACACCAGTGCGCACATGAAACGAAGAGACTCGGCACTACCCCAAGCAAGACGCCTGTACACCCGTGCACCCGCTGACTCCTCCGCATTGGGGAGCAGAGAGCAAGGCCACAGTAACCTCGAGGCATCAAAAATGCAGAAAATGTGGAATAAACCGGTATGCCTATGCTTTCACAGACAACCTCCTTGCCGACATTGGGCATACCAGTGTTGGCGCAGGATGCGCTGGATTGTGAGTGTCACCGAGGTGCTCATCGAGCCATGTGCATGCACATCCCCCATCCGTCTCCCACTGAGCACGCACCGAGCACGCACATGCGTACCTTCCCTCTGGCTCGGGGTGTAAATTCGCTCCTCACTGCTACTTGAGATGCCCGTGCTCTCTGTAGCTGCATGCCGCGCAAGTCGGGAGCGACTTATCATGTCTTGCATCCCAAACCAGCTGAGCAAAATCTCCTCGACAGGCTTCAGCCAATTTACCCAGACGCGTGCCACCCTCTTCCACCCTAGGTTGCGCGGCTGCCCAGTTTCTCTCCGCAGCCTGTAACGTGCCACCTCATGCTCCCCTCAGTGTCGGTGTCGGTTTCAGTGTCGGTGTCGGGCCACTCCTACCCCCCTCCAGACGCCCATCTCACTGCACTTGACCCCCTTCCCCCTGCTTTGCCTCCGCCAGAGTGATGAGGGGCTCAAAAAAGAGAACTATAACAGAAAGGAAACAACCTAACACTCACAACTGGATGTGTCTCCATATCAAACAACAAAAAGTTGTGGTGCGCAGGACGCCATTGTTGATGGGCCTCCATGCACACCTGCTTGAGAGGGAAACCCATCTTGGGGACGTTGCATGTTTCGCCTATGGAGGGAAATTTTATTGGTAAGAAAGCGTGAAAACATGAGAACAAGGAAAGGATGGGGAGAATGCAGAATGTGCAGGAGAAAGACAAGTGAGACACAACGAGGTGTAGCCCGAGGCGGAGCGAGAGAGTTACTAGGTAGACCAGAGAGACGCAAGAACAGTTATTGCAAATGAACTTGTTAATCCCTAGACCCTGGGTGTATACTGTAGACCCAGCACAGATGTACATGAGGCAAGAGGCACGACAGCGGTGTGGGTGTAGGGTCATTGCGCCCACCTGTACGCGAGCTGTGTAAAAATTCGAGTCCGGGATTGGGAGTGGAGTCGCGTGTGAGCCAGTTGCGTATGGATGACAAGCAGACGAGTGGCACACTGTTCACGGATATCCGAGACCGCACACTGCATGCCAAGGACAGGCGGCGGGAAGTGGGGATATACTCCCAGTGTGATGAATGCCAAATAATGCCATGTGTATGCGGGCCCACAGAAAAGAGGTCAATCAGCATGCGCGAGTGGGCGTTTGATTGAGGCTGATCAAACAAAGATCGTACAGCCACTATGATCTGCCGCACAAACCACAACTCCTATTGTTCTTTCTGTTTAGTTGCTGTTTTCTTCAGACATTCAAGAGGAGAATGTTGGAACAATATCTTCACCACTGTCATCAGGTGCACGTCAGGCAACGCCGTCTCAATCATGGCACAAAAGACTCTCCTGGGTCATTTGCAGCGCTGTCATTCTGACCAGTTTCTTTCTGACAGCTTTTGCAGTAACGTCAATTCATAGTTCCAAGCCACCTGTTCCTCATACCAATGGGATCCATGCAGGAGTCATGATGCGTCCTTGTTATTGAGACGATATATCATTCATTGATCTCGTCTTCCAGTCTTTGTTCAGTTTTGGCGTCAATGGCATAGTCCTTGCCATGCGCCTTGTTCATCAAAATTTCTGGGCCTGCTCTTTCTTCGTCCGCTCTTTACACTCTGACCCCTTTAGCGGACATGCAAGCACAGCCTAGCAGCAGCGGCGGGCGGGAAGAGTTGGTTTTTACCATGATTACTTTGTATGCGTGTTCTGGTGGCTCTCAATGAGAACTTGACTCGACTCTCAGGTCTTAGGGCTCGTGAGCTTTGCTCCAAAATAACTGACTCTCTGACTCCTGCCAGATTCTTTTAATTCTGCTTGAACCCAAACGGCGGCTTCTCCGAGGGTGCTGGTGCACTCATTGTCATCTGTTTGCAAATCTGTATGGAACACATCACTGCTCAGCGAGTCCGTAGGTGCCAACACTTTGGGAAGTGTCTCCAAGCGACTTCAGTCAGGTTCAAGTTTTCTATGAATCTTTTTACAAGGAATCTGTCGTTGAAGATTGGGTGTAATTACAAGCTCATGCACAGCAAATCCATGGTTTGTCGTTCTGTTGCCTCAATTTTAATTCAAAGAGCCGGAAGCCAGTTTAGCGGGGTGGCAGAGGGGAAGTCTGGATCTCGTTATCAGATCCATACCTTTGTACTGACTCAATTTGAACCAGACACATTCTTGATCAACATGTTGTATGATACGTTGCTAGTCCCTTCAGGGCAAGTCAGTTCGGAATTTGATCCGCCTTTGTTGCCTTAGATGTTCGCTTCAGAAGGGCATTGGCATGAATCTATAGGTTCATCATACCTTGAGGTTCAGGTTCCATGCAGAAGCCCGATCGCTCCAGGATCCATTTCGTTCTCTACAAGCAAGCCAACTCACTGGTTTTTTGCAGATTCTCAATAGACATTATTTTTTGGCTTCACGGAGAGCAACCTCTCACACATACTGTTCTTCTGGGAGGACCAATTTTGGCCCATTTGTTTTACGATACAAGTCACTGCGTTGAACGGTCCATTAGATTTAGCGATGTCGAGCTGTCAAGCCAGGGCATAGCTACTGATCAGCGTATAGCCGAGTCTAGGCGCTTAGACACATGCTGATCTAGGCCCACGGCAGTGCCTCGCCGCAACTCAACAGAAACTGTCGTCTTGAGTGTCTGCCGCTCCTGTGTGGAGGCCCTGGCACCCAAAGATGCATCCAATTGCCTCTACTGGATTTAGCTGTCATCTCTTCCCTCCACCAAGCACCACCACCGAGTCCTCATTGGTCAATTCAACCTTGATTCCGAGCACACGCAATGCGGGTATCCGGCAGCTAAACCCCGGTCGTATGGGTTGTCTGAGAGATAAAGCGCCAGAGAACAGCTGGTACTTGCAGGATGCACTACATGAAACTATTCACCGGGGGTTCAAGAATGGCTTTAGGTGCGTCTTTATTTTTTGGTCTTTGTGCTAATACTCAACCCATCCACAGAGAGAACATGACGGCAGTATCGTGTGTCAGGACGACTGCAGCTTGATCCTCATCCATACCATGTACCTTGTTATGCCCAGTCAATTCGATATGCATGCATGCGCATGCTTTCATCGTTCGCATCTGTTTTCATCCTCCAGATTCCCTTGAACTGTTGAGCAATGACATTAAACAAGTGCCCTGGTTGGTACAGTGAAGTCGGGATTCCTGCGTGGTGTGAGAGGGCTACTGCTTAATATTCAGAAAGTTTATTGGACAAGATTGGACAAGATACGCGATCCCTGGTTGCCAATTGGCGGCGGTAATCCCTCCCTGACCTAGGAACAATAAAGCGAGGGGAGCTACTATGGGCTAGTAGCTGAGGATGGCGCGGCGAGCTAGGATGACAATGGCGAGGTGTGCCGGACCTCCTAGACTTGCCAAGTCTTGAGTGTTGTTGCGGAGGTAAGCGGGCCTCAACTCTGCCTGTGTCGAGGCAACCGGAACTACCCGAGTGGAGACGTCTAGATGCGTCTCCATGGAGATCAATTCGCATAGCCATCGGCTCGGAGGGCCTAGAATTGGCCCATTTTAGGAGGCTGTTCAACGCAGTGAGTCCATTTACCTATTTACTTGACCCTTTTTATTTTATTTTTAAATCCATTCAATTTGCCCCTTGCCGCGTGCGGCACATTGGGCATCCTTCTACACAGACACGGTATCTAGTAAATCTATGGGAGACAAGGACAGGGGACGAGAGGGTGGCAGCGACAACATGCACCGGGCCGACAAGTTAGGCGAGAAAATGCGGTAACCATTAAGCAAAGGGCTCGAGACCTGTGGAGTAGAGTAAGTGGTCACAGCTGTAAAATATTTGGGGTGAAGGCCTCCACGAGGTAGGCACTGATGTGGTAAGGTAAGGCAAGATATAATATAGGATGAACTTGTCATGGGGGGGCTGCGCACAGTTTTGACTTTGTGTTCGGGACATATCGAGAGACACGGGAATATGAGCCAAGGACGAGGGCCCCCTTGTGCACCAACAGGTCGGCGTCCTTCTGAGAAGAGAGGGTCACTCGCAATGGTGCGTTGCTGCGTCGGGCTAGATCATCTTCACTGCACAAGAAGGATGCGGCTTGAATGGCCCCGGTAACACCCCAACTTCGCAGCCATGTGATAGCCGTGCTATCAGAAATCATCGTCACACCGTTATACACCTCAGGTGGCGGCACGGGGACACTGTGGATGATCACATTGTACCAGGACCCTCCATCGTCCACGATGATCTCGGGGCAGGTTTCCGGTAATCCGAGCGCGGAACGGAGGTAGGTCCAGATGTAGCGTGTCCGCTTCCTGGCTTCTGCTATATTGAACTGCTCGTTGTGAAGAAAGGTGCAGGCGAGGTTTCTTCTCGGTGTCCAGTGTAGGCTTGCAAGCCCAAGATCACCAATGACGGTTCTGTCTTCCATGCCACTGAAAAGGAGTGCGGGATGCAGTTGGGTGGCTGGGGAAATGTCATGGTCCATATCGAGAAGGTCGAAGCGAAAGATGAGGTCAGGAGTTCGACTGTTTGGCCGGGGGCCTCGCGTGGGCAGCGCGGGCTTCTTTACTGTCACCGTGACTACAGGATCAGAGGCGGTGCATGTTATTGGCTCCACGCGGGTAGTCCGAGTCATGGCTGGCGACACTGCCAGGGTCGGGATTGTGGTGTCTGGCGCAGTGCACACTTTGGTTCACTCGGGGAGCAGTGGTGTGCGTGGCGTTGGCACTTTTTGGTCGACGCTAACCGATGTTACGTCATGGCGATCAGCGGCAGTGCCTGTTGCATACGTGGCCAGCGGAGTCAAAGATATGGACGGGGTCGTGGCAATGGGTGTGCTGGATGGTATCGGTGTGGAGGCATGTCGGCCCAAGGCGGCCAACACCTCTGTCATGTGGCCAGTCAATACTGGCAGCGCAGGGGTCAGAGTATGATCACGGATGAGCGTCAGCGTAGCAAGTGCGGAGTCTAGCAAAGATTCAAGACAGGAGTACACCGCCGTTTGGGAAAAATGTATCACAGATGTTTTGCAGGGTAACCATCACAAGATGTTGTACCAAACATTTTTAAAATAAAAGGAGTCGAATCCCTCAATGCTTGGCCAACATGCCATTCTACAGACATTGAATCAAAATGTTTGACCAACGTTCAGCGAGACACTTGGGAGACCATTCTCGGACTAATTTCACAGCCTTTGATAGGGTAAATGACTCATTGTATTAATATTATACGGGAAATAGGCACGGCGTCAGGCAGGCTGGAGGTAGGGTATACTAGGGTCCATTAAACTATGTATATTCACATCCTGGCGTGATGGAAGGGCAATGGTGGTCGCCGATCCTAGTCATCATTCTTCGTCATCATCCCCGGTGGGTGTAGTCGCAGTCTGGGAAGCGTTCAATGAACCAGCGACAGCGGCCGATGGGGTGTCAAGTGATTTGAGGTCAACGGCACCATACGTCTTGAGGTCGGGATCCAGTACGTACTTCTTGATAAATCTAGAAAGCGCAGATGGAATGAGGATCAGAAATCCTATTTGTGCCAGAAGACGTACCTGGATTGCCGCACGGGATCTGGGTACTTCTCGCGCACAGATGCAAGGTTCTTGTCAACATCGCCCCAGTACTTATTGTCGTCATTCTCTGAGATAAGTTGACGCTATTCAATGTTAACTCCGTGTTGAAGAAGCGGGAAGGAACGGACGACACACCAGAACGGCAATCTTCCCACAAAGACGGACATCGAGGCGGACCGAGTTCACCTTGAGTTTCTCGAGAATAGCTGTTGCAACGTCGACGATGTTCATGGCTCCAGGACGCAGGGGACTAGTGGCGCCCTCCTCTGGGTCTGAACCAAGTGATCCGAGAATCTGAGAGTGCGATGAATAACCCATCCCAAATCAGGCCCAAATACTCACTGTATACTTGACAATGTTGCGCTTGCCCGTCAACACCTTAGAAACTGCACCAGCGAGACTATCCATGGCGCTCTTCTTGTCTGTCAGCTCCGTTGCGAAACCCCAGCTGGGATTGGCGAGAACCATGTCCTGTCAAATGTGATGAACGAGAGACTGCGACCAAGCCCGATATAAACATGTACTGTCAACAATTTGCTGGGACCGATCTTGGCATTGCGGTATGCGGGGAAGGCGATCCGGGAGGCGACGGTACTGCACTTCCCGGAGTGGTGCCCCTGGGAGACGGTGGCTTCAAAGGCGAAGAATCCAGTGGCATGTCAAACATATCGGCCATGGATTTCCGGCCGACCGACATTATGGAAAGGAAGGAAGAGGAGAAGGAAGGTTGTGGGTGTAAAGAACGTAGTTTGAGTGAGTGGCAAGGTGGTGGCACGAGCAGAAAGACAAAGGAAAGCTGTGTGGACCCACGGAGCCACATCAGAGACAAACTTCGCGCACGGGCCATCAACGAGAAAGCCACAACGCAAAGCCACTATTCATCATACCTTGGATGGCACCTTCGCGCAAGGACACGGGTCAGCCATTTTCTCTTCTGGCAAAACTCTTGAGGGAATTGTTAACTCATAAATTAATATCGGACAGCGGCCGACAAACATAGAATAGACATTGGCTAAAATATATATTGAATACTTGTTGAATATTGAAACAATGTCGGCAAAGCAGGTTCTCGAGGTCGTAAGTAAAAATTGACACGACATTTAACCAAAACATTGGAAATGTTTGATGATACCTTCCATCAGTGTTGGCCTGCCGACGTTCTGTTAACACCGAACTGAAATGGCGGTGTAGTGGGCTAGGAGGGTGGCTGAGTGCGACAGGAGGTCCCCTGCAGGCAGCTGGGGAGCCAGGTGGGTCGGGGGTGCCGGACCAAGGTCAGGCACCTTTTCGTCGTGGTGGTTGCCGCGTGAGAACATCCCTTCTTACTTGACCTTTCATTGTCTCGTTGAACGAACGGACCTTTCTATAGTTTCAAGTGGTTTGATAATGCCTGCGGGGTCCATATGTCTGATTTGTACATACTTTCATTCACCTGAACCCGATGTCTCTCTCTTTTGAATCTGAACATGTGAGTTTTCGTTCGTAATTGTTTTCTTCAACACATTGACCTGCTCTTACCTCAACCAACAGCTGCTGCAGTTTTTCCCTCAATTTCATTCTGAACAGAGGTACGTTCTCCTTTTCATCGCCTGTGCCTTGCTTGATTTTTGTCTATGGTGGGCACTTCCAACCCGAGTAATTTCGGTCTTTGTCTTCCCTTCTGAATTCATTTACTTTACCAACCGGATTGCATCCAATACGAGTGATTTGAGGTAAGCTTCATTTTGCGGTTCTCCGAGTTTTCTCATCCACTGACCCCCAACTCGCATCAGATATTATTTGAACAAGTACAAGCGGCTGCTCAGCCACTTCACGGCCTCGCATCCCCTTCTTGGTCCGGCAGGTGGTGCCGATAGTGGAGTTTAAAGTGCGCCAGGCAGGGTAATATCGGAGCACAACTGTGTCAACTGATGAGCGGAGTTTGACATGGCTTCAGACAGAGCAGCTTGATTTTAAAAAGAGGTTGATACGTACCATGCTCAATTTCATTCCCGCAAGGTGTGTTCTTACGTATTTCGATTCCCAGTACTCGCTACAGCACATGTTCCTCCCCCGTGCTGTTTAAATCTTGTTTGTGTGTACGCGCACATTCTGATTGGAGCTGCCTGTGATGTGGGTCAACTCCGGGGTATATTTCTTTTGGTTTCAATTAAATTAACTTTCTGCGCAACCATTATTTGACTGTAGTGCGCGCTCTTCTACTTCAACATCCACTTGAACAACAAAAGGCCATATCATCATTGGGTTGATTTACTCCTCTGACTGATTTCTCTTAGCCAATATTATGATTTTGTTTCAAAGGCAAGTACTATAGCAGTTACCTATCCCAAGACACACGACCTCAAATTGTTCGAAAGACATCCTACTAACCATGAGGTTTGTTTCTATAATTTTATAACTATCTTTCATTGATTGACTTGTGTCCCCTGTGGCTGCAGTTCCCTAGCAAGACAACTCCGATTGAAACTTCGACCTATAGTAAAATCATCGCCCAGTTCAATTTACTGACTTGATATCAGATTGGCTCGTCGATTGATAGTAGTTCACGACCAAGACCACGCAAGTTCAACTTTGAGGGCAAGGCTATTTATCCTCGGACACTTTCCACTCTCATTGAGTTCATTTCAGGTTGACTTGAAGGCTTGAGGCCAAAGTAGACTCTCTGGTAAGCCATCATCTTGAATCTATGATCAACTCTCTGCGGTTCATACACTCATCATCCGGCGCAGACACAGAAGACCTACAAAATTGAAAAAACCTACTCTCAGTGAGACGAAAGTGTACCAGATAGTACAAGTCTGTCTGTCTTTCCGAGTCGAGTCAGTCCCCTAACTTGATTGTGCTCACAGGAGGATATTGGAACTGGTAGTGCAATGATCCCATGGCCTTATGCACCACTATATCTGCATCCGAAACTAACAGTGAGATTGATTTTTACCTTCCTTGGTACCTCCGCAGACATGACCTGATGCTCGATCCAGCCCTTTGCAATTTAATATTTCTTTGGGTGAATCCTCGAGGACCTGATCTGTATCTTGTGTCTGCTCTGTTTGCAGCAGTGACTTCATGTGCATTCTAGATATTTTTGGTGAATGCCTTCTGACTCATTCTGCTTTGGAGCCTTGCACCACGCCTTTTGCGTAGATAGTCGCTGATTTTGCAACAAGTCGAGTCCGAGTATCGTTGGGGTAAGACTTCAATAAATTGATTCCGTGGTACTGATTTCGTCTTACTAGCTACATTCTTCTGATCCTTCAAGTAATGATCCATTAAGAATTGCTGCGATGGAGTTTTTCAAGGAGTTGGGAGCAGGGTTGATTGCACCCAGACTGGCGGGCTGGTAAGTCAATTTGCGCACCATCGTAACGTGAAGTACCATGGTATTGACTTCGCTCTTGATGTCAATTCAAGGACGGCTGGTTCCAGTTTTGAGAATACGAGGTATAATTACTGATGGTACCAACTATATCCTGTGCATGTCCGTAGACCTCACACATATTAGGGGAAGTCAAAGCTGGGAATCGACGTCAATTCTGACGTCGATTCTGGCATTGATTTTCGATCAAGAATCGACACCAGAATCAATGTTTTCCAGAATCGATGCAGAATCGATGTTTCGACTCCAGAGTCGAAACTCGATGAGAATCAATTCCAGAATTGGTCCTGGAATCGATCCCTCGTATAACTATGACTTTTCCTTGTGATACCCGAATATTATATTTGTGAACTAGAAAAATATAAATTTGAAAATTGCAATTAACATTTTCACTTCTACATCCATCGAAAGCAAAAGCATGCTTCACTCGGTTTTTGCGGCGCAAGAAAGCCTTCATGCGGGCAGTGTGGTGGTCTAGAAAGGTCCTCAGCATTTCGCGAGCACGCACTTGGCGTGCTGAAAGGCGAGGCATTGGGGAGACAAGAGGTGTGCGAGTAGGCAAGAGGCGTGCAATCTCTGGATCATGGAAAAAGTCCCACGGGGGACCCACCCCCCCAAATAAGGAGATCCTGACTCAGCAGCATCAGCTCGGCTATCCACTGCCCACTCCCCAGCACCCAACCTCCCGTGCGTCTCAATGCCAATCTGCAACCCTTCAAATGCAAACCTGATACCTTTGTGAGTGTACCTACTCTGCCATGCAAATACCTTGCAAAAATTCCCAGGTACTTCACAGTAGTGGTAATCATGTTACAATCACGTGCACAGATCAACTTCCACGATCCAGAGATCGCTCACCCCTTGCGAGTAGGACAAAGACCAAACTATATTTTTGATGCGGGGCATGCATCATCGTGACGAAATTGAATGAAATATACATCTAGCTATAGAGACTCATTTGTGCACAGGGAATTGACGATGAATCCAAGTAGAATCAATGTAAAAAACTGAGAATAGAATCGGGTCGCCGCTGGGTCGGTCAAAGCTGGGATTGATTCTTGTGTGATTCTGTTCCGTGAATCAGATCAGAATCGATGGCAGAATCGATGTAGAATTGGTCGTCGATTCCCAGCTTTGACTTCCCCTATTGGAACTCTCAGGCAGCTGAATCTGCCGCCACCAATTCAGAAAGCACCACATTGTAAGAATGCACTGGTTGGGAATTGTCCACTGCTCACCGAGTATGCTACTCGCTATTACGGGGCAGACCTTGTCTATGGCTTCGTACCATTTTCTCGAAATACATCTGGTTCCCCTGGAGGCCCGGTTGCAGGCGTCACAAATGAATCAGCGAGCGCTAATCCGCGTCAGTCCATGATTCTGACAAATGTCGGCTTGATTTTCTATGTGAAGCGCCGCACTTTGGATTAGCTGAAGGCAGTACTCAAGGAGCTGGAATCAGAAGGAAATGTCCAACCCATTATTGAATTCAGGGAAACTGCTGTGGAAATCCAAGTTGACGGAAATTGGGTTGGTCTCTGTTCATTGACTTCGCAAGAACATAGGCCTTCAGGAATGCAACCATCTGCAATCTCGGGTAAAACACTGGTTATGGTTGAGAAAAATGTTCACAAACTTGTGGAAAAGTGCGCTGAATTTTTTGCGTGGACGTCCTTCAACACTAATTTGGGGGGAGAGGTGACGCGAAACTGACAACGTAAGGGTGTATGAAGCCAAGGAAAAAGAACGGGCTTGGAGAATTGTTGCGGAAAGTTGACCACTTGGAGACGTATTTATCTACATCAGCAAATCCTGGTTTTGGCGGGACTTCGCTTGTACTTGCTTGTACCTCTTGTACCTTTTGGGTTATGTACATACCGGTACGTAACCATTTGTAATTGGCTTGTACCTTTGGGGCATCCACTGTACTTCACTGTACTTCATGTACTTTTGGCCTAGGTACGTAGCTCTTTGTAGTTAGGGCCCAACTATGTACTGGTCTACATTTTGCCCATACATATCCCTTGACAAAGGGACTCCCACCATCTCTTTGTTCTCAACCACATGCTTACCAAAGCCAGAAAATGGTGTCAGAGACACAGCACATTGTTGATTGGTTGAAAAGCACACCAAAAGTTGAATGCCCGAGAAAGATGGATCGAGTAAATATAAATAGAGGTACAATAACTAGAAGTACAGTTGAATATGACAATAGAGAAATGGAGGCAGGAATCTAGGAGCGCTCAGCGCGCAGCCAACACGGCCAGCACGAGCAACCCACACCCTCTGCGAGCCTCCCGACGCTCGAACGTACGCAAGCGCTGTGGCAGCGCATGCAGACTGTTGACACGCTCTCGCTCACCAACCGCCTCAAGCGCTCCGGCATCTGCTGCGCGGACGTCGCGCACCTGTCGTGCAGCACCGTCGCAGGCATCCTCGCTGATGTAGGCAAGCAGCTTTGCAATGCAAGCGTGCAGGATGAGGAGCTGTGCGCAGGGCGGCGCAACGTGCTGACGCTGCTCGGCGTGCGGCGGGAGACATTCGGCGCGCTGGGGGAGATGCGCGTGCTGCTGACCGAGGTGGTGCTCGACCTGGGGAGCACGGCACGTGTGAGCGAGGCGACGATGGACCCGGTGAAGTTCCACCGGTACTTTTTCAAGCTTCGGACAAAGAGAATGAGATTGAGGAAGGAAAGACACGAAAGAGCGCACCTTGAAATCCTGGACAATTTCACGTATGAGACGTTGCAAATGAGGAGCTATGTCGACTATCGGTAGCGACGGATTTCACGGAGAGCGATGGTCCCCGCAAACGATGGGGCTTCCTGACATCACCAATGGTGTTCTGGAGAAATGGAGAAGAGGAATGAGAACGAAGGAAATTCAAGTCAAAAAAGACGAACCGTTGTCGACTTGCGCACTGCAGAAAATTTGTAAGCAAGCTACTTGCACAGGGAATTGCAGCGCCAGGAAGAACTCGGCGGCAGTGAGGGCAGGCTAGGAGGCAGCGGGATGGAAGATATTGGATTGGAAGGAGTCGGCCTGAAAAGAAAAGTAAGAAAGGTGGGTAAGAGTAGGCAATGAAAGAGGAGAATGAGACGAGATAGGATGAAAGGACACCTACTTATGTGCAGGGCCCTCATGGGTAAAGCCATAGCATCGCGTTTCGGAGATGCACAAGCACCAGGCATCTGTTCCGTGCCTCATTCCAGGGTGCACCGAGTCAGTATTGTGTCAGGTGGAAGGGCATAGTGTTGAGAATGCTGCTGCCCTCTAGGTCACAAAGTAAATGGAGAAGACATTGCGGTATGAGGGACAATTCTTAGCGAGTAGAGACAAGTCGAGGGTGGCCGTTTGTTGTGGAGATGAAGGTGGCAGCGGCAGAAGGCTCGAGAATGTTCGGTACCATGCACGTGATGGATCTAGAGCTGGCGCCAAATATTTGGCGATAGTTCGTCTCTTCTTTCACCTTTACCACCACCATCCTCTACTTTCTCTCCATCTCCTTACCTGTATCCTTTCAACTCTTTACCTCAATGTCACCTCGCGCCTCAAACACCATGATTGATCACTCGAGGTTCTTCCAAGTACGTGCTTGTCGGCGTCGTCGCCACCACGCCACCTGCGATGCCAGCATAGTGAAACTGTGAGGAGACCTATAGGAGCATGGGTTGCGACTTTCTTATAAAAGCATTTTTCACCGAAAATTGCGTACACTTTTGAGGGAGGTTCGTGCACAAACGCAGTGTGCAACATGATCAGTGTTTGCACACAGTTTCGTGGTCTGTACTCTTCATACGTACTTAATTCTCTATGCAGTACGAGTTGAACCCACTGCACTGTGGTTGAACAACATACACACAGGTGAAAATGAACTTTTGTGGTCCATACACTCTACAACCAACTTTCTCGGCCCTTTCCCAACGGGGAGACAAAACCGGCCACTTCATCAACCCACCAAATTGAACCATCAACCGGCAGGTTTTAACCATCAAACCGTAACAAACCATCAAACCATCAACCAATTGAACCGGGCGATAAAGGGGCAGACATGGGAGCGATCAATTCATTGAGCTCTATTCCTTCTGGTGGAGAGTTCTCTCAGGCGCAAGAGGAGAAATATATTATTCTAAGACAATGACAAAATAATATATCAAAATGAATCAGGGCGAATGACACGGACATGCGCTAGAGCAAACAGCCAGAGTGTAATGCAGTCATTGTCGTTGGCACTACCCAGTAAGTGTTGGACTGCATTGTAAAGAGTGATTAATTCATCCTCCTCCATTTTCCCCGGCGGCGGCTCCACAATCACACTGCTGAGGTCGGTAAGAGTGGGAGGACCAATGCGGCCGACCCAGGACATTGCACCCTCAGCTGAGGGGTTGTTGCGCTGTTGTGAGTCAAGGAGGGCGTCGTCACGAAGGCCCTCCCAGTCGATCCCATACACCTCCAACTCTTCTTCGCTCATCGCATCGTCCGGAAGTTGGTTTCCTCGAACACCATTGATGAGCATGTCGAAAATAAACATATCCGTGGGGGATCGATTGGGTCCCTAACAAATCTGAATACGGTGCTGATTCCACAACTGGGCCAAGAAAGCGAGCTGGCTGTTGATCGTTGGGAGGAAGAGGAAATGTAACAACCAAATGTGGTTGATATTATTGATATCGAGGCCGTAGCGGATTTCGAAAATGGTGAATCGCTCCGCCCAGGCTGCGCCCACCTGGACGGTTACATCGACCCAGAGACGTTTGATGCGAACATTGTGGACACTCCTAGGAATTTGTTAGCTCAGGCTCGGGATGAGGGCTCGAAAATAATTGAACCTTCCCCAGATATATGATCCGCGGCGAACCCCCCGGTGGACTTCCATCCAAGCAGCAACATACAGGTTCTCAGTTCCGTGGTCGCCCTGAAGGCGAGAGGGAACACCGTATTCTTGGCAGGCAGCGAGATACAGATCGAGTACTGTTGCTGCCCAATTATTGTCGTTGGCTCTCAGCCCCGTTATGAGGCGGGAATACCCATCGATGAACCTGTGAATTACGCTGGTTTGCAAACTTGCGGATTTGAGCTTGCCCCAGATGCGTCACCAGCTGCTGTTCGGTCAGCTTTCTTCTGCTTCTACGCATGGTTAGACCATTTCTTGACGAAAGCCGATAAAGAGGTGTTGGGCTTCGGTCCAATTTTTGCGGAGCATCTGCTGTGCAAGGTTGGGCGTTGGAAAAAAAGGTTGTACAAGATGAGCGGCAGGAGGATGGACCTCACGACGATCGCGCAAGAGTTATTTGAAGGGAAGCCTTGGGTGTCCGCCGATAATCTGGTGGATTATACCAAGTGGCCAATTCCCTCACGTGCAGACTTCAATATCTCTGTATTCAAAAGCATTCTCGAGGATAGGTCAGTCTCCTGCTTTGATTTAATGCGCACTAAACTCAACATTTTATATATCAGTGGAATCTCCCTTGATATTCTGGAGCCAATGCATGTAGATGTGTAAAAGGCAGGTAGATCTCGAGGTTTTTGTGTATTCAAAATATTTAGGAGACGGTTTTGAAAATGTAATCGGTGTGAGGCTGTGTTGTTCATTGACACTTTGCGCCCGATTCCTGAGCTAGTGCGGGTAAGCAGGTAATCAAGCATCTCTCTGTATTGCAAGCACACATGGCCCTTGTATATATATATCAGACTTGCTACAGAGTAGCGTCCATCCAATCTAGTTCGAGGTTCGCATTCCTCACTTTATCTTATGCTCCGCCGCACCGTTCTTCACTTCATCTCCCTCCGATGAGAGCGACACCCAAAATATTCCGACTGGCATACTGTAGGATGATAGTCTGCTGCGGATAAGAAGAATGCAAGTGACTTTTGGTTTCGATTTAGATTTTTATCCGCATTTCGGTTTTTTGGTTTATTTCCAGAAATATCTCCCGGGCTTGATAGAATTGAATACACCAGTGCTTTCAAATAGGATCCGAATACAAGAAATTAAAAGTGCAAAATAAAACAAGGTAAATGTAATTTGTGTCTTACCAATCCCCAGGGCCATTCCGAAACACATTCGAGTGACGTCTGGGTCCCTCCTCGAGTCTGCCCCATGGAACCTCGAACGCAGACAACTGTTGAAGACCACAGGATGCTAATGCAGCTCGGAATTCATGGCCATTGGGTGAGGCCCACCACGATACATATTTGTGCCACAGTACGGCATTTCTTCGAACGAGATATATGGAATCCTCTGCCAGGACGGTGCGAACCAGGCATGGCTCATTGTAGGGAAAAGGGTCATCAAGATCCAGCTGTTGCAGTCGAGGAAAGTGCTGGCACAAGAGGGATGCCAGTACAGTGTCACCTCCAGGGAAGAAATCTCTTCTGTGTATATGAAAGCATCGGTCCACCGATCGGAGAAGTCGGATGTCTTCGGGGAGAGAGTTGGGCTCGGCTCCCTTGAGCGCAGTAAAAAGGTTGTTTAGGTTGCGTGAGGAGATGAGGAGGCGGTTCAAACTGGGTGCAATATTGTCGTGGAGCAAAAGAAGAGATGGAAAGGTGGTAGAGATGTGGTGATGGATTTCTAGGCTGATAAGAGCACAGCCGGATTGTTTGAGAAGATGCATCAACTCCACATCCACCTCCTCTGCTCCCACCGAGGCGAGGTTCTCTAGCACTAGATGTTTCAATTTCGGCAAGATGATAGTACATAGAGGGAGGACAGGTCCACTGAAGAAGAAATTTATGACCTGCGGAAGGATGCAGGGTGGGGGAATGGAAGGATCATCATCGCGAAGAATCCCCAAGAAAACTGGAGCCGTAAACATGTAAGGTTGTTGAGTTGGGGAATCGTGTGGGTGAATGCGTCCATGTCTGCGGGATGCCAGCTAAGGCGCAACAATTGGCTCCAGGGAGCTGGGACATGTGGGCCAGACCAGTGCAATACGCGTCAAC
Source organism: Mycena galopus ATCC 62051 (assembly GCA_014925785.1). Classification (NCBI taxonomy): domain Eukaryota; kingdom Fungi; phylum Basidiomycota; class Agaricomycetes; order Agaricales; family Mycenaceae; genus Mycena; species Mycena galopus. Next base: position 27,580 of record WIQG01000233.1, read on the forward strand.
ATGGTGCATTGGCAAGAACTTTCGACAGAGAGTCTGCAGCTGCTGCGTCACGATAGCTGAGCACGACAGAGAGGCTATTCAACTCCGGAAAACTAGGTGGCATTGCAACATCTGGTGGTTCATGCCAATGCAAGAGTTCTAGTGTTTGGCACCGTGCCAATTCGGGAATAAGCAGTGGCAGATGGAGTGGGATGTTAAATGAATAGTCGACCGGTGAGAATACAATCAAAACATTGAGATCTCAATGTTTCTCTATCGTTCTCCATCATTCTCTAGAGATCTATAGGGATCTCGACATTTTGCAGGCCAAAACCCCCAAATGCACTGGATTTGTCCAATAAGGTCCGTCAAAGAATCAATGTACAGGGAGCAGCAAATTGGTGCTTAAAGACTTGGGTTCACTAGAGTGAAACATCAAATTGGGACTTGTATATTCAAAGAACTCAAAGGGCTTGTTAGTTGAAGAGATTTGGACAGGAAATGTAAGGGCAACCTCAGCTCGGCGCGGGAGCGCGGGAGACTAGCGGGAGAATCCGAAGTAACTCAATTGACAGTACTAAATACAGGTTTCTAGAATACGCACCTAGCGGGAGAATCCGAAGAGAAGAAAGGATAAGGATTCCCACGCTAGGCGAGGTTTTTGTAGGTACTAGCCAGTAGCACGTGTCCGGATCGATCGGCAGTGGTCTCGAGCTTGATCGCATAGCACGTGCCAGTGAGAGCGACCGGATGCGGGGGGTCGGAGGAGGACGGAGTCCGGAGGGACGGAGGACGACGTTCCAGACGGAGGCGTAGGCTGGGGCATAGGACCGAAGGCCGGGTGGTCGGGCGAGGTCGGACGGACGGACGAGGCTGGACGAAGAATCGGACGAGGAAGTGGGGCGGTGCGATGGGCCGGAGCCGGACGGACGGACGGACGGACGGACGGACAGGTGGTTCCCCTGACATCACCCCCCCCCTTGGAATGCGGTGTCCCGACGCATGAATCGGACATGGGCGTCGCGCCTCCGGAACGAGAGCGAGTCGAAAGCGGCCGAGGCGATCCGGCGCGGGGCGTTAGGATAGCGGTGATAATAGGCATCAATGGCGTCTTGGGCGAAGACGTCGGAGTGCTTTACCGATTTATTGTGTTCCGGGCCGTAGCCTCTCCACCGCACCATGTACCAGAGGCTGCCATGACGGACCTTCGCTTCTAGGATCTCTTCGACTTCCCATTGAACGTCGTGGTCCGTCTGAAGGACGGGCGGGGGTTCGTCGTTCCGGGGGCGTCTGGGGAACGGATCCGGTTCCGCGAGCTGGAGTTTCACCACCGGGAAGACCGGGTAGAGCTGGGAGTACCGGGGGGGGAGCTCGAGTTTGTATGCCCCCTTTCCGACGACCTTTGCGACTTTGAAGGGGCTGAGGCATTTGTCCGCAAATTTGACGGACGGACGGGTCGTACGGATATCGGAGGCGTCCAGCCAGACTCGGTCGCCTACCTTGATCTCTGGGGCGGGCGTGCGCCTTCGATCATAGTACAGCTTGAACTCGTCCTTGGCTTTAACGAGCGCGGCTTTGGCTTCCGAAACTCCGGACGCGATCCGGTCCCGGAACTCGTTCGCGGACTCCACGTTCGAGCGTAGTCCGTTGGGCTCGAACCCCATCCGGGGGAGCCTTCCAGTGTCCGTCATAAACGGGACTTGCTGCGTCGAGGAGTGGACGTGGTTGTTGTACGCGAACTCCGCGGCCGGGAGAAGCTCATCCCAGTCGTCTTGTTTTTAGTTCGTGAAGATCCGGACGAACTGCTTGAGTTCCTGATTGACGCGCTCGGTCTGGCCGTCGCTCTGCGGGTGGTAGGCGGTGGAGGTCGCTGGTTCTACCCCGATGAGGCGCCACAGTTCCGTGGTGAACTCCGCGATGAACTGCGGCCCGCGGTCGGAGATATATTTCCGGGGGGTTCCGTGGTGCCTCCAGACGTTCCGGTAATAGAGCCGAGCGGCTCCGACCGCGCCAAGGCCGGTGTGGCACTCGTTGAAATGGGCCCGCTTACCCAGGACGTCGACCACGACCATAACAGCGTCGAAGCCGTGTGCGTCCAGGAGCTCGACGATGAAGTCCACCGAGACGGTGTCCCAGCGTTGTTCCGGAATCTCGGTCGGGTGGAGCTCTCCGTGGGGTAACTTCTGGAGTGCCTTCGTCCGGTTGTACCGGTCGCAGGTTCGGACGTATTGGCCGACGTGACGGGACAGCTGGGGCCACCAGTAATTCCGGGAGATGAGCTCGAGGGTTTTGAAGCGTCCGGCGTGTCCGGCGACCCGGGTGTCGTGGTGCAGGGTGATGATCTGGCATCGGAGGTCCTTATTCCGCGGTACGACGATCTTACCGCGGTAGTAAAGGAGCCCTTCTGCGACACGCCACTCAGACGACCGGGGGGGGCGGACGTTCCGGTTCTTGAGGAGCTCTCGCGCGACAAGCGCGACGGGGTCCTCAAGGTCCGGTTCACCCGCGAAGGCCTCCCGGACGTCACGAAGGAGGGGGACTTCGGGTCCGGCTACCACGACGCCCTCTAGCGCGCGGACGTGGAACAAGTCCGGGCGAAGAAGGGTAACGTCCGTGTTGTCCGAGCCTACCCCGTGGTCCGGGCGACGGGACAGCGCGTCTGGATGGCCCATGAGGCGTCCGGGCTGGTGGTGGAGCGCGAAGTCAAACCGGGACAGGTACAAGGACCACCGCGCCTGCCTCCGGTTCAAGTTCTGTGCCTTCCGGAAGTACTCCAGGTTTTTGTGATCCGTCCAGATCTCGACCGGATGCTGCGTACCTTCGAGGAAGTGCCGCCACTCCTCTAGGGCTCGGATGATCGCGAGCATCTCTTTGTCGTGGATCTCGTAGTTGCGCTGGACGTCACTCAGACTTTTGGAGTAGAACGCGACCAGGTGCCACTTTCCGTTCGCGTCTGGCTGGGACAGGACGGCCCCGGTAGCGTAGTCGGAGCTGTCCGCCTCGACTCGGTATGGGCGCGACTCGTCGGGTAGGACTAAGACGGGCTCCGCGGTCACCGCGTCCTTGAGGGCTTGGAAAGCGGTGGCCGCGGCAGCGGTCCAGGTCCATGCGACGCTCTTCTTTGTGGGGTCGAAGAGGGGCCGCACGATGTCCGAGAACGCCCGGATGAACCTCCGGTAGAAGTTCGTGAAGCCAAGGAACTGCTGCACGTCCTTCTTGTTCTCCGGAGCAGGCCAGGCGGCGACTCCGGCGACCTTGACCGGGTCCATCTCGACGTGGTTGTGCGAGATGATGACGCTGAGGTACTCGATCGACGACTTCTCGAATTCGCACTTCTCCGGCCGGAGCCGCCGGAGGACTTCTCGGACGATCTCTCGGTGGCGTGCGAGATCGGAGTGAGCGATGAGGATGTCGTCAAGGTATACCATGACATCTCCGGACAGGATGAGGTCTTGGAAGATGTCGTTCATCATCGTCTGGAACGTGGCCGGAGAGTTGGTGAGGCCGAAGTACATCACCAGGGGCTCAAAGAGCCCTCGGTTGGTACGGAACGCGGCCTTCCACTCGTCGCCTCCCCGGATCCGGACGTTGTTGAAGCCCCACCGGACATCGAGTTTTGTGAAGAACCGGGCTCCCTTAAGGTGGTTGATGAGATTGTTAATCAGCGGGAGCGGATACCGGTTCTTTACGGTCATCGCGTTGAGCGCCCAATAGTCGTGGACGAACCGGAGGCTTCCGTCCTTCTTTTTGATGAAGAAGACCGGAGACGCCATCGGGGATTTGGACGGACGGATCCGGCCGGTGCTCAACCCATCCTCGATGAACGCGTTGAAACAGTTGCCGCTGGCCCAAGGCTGAAATGAAGTAGTGCAGTAGTCCGACGAGCTGAGTGCCAGATGATAGAATGCAACCGTGTTCTGGATGGGAAAATCCAGAACACCCAAACTAAACATCAACCACACCTAACCAATCTACCACAGCCACTTCAGGTTCTACCAAGGAGCACAGTCGAGTTATGGGTCTTTGTGTGCCTGTGAAAGTCGAAGATGCGCACGCAGGTGAGTCAAAGGGAAGTGTATTCGGGGCGCAGAGACACGAGCGCGGGGAATACAAGAGACTACGGAAATAGACGGATACAAGCCGAATATAAGGGTGAAGCTGTACGACGGATAGGGGGGTAGGTAAGGTACCCGGGTAGCGTCGCGCGCGACGATCCCATTTCCAACAGTGCCGATAGAAGACACACGGGAGCCAAGCTGACCATCCACGCTGCTCTTGCAACACAAATCCAGAAAGCCCGCAGGCAAACACAAGTTCAAGAGTTTACAGCTCTTCAACTTTGGACCTGCTACTTCAGAAGCAACAAATCGCAACATGTCCCAGGTTTGTACACAGACAAGGTTCAATTTATAGTTTTGCAACTCTGGGTCACCCACTCCAACCTCGGTTAAGAGCAGTGAACCAAATTGATACGCAACACGCAACAAATCCGGAACACACACTCACAGCACGGTAGGACTACAGCCTTTAAACCCGTCTGCTACGTTGAATACAAATCCAGAACACACACTCACAGCACGGTAGGACTACTGCCTTTAAACCCGTCTGCTATGTCGCAACACACAAGGGAGAATCCAGAATAAAGCTGATTGATTGATTATAACTTGAAAATACAAGCAGGTCTTTTCAGACTAGCCTCGATGAATCAAGCCGGAAGCCCCGCCCTTCTTTACTCGCTGGAGAGACCATCAGTCATCTCCGCATTCAGCGTCCGGGTAGGGGCTCCGTGCCGTCTTCCTACAGACTGTGCTCCTTATATACTGTACAATTTAATCTATTATTAACTACTGAATTGAATGAGTCAAAGTGTTCCCCTGAATGTCATATGTGTTGCCTGTTCCTGTAACTAATTCGATCGGTGAGCTATTCTTGGAATCCAGTTCGTGAACTTTGCGGTTTTCCCTTCTGGATGACCAGCTACTGAAGAACTTGGAGTCTTGCCCTTGCCAGGGACACCCTGTACTTCTCAGTAGCTCTAGTATTCACTGAGCATTGCCCAAAAGAACCATTGGTGCTCCAGTTGCCAAGAGACCCTATATGTCCTGTGGTCGACTTTAATTCGATCACAGTTGCACTGCGATCAAACCCAGTTATTCTTGGATACCAGTATGTTAAGTTTGCGGATTCCCCTTGGGAACAACCAGATATTGGAAAGCTTCGAGTAAATCCCTTTCCAGGGACACTACACACTTCCCAATAGCTTCAGTATTGCCTGAGTTCTGTCCGAACGAACTTCTTGTGTTCTAGTTGCCAAGAGAACCCTATATGTCCAGTGGGTGCCTTTAATTCGATCACAGTTTCACTGGGATCAAACCAAAGATAATTCGGACATGGTAGGTTTCCCTTCAACTTGAGCAGCTCTACAGAAGTCCAGACAGCGAGCCCTTTCAGTGGACACCCTGAACTCCTCTCTAGCCTCAGTAGTTCTTGAGTTATGAAGTCAAGACTTCTAGTTTCCCAATTGGGACGATCAATATATGATCGGAGTGATTCCGGATGTACCCATCTCGGATATATTCGGAAATATCGGACATAACAAGTCCAGATCACATGTCTGATAGACACTCCTTCAACATCACCTGTTCTGGATATCAAAAAAATCCAGAAACTGCACAAGTTGAGGATGCCTCCAAATGTGTGCCCTCAGAGTGGATATTATATTCCCTGATGATCATTTGGACTATCCGCAACCTCCTGCCTATGATATGACAGTGGGATCCAGTACTGATGGCATATTAGTCGGAGGTACCCAGTATGTGTGTTTTCTGGATACTCATCCGCAACCAGTTCTGGATTGGGTTTTCAGCGAATAGCTCCTGGTCTACTGAGGTGGGATATCTCATAGACCCAAGATGTACTATGTGAACTACACTTGTAATGCATGAAATATGCAACTTTCAAGCTTGGGCAAATTCACTGCTTATCAGCGTCGAGTTCCTTCTGCTCGAGGGGGGAGATCGGGTAGACCTTGCAGTTGGCCGGTTTCGCGTCCGGGACGAGTTCGATGGCGTGGTCCCACGTCCGACGTTCCGGCAACGCGTCGAACGACTCCTTATCGAAAACGTCGGAGAAATCCTCTACCCAGGCCGGAACCGAGGTCCCGGGCGGGGCCGAGTTCCGGGCGTAGGCCTCCGCGAGCCTCTGAGAGACGGTGCTGCCCGCGCGGATTTCTTCAGCCGGAGCGAACACGGTGTAGAGAATCCGGTCGCCGTCCTCGAGCTCTTCGTCTTCGTCACCGTCGTCGTCGTCCGGGTCCGGAGTGAGGTCCGGGAAGTCGTCTCCGTCGTCGCCCGGATCGTACCCGTCATCTCCGCACCACTCCTCCGAGTCAATGGCACAGATAGACGGGACGGGACCTTCGCGGAGCTGCCGGAGGATCGCGGCGGAGATCTTTGCGTTGCGACGGACGGCGCGGAGCTCCTCCCGGCAAGTGCTGCAGCTGGTCGGACAGCGGGTCATCCGGACTTCCTTGGTCTCCCAGTCGATCTCCGGGTTGTGCTTCTGAAGCCAGGAGTAACCGAGGATGACGTGCTGCTTTCCGAGCCGCGTTACCGCGAGTTGGATGTGTTCGGAGTGTCCCTTGTAGTTGACGACCATATCAACTACGCCGGAAATGCCTCCGGACGCATTGGGCGTGCCGTCGACGTTGAGGACCGGAATTGGCTGGCAGAGGTTCCGGACGGGAAGGTTGCGGGAGATCACGTACTCCGAGTCGATGAAGTCTCCAGTCGCTCCGCAGTCAACCAGACCCTTCACAGACATCGTAGCCGCGGTCTCTACCGATTGCATCTCCAACGGTATGTGCAGGGAGTTCCGGCCCTCTACGGAATCAATAACGTACCGCCGGGGTAGTTTGCGTTCCCACCTCGGACGGCGGACGCGGGGAAGGGAAGGGGGAAGTTCAGTCTTGGCCTCCGGGGCGGGAATAGGGGGTGCGCCTTTCGTATCAACTGCTGATTTATTGGGTATATCTTTGTACAAGCAGGAGTAACGATTGGGGGACGCGACCGAGGGCGCACCGCTCACTCGGCCAGGTCCGGAAAACCCTCTGGCTCCGCGTCTCCGGCGTCCGGCTCGGCCGAAAGCCCAGCGGTGGTAGAGAGGCGCGCGAAGAGTTCTCCGAGGAGGTCGTCACCGAGTTGACGGACGACCTCGTCCAGGATATCCGTGTGCCGGACATCCGAGGGAGTCGGGCAGTCTCGGGCGAGGTGTCCGGCCGCGCCGCAACGGAAGCAAGTGCGTGGCGTGAAGCGTGCGCGGGTCCGGTCGACATCCATTGGAATGCCAGGTGGAAGGGCGGGCGCCGGCGCGGCTTTGGGAGCAGGCGTGAAGGAGGGGACTGGGAGGAACGTCCCAGTGCGAGGGCGTGCGGCCGGAGCCGGGGCGCGAGTCGGAGGTGCTCCTGCTCGGACACGGGCGAGGGCGTCGTACTGGTGGAAGGCGCGGAGGCGCCATCCGGCGTAGTCTGGCAGCGCCGGAGCGGTCCCGGACGTGGTGATCGCCGCGTTAATCCGCGGGTCGAGCCCTACACGATACTTGGTGACGCGGACGAGCGGGTCCGTGTACCCGGCCGTGGCGGCGAGTTCCTCAAAGTCGTCCGTGTACCGGTAAACGTCGCGGGAGCCCTGGTAGTAGCTATGGGTCTCCAACCGGAGGAGAGCTTGGTCTTGCTCGTTTTCCTCTACAAACCGGAGCCGGAACTCGGACTCGAATTCCGCCCAGGACGGGAATGGGAACGGAACGATTGCGGACTGTCGTTCGGCCCATCGTCCGGCCGTGTCTCGTGCCATAAAGGACATGGCGTACCGCACGAGTTTTTCCTCGACGACCTGTCCGTGGACCATGAAGGCTTCCGGAACTAGTCGGAGGTATGTGAGGACGGAGTGGAGGAACATCCGTCCTTGAGTCCGGTCGCCGTCGAAAACGGCTGGGGGGTTTGGTCGGAGAACCGATTTTGCTGCAGGGGTGAGGGTGGTGAAGTCTGGACCCGCCGCCGGAGCCGGAGCAGCAGGGACGGGGGCAGTCGCGGGTGGATTTTGGTTGTTGTGTAAAACGCGGAGGAGTAGGGTTTCGATGTTCGCAAGAGAGCTTTCTACCGCTGTCAGCCGGGATTCGGGGTCGGCAGCCGGGTCCGGGATGTAAACATCCGGGAGCTCGGGTGGCGCGGACCCGTTTCCAGGTGTCGGGGCGTCCATCAAGGAGGAGGGGTCGAGATTGGAAGTGGGGGAGGCCAGAGCGCTAGCGTAGCGGTCCGAGTCCGAGTCTACACCGAACTTCGCAATCTTGACCGGTTGATCCCTTAGATCCTTTCTTCTGCAGTAAGGGCAACCTCAGCTCGGCGCGGGAGACTAGCGGGAGAATCCGAAGTAACTCAATTGACAGTACTAAATACAGGTTTCTAGAATACGCACCTAGCGGGAGAATCCGAAGAGAAGAAAGGATAAGGATTCCCACGCTAGGCGAGGTTTTTGTAGGTACTAGCCAGTAGCACGTGTCCGGATCGATCGGCAGTGGTCTCGAGCTTGATCGCATAGCACGTGCCAGTGAGAGCGACCGGACGCGGGGGGTCGGAGGAGGACAGAGTCCGGAGGGACGGAGGACGACGTTCCAGACGGAGGCATAGGCTGGGGCATAGGACCGAAGGCCGGGTGGTCGGGCGAGGTCGGACGGACGGACGAGGCTGGATGAAGAATCGGACGAGGAAGTGGGGCGGTGCGATGGGCCGGAGCCGGACAGACGGACGGACGGACGGACGGACGGGTGGTTCCCCTGACAGGAAATGGTTGAGAACAACTTGTCTTTTGCATAGCGGGAAATTAGTAATTTCTATTGCAGAGTCGAAAGACAATCTCCTTGAGGCTAGGGCCAAAATGGACACATATGGGATCTGCATTGTGACAATACTGTACCGGCAGGGAATATTTTAACCAAAAAGTCAAGCGAACACAGCCTTGCACAGCCACAAAATGCGTGGGTTCACCTTTACGATCAATTTTGATCGTAAAGGTGAACCCTACGTATTTATGCAGCCTCCCTGTTATATCCGTGTCCAGAAAGAAAAGGAAACGGCCGGAAGGACGGACGGCCGGAAGGGCCGGAAGGACGGATGGCCGGACGAAGTGTCAGGGGGCCGGACGAGGGTCCGGATGTAAAGCGATACCACAAGAGTATAAGGGTACACCAATTAACTTGGCTCCGAAGGTCGGATAGAGAATAGGACAGCGGTCGGACGACGGAGCAATGCAGAGGCAAAGCACGTTAATTATCAACTGAGGTTACATCCGAAGTAAGTACGTATTTATACTAAGTACGGAGATAGTCCGGATGCGTTCGGAGAAGAAGTAAAGACAATAGGAATAAGCGAAGACAATAAAGACAATGAGGAATACATGTGGAGCATAAGTCATATGGTCAAAGAAGGGGAAACACTCAGTAAATCTTCATTGCGTAAAAACCCCGAGGGCGTGTGTCAACGACCAAGGTCGGATGCAACAGCTAGTGAGACGGACGCGAGCCGGAGTTCGGATGACGCGTCTGGAAGGGAGGAGAGTCGGATCCGAGGATCCGGACGGAGGACGGAGGAAGTCCGGATGGAGCCGGAGAGGTAGGAGTTGCATGGTCGTAACAGTATCCCCCTCTTAGGGTTCCTTGCCCCCAAGGAACAGAGAAACCGAAAAGGAATACGGACCGGAAGGAATGACTGACTGAAAGAATGACTAGATGATGCGTGGGAATGGAAATGTACGTGGCAGCACGTGATGGTGAGAACGTTGCCATGGGAACAACAACTTTTTCTCTTCTCCCCACCATGTCGTCTACCTCCAACCGTGACAGCGCTCCACTGCCACCCCTGACCGGGGGTAAAGGGAAGAACCGAGAAACAACGCCGGACAGGAACGTCCGAGAGGAGGAGGAACGGAAGGAGGAGGAAGCGCGCAAAAGAGGTGCTGCTGCGGAATTGAGGGAGGCTGAGTTGGCGGCGATGTTGCCCGAAGAAAGGAAAGCGCGGGAGGATGCGGAAGAGCAGAACCGGAGGTACGCAGCCCGTCTCCAGGAGTATGAGGAGGAAATGGCGGCCGAAGAACGAGCGGCGGCGGAAATGCGCGCAAAGGCCCGTGACCTTCGGTTCCGTGTCCTGGCTGGCACGGCCACCGACTACGACTTCGCGGATCTCGCGGATATGCTCCGTCGGGCGGAATCGCCGGACGCGAAGGACGTTCCGGACGAGCGGATCGGACCGGACAACCTGAGCACGGACCCGGAAGAGCCGGAGACAAGTGGGAAGAGGAAGAGGAAGGCGGACGGCGACCGGAAACTGCGCAAGAAGGCAAAGGAGGAGGATATCGAGTGGTTTTTGGCGGTAGAAGGTAAGTGATGGATTTGCCTGCTTAAAATTCTTTGGATCCCGGGTTAATTGATTAATAGCATGTGAAAATTGCCACAACCACGGGATCGAGTGCGAGGTCACGCACGACGACAACATCCGCGTCTGCCGCGAATGCCGGCGCAAGAAGATCAAGTGTCCGCTCATGCCGGAAAGTACGGTCCGATGTCCGAAGGTGAAACCGGCACGCGTGCAGGCCACGAAGGGCAAGTCGTCCACGACCCGAGGACGGATGGAACCGGAGGTCCCGATTTCGCGTCGGACCCGGATGGACAACATCCGCGACTTGCTGGAGGACACCCAGCAGCGCGTTTTTCTTCTCGAAGCCGCGTGGGAGACGGACCGGAAGTTGATGAAGATGTGGGCGCGGAACGCGTGGAGGGACCAGGGAGAAATCTCTTCTCGTGAATACCTCAAGGAGCTCGGTGTCTCGCTCCAGGACACACCACCGGCCTTGGCAGTCGACGACATCCGGAAATGGATCCGGAGACAGAAGACCATGTCCATCCGCGACTCGGAGGATACGGACAACGATAGAGTGGATGGGAAGGGTGATCCGGAGAGCGAAGATGAACCGGAGGACGAAGAAATGCCATCAGTGGAGGACATCGGACGACCCGAGGAACCGGAGCAACCAGACGCACAGGGTGGAAGGGAGGCGATGGAGGTGGATGGTCCGATGTACGGACCCGAGCCGGAGCCCACTCACGCGCCAGCCGAGGTGGGTCCGTTCGTGGAGGTCGCTCCGGGCGAATTTGTCCAACCCGTTCCGCTGGAGCTGAAGGTAAAGGAGGAACGAGGCGCGGAGCTTGGGATGTCGGATGCGGAGTACGAGCGCCACATGCTGGAGCTCTCGGCAAGTCGGACGAAGAAGAAGAAGGAAGCGGCGGAGAAGGTTGAGGAGGCGAAGAAGAAAGCGGCGGCCATCGACGAAAGTATTCGCAAGCTCCAAGCGGAGCAGAGCGCGGTCCTGGAGGATGCGAACGCGCTGGTGGCCAAGGTGAAGCAGGAGGAGGAGGAAAATCAGATCCCCCTTGTATCGCTTCCGGACGGAAGCGAACTCGAGGGTTATCGGCTCATCCGGGACATCGACGGTCAAATTGTCTACGAGATGCTCAATGACGAGGAACCGGTCGCAAGTGGTTCGGGCACGCAGCTGGAGCCGGAGCCGAAGGAGCCGGAGGAATCGCAGGCCGGAGGAGGGGAAAAATGAACGATTATAATACGGACGATTGTAAATCAAAAACGGACGTTTGTAGAATAATTTCTTGAATCCGAAAATATATGTTTTCTTGGTCATGAAGCGCGTAGAGTCACTGACGAGACGGAGTAAGACCAGAGGGATGTGACCGGAGCCAGAAGCTCAAAGTTGTTCCCATTCGGGTCCGGGTTTGTCCGGATATCGCTCGTGAAATTCTGCTAAGAGCTCCGGAGCGTCCAAATCGAAAGCCGGAACCCATTGGTATTGTTGTCCGGTTGAAGACCATCCGAGCCATTCAACATAGTACCGGAGCGGACAACGACGGTAACGTCGGTCGATCTTAGAGTCGAGTATTGTTGATAGTTCGAAATGCTCGTCTCCGTCGATAATCTCGACTGGTCCGGGTGGAACTTGTTCGCGTCCGGGGAATGGATTCGGGAAATGTGGTTCTAGTGCTGAGACGTGAAAAACGGGGTGAATGCGCGAAAGGGCTTTAGGAAGACAGATTCGATAAGACGCGCCGGAGGTTTTCTCGATGACTTCGTATGGTCCGAAGTGTGTCTCGGAGAACTTCTCCGTTGGCCAGGTGGTTGCAATGAACTCGGTCGACACAAAGACATGATCTCCGACCTCAAGGATCGGGTCCGGAAGACGCTTTTTATCAGCAACTTCCTTGTAACGCTCCGTAGCAATTGTAAGTTGCGCACGGAGGTATTCGTGGACGGATTGGAGGTCATAGACATAGTCCCGGGCTTTGTCAACATCCTTGCCCTGGATCGTAGTCTCGTGGAAGGTGAGTGCCGGATGATAACCCTTGTTAGCGAAGAACGGAGATACGCTGGTCGATGCGTTCGGAGCGTTGTTGAGCGCGAACTCTCCGAGAGGAAGGAGCTCGGCCCAGTTGTCCTGTTGATACGCACAATACATCCGGACGTACTGTTCAAGGGTTTGGTTCATGCGTTCCGTCTGTCCGTCGGCCTCCGGATGGTGGCCGGACGTAAAGTGCATGGTCATATTGAGTAGTTCGCCCAATGCGCGGAAGAAAGCGGAGACGAATTCCGTGCCACGCTCGGAAGTGACATGGGCCAGGACTCCGTGTTTGGAAAAGACGTGAATAAGGAAATGCCGGGCGAGTTGCACGGAGGTGATATGGAAATCGCAGGGGAAAAGGATAACCTGCTTGGATGCACGATCAACAATGACACAAATGCAGTTAAACTCGCCGGAGAAGGGAAGGTTTTCGATAAAGTCGATGGAAATGGAATGCCAAGGACGGAGGGGAACCGGAAGTGGACGGAGAAGACCGTACAGCTTGTGCCGAGGGGCCTTGTTGCGCTTGCAGTGAGTGCAGGATTTGCAATAGTCTCGGACGAAGTTCCGCATCTCCGGCCAGGCATAGTCGCGCCGGACGAGGGTTAGCGTACGATTCTGTCCGAAATGGCCGGAGAGCATGTCATCATGCTTGTTTTGTAAAACACGTACACGGAGAATGTCCGGAGAGTTGCCGGAAACCTGCGGGACGTAGATCTGGTTGTTGAGAAGTAAAAGTCCGGTTGGATCTGTGGTCCAGCGTGAGCCGGAAGCATCAGACGCCGCGGATGCGAGTCCGGAAGTAGCGGCTGGGTCGTCCGGATAGTGGGAAATAATGTCGCGGTGAAGCTGATCAACATCCATGACGACGGAGGCTCGGAGACAAACGTCTTCAAGGTAAGTAGCGTTAAGCGATGCGGATAATTGATCGGACGTGAAAATGGGCCGGAAGTTCTGAGGATTGATTTGGCTGAAGGCCGTATCCCCCTCTTTCGGATAGACGTCCCATCGTCTAGTCAAAGCATCAGGTTTACCTCCGAGTTTGCCCGGTCGGAACCGGATCACCATATTGAAATGGCAGAGATATTCGGACCAGCGTACTTGCCGACGGGTAAGGGTTTTCGTTGTTGCGAAGTATTCGAGGTTCTTGTGGTCCGTGACAACGTCGACAACTAAAGGAGCCCCCTCGAGATAATGACGCCAATGAGTAAAGCAATCAAAAATAGCAAGGAGTCCCTTATCGTGAGTGTCGTAGTTGAGTTCCGGAGCTGTAAGTGTCCGGCTCTGGAAGGCGACAGGGTGAAGTTCCCCGTCATCTCCGGTGATGGAGAGTATGCCCGCGATAGCGTAGTCGGATGCGTCTGTTTCGACCGTAATCTGACGGCCGGGAATCCAATGGTGGAGGACCGGAGCATCCGTAAATGCGCGCTTGAGAGTGTCGAAAGCCATTTGGCAAGCGACCGACCAGTCCCACTTGATAGCGGTACGGGTAAGCCGGGTGAGTGGAACGGTAATGCCGGAATAGCCGTAGATAAAACGCCGGTAGAAGTTACAAAAACGAGGAAGGACTGAACGTCCTTAACTTTCCGAGGGACAGGCCAATCCGTGATGGCAGAGATCTTGTCCAGAGCCATCCGGAAACCGTCCGGAGAAAGAACATAGCCTAGATATTTGCAAGTAGTAACACTGAACTCGCATTTGGGAAGTTTGCAATACAAACCGGCTTCCCAGAGGCGCCGGAGCACCTCCCGGACGTGAGCGGTATGGTCGGACGGATCGTCGGAGTACACCAAGATGTCATCGAGGTATACCACGACATAGACGTCCAACAGATCCACGAACAACGTATTGAGGAAACGCTGAAAGGCGGCCGGTGCATTGGACAAACCTTCCGGAACAACCCGGAAGTTGTAGGAGCTGTAGCGTGAGCAAAATGCGATTTTGTACTCGTCGCCCGGGGAAACCCGGAGTAAATGGTAGGCATGCCGGAGGTCGAGCTTGGTATAGATATGTGCCTTTCCTGGTGCGTCGAGGAGATCCGAGATGAGAGGAAGCGGATAACGATCCTTCTTCGTGATACGGTTCAATCCACGGTAGTCGATGCAAAGCCGGAGACTTCCGTCCTTCTTCTTAGCGAAGAGGATAGGAGCGCCATGGGAGGAACGAGACGGATAGATGAAGTCCGCCTTCAAGTTCTGATTGAGGAACTCACCTACTAATCCCGTTTAACTCCTCTTGTTAGAGGGGGAGATATGGTGTGTGTGCCGCCTCTAGTTAGAGGAGATAATGCAAATCCTCCCATGCTGCAGAATACGCTACGAAAATGCTGGAAACATGCTGCAGATCATGCTGCAGTGGACTTGTAGCACTTTAGGTATGTCTTTAAGTAAGCTACGCATCACTGCCATCAGCGGCAGGGATCCCTTCCCAAAAAGGAAATTACCCAAGAAAAAAAATCAATAATTATTGTATTTATCAACTCAAATGAGTTGCAGTGACCAAAAAAGGAAATTCCTGATATAATATAGCAAAAAAATCGAAAATTGCTAGAAAAAATCAGTCCAAGCTAAGATCACAGCCTCCACCTTCTGCACCGTCCACTACCAGCACAGACATCTGATACATCAGCTCAGAGAGGTCTATATAGGGGCTACTCCCAGCTAACTTGGATAACTTTTGATAATTATGATACTGATACCATCAGTTTATCTTTCCCAAAAAGGGCAGACTATCCTTATCTTTGACTGTAAGGTATTATGTCTCATGGGGTTAGACACCACGACCTCTCCAATCACCCAAATCAGTTTAAATGAATATTTTATTGCTATTTATCGCCGCGTTTGGGAATGTTTTTGCATTTTGCGCCTCAACCAGACTGCTGATCACAAAACAGATTGGACAGCCAGATAGAGCTTTTTTAGGTCTACAACTTTGATTTTGCTGACACATTTCCTTTTTTAGCCACTACGCTTTTCGCCCAAAAAGGAAATACTTTGGTTTTGCCATTGCTTGGGTGCAGATTGGCCGTTTTCCTTGGTTTAACTTTGAAGTTGTCATGTTTTGTGGATGTGGATGTAGCCTGAGTCACATTTAGAAGTAGGGAAACAGAGTAACATGGACATCATATCCAAACATCGAAATGTATTTCGTGTTTTGCACCACAACCAGGGCACTAATCACGAAACGGATTGGACAGCCGGAGACCGCCGAAGCGGCTCTACAACTTTGGTTTCAACTCTATTTTTGGATTTTTTGGCGTCTCAGAGTCTTCAGGCTGACACATTTCCTTTTTTGGCCACTACGCTTTTCGCCCAAAAAGGAAATTTTGCGTTTTTCCCCTTACTTGGGCGCATATTGGCCGTTCTCCTTCATCTAACTTTGCAGTTATCATGCTTTATGGATGTGGATGAGGTTCACACCACATTTTGAGGCAGGGAAACAGGGTAACATGCACATAATGTCTGAACTTCCAAAATTCGATCCCTGCCCTTCCTACCTCACACAGAACCATGGTCAGCTGTCAGAAGTCTCAGCACAGTATCATGTCATCATTGGGCAGTGCTTCCATCTGGTCTTGCCCTACTCTGAGCATCATATAGATGAACTTTGAGCTCATAGAGTATTCACTGATTTATTGTTTTCCCTGCCTTTCCTTTGTGTGGTGTACCTTTCCAATCGTCCCACATGACCTATGGGATGTATGAACCTTTTTTTTAAGACTTCCATTTATCTTTAGTCAACTACATATGGAATTTGGTGATGGTCAGGCTTCAATCAGATATTCAGGTTATCCAGACTGGCTTGTGGTATTGGAACTAGATATAAACCCTCCCCATAGTTGCCCAAGATATACCACATTAGGGAAACAAAAGACTAGAGCAAAACATTGACTTGAAGTTGAGATATGTGAGGTGACAGTTTTTGATCATTTGTCAAATAGTGCCTTGAGCACTGCATATAATGCAAAGAAAAGCTTATAAACCGCATTTCCCACTGTTAAAGAACAATATTTGGTCAGGTTTTTAGCAAATGGTGGTTAAGGGCATAAGTGTGTTACTACAAATTATTGCCTTTACACTGCACACTGTCCAAAACACAATCTGCTCAAATGTTGAGTAAAATGATTGAAATAAAGCTTGGGATTGGTGTTTTACCTTGTAGCTTCCCACTTCTGACATTCATTTGGCACCAGGTGTCCTCCTTGGCCCCCAATTAGTAATTTGATGGGGAACTGAGATTTCACAATTCTCATGGTTCTGGCCATATATTGAGGTAAATTTTGGCCTCTGGTGGTTTGGGCATAGCTTTGTAATTGTCCTATGTTGTTGGATTGGGCGTCAGCCCAATGGGGATCAGAGGATGGTGTGAACATTTATGTGCTACATATTTTCCTTCAATCCCAATGTGGTTGATAGTGGCATGGCTACAAAGTCAGTTGGAAGTGTCTATGTACACTCTAGAAGCATTAGGACCCTGGATTTAGCCAGTCCAATACCTGGTACTCACAAAGTGAGGCAAATATCGAATTTTACCACCTGGTCAATAAAGTGTGTATATGTGTGTCAAACACTCAGGAAACTGCCCCAAACCACTAGAGGAACCAAGGATTATTGAAAGAGAGTAGTGTGGCTTGGCTCCAGCCATTCTGTGTGAACTGGTAATGTCAAGAGTACAATTGTGGAAGTTCAGACATTATGTGCATGTTACCCTGTTTCCCTGCCTCAAAATGTGGTGTGAACCTCATCCACATCCATAAAGCATGATAACTGCAAAGTTAGATGAAGGAGAACGGCCAATATGCGCCCAAGTAAGGGGAAAAACGCAAAATTTCCTTTTTGGGCGAAAAGCGTAGTGGCCAAAAAAGGAAATGTGTCAGCCTGAAGACTCTGAGACGCCAAAAAATCCAAAAATAGAGTTGAAACCAAAGTTGTAGAGCCGCTTCGGCGGTCTCCGGCTGTCCAATCCGTTTCGTGATTAGTGCCCTGGTTGTGGTGCAAAACACGAAATACATTTCGATGTTTGGATATGATGTCCATGTTACTCTGTTTCCCTACTTCTAAATGTGACTCAGGCTACATCCACATCCACAAAACATGACAACTTCAAAGTTAAACCAAGGAAAACGGCCAATCTGCACCCAAGCAATGGCAAAACCAAAGTATTTCCTTTTTGGGCGAAAAGCGTAGTGGCTAAAAAAGGAAATGTGTCAGCAAAATCAAAGTTGTAGACCTAAAAAAGCTCTATCTGGCTGTCCAATCTGTTTTGTGATCAGCAGTCTGGTTGAGGCGCAAAATGCAAAAACATTCCCAAACGCGGCGATAAATAGCAATAAAATATTCATTTAAACTGATTTGGGTGATTGGAGAGGTCGTGGTGTCTAACCCCATGAGACATAATACCTTACAGTCAAAGATAAGGATAGTCTGCCCTTTTTGGGAAAGATAAACTGATGGTATCAGTATCATAATTATCAAAAGTTATCCAAGTTAGCTGGGAGTAGCCCCTATATAGACCTCTCTGAGCTGATGTATCAGATGTCTGTGCTGGTAGTGGACGGTGCAGAAGGTGGAGGCTGTGATCTTAGCTTGGACTGATTTTTTCTAGCAATTTTCGATTTTTTTGCTATATTATATCAGGAATTTCCTTTTTTGGTCACTGCAACTCATTTGAGTTGATAAATACAATAATTATTGATTTTTTTTCTTGGGTAATTTCCTTTTTGGGAAGGGATCCCTGCCGCTGATGGCAGTGATGCGTAGCTTACTTAAAGACATACCTAAAGTGCTACAAGTCCACTGCAGCATGATCTGCAGCATGTTTCCAGCATTTTCGTAGCGTATTCTGCAGCATGGGAGGATTTGCATTATCTCCTCTAACTAGAGGCGGCACACACACCATATCTCCCCCTCTAACAAGAGGAGTTAAACGGGATTAGTAGGTGGAGGAACTCCTGGAGTGCCAAAAGTTCAGCCGGAGAAAGGGAATAGATGGGACCGACCGGAGGTTCCGCGTCATCGACGGTCTCGATCTTCAGATCGAACTCGCGATGGGGCGGAAGATTATAAGCCTCCGATTCCGAAAAGACATCGGTGAAGTCGTGGTATTCGGCCGGAATGCCGGACAAGTTAGCGAAGTCCGGCTCGGCCGAAGATTTAAAACCTAGACTCTCGTCGGTTGGCGTAGCACGCAGAGTATACTGGATGGTGCTTTTATCGCGAATGATAGCGCAGAAAGCAGCAGCGTTGACCATAGACACAAGCGGGGCAGTAGTGAACGGACGAGGCGCGGGGGCCTCGGGTAGCGCCGGAAACGGTGCCGGAGGAATCTCCATAGAAGGAGCAGGTCCGGGCGAAGACATCAGCGGTATAGACAGAATGAGAGCCGGGGTTGCCGGATGCTCCGTATCCTCCGTAACCGGAGGGACCGCAACAAAGGCCGGAGTAATCTCCGGGTGTGTCGACACAGTAGACTCGTCATAAACAGGGCTGAACTTTAGTGAGGCGTTGCGCCAGTCAATCAACGGATTGTAGCGGCGTAGCCAATTTAGTCCAAGAACCAAGTCACAGGCAGAGTCCAGACGGGTGACGTAAAATTCCATAGAATGGACATCACCGGAAGGAAACCGGGGCAATAAATGCAGTTGCCGGTTTATAATAGATGAGGAGCCGTTGAGATACCGGAGCTTAACCGGAGGGACCGCGTACGGGGAATACCCATTAGATTCGCAAACTCGAGTGGACACAAAACAGTGCGAAGAGCCGGAGTCGATGAGCGCCCGTAAGCGGGAGTTGAATCCCGCAGCAACTCGTTGTACAAAAGACGGACGCAGGGTTAGGCCCGCGTCCGGAGTAGGAAAACCGGACAGAATGCCGGAAGGAGAGATAAAGTCCGCGGAGAGTAAAGATATATCAAGATCGACGTAAAAGGCATTAGGAGAGAGAGTGGACGCGTTGAGAGTAGCCTCCGGAAGCACCGCGGAGTCAACACGGCTCGGACCAGGTGCGGAGGGTTCCGAGCCGCTGTCTAATTTTTTGACTCGGGGGTAGAAGAGGCATCAGCGGCAGGCGCAGGCGGATTAGAAACATTTCCAGCCTTGCCTTGAGCATTGCCCGGACGCTTCCGGCAGTCGGCCGTCTTGTGGCCTTGACCACCGCAGAACATGCAGAGGTTGTTCTTTATGCGCCGCTCACGCTCCTCGGGTTTGAGTTTACCGGAGGAGTCGAGCTTGGCCGCGTACGGTTTCGGAGTTGTTGATGACCCGGAGGCCTGACCCGCGTTGCTGGACGTTGCCGGAGGAGTAGTCGACGGAGGATTGGTCTTGGCCGGAGGATTCGAATTACCTCGGCCCTTGCCCTTTCCTTTGGACTTCCCACCATGACCACCACCACCTTGACCTCTGGCCGGAGGAGAGCCGGAGGCGTCTCCAGACGACTTGCCGGAGGGTGGCGGATTGTTGGAAGCGCGCTCCGCAGCTTTCTCGGCCTGTCGACGATGATAGTGCTGGTCGATCTGCGAGGCGTAAGCCTTGAGTCCGACAAGAGAAGCCGGAATCTGGTTTTGCGTGATGGTGTCCTTGATGTGACTGGGGAGGCCCCTGTAGTATGCCCGGAAGAGGGCGGCCTCGTTGTATCCCGTCATAACCGCGTGAGTGTCGAACTCGAGCTGGTAAGTAGCCAGCCGGTCACCCGGCTTCATGGAAAGCGTCTCCAAAGAGATCCGGGCGTCCCCGAAGGGGTCGTGCGGACCGAAGTTGGTCGCGAGCTCCTGTACAAATAGTCCCCAGTTCGCATCCCAATGCGGAATGGGCGCGGTACCGCTCGCATAGATGTTGGGCATAAACCACTGCTGAGCGGTGCCCCTAAGATACAACCGGACGTAGAAAATCTTATCTTCGTCGCCCGGGAAGTCTTGTGGGTGTTCCGCGATGTGCAGATAAATCTGCGACATGAAAGTGGCGAATTTCGTCGGGTCCGAACCATTGAATGTGTCCGGAGCCTTGGAAGCGGTACGAGTGGAGCGAGGAGGAGCGACAGAGTTCTGTGCGAGGAGAGTCATAGCCTGTGCCATTTGTTGCACGGCGAAATCGAGCTGCGGGTTGTTTGGAGTGGGAAGGTGAATTGTCGGACCCGGAGGTCCGGGGGGACCGGGAGGACCTGGAGGACCTGGAGGCAGCGCCGGACCAAATGGTCCGCCACCACCACCGCCACCACCTCCACCGCCACCAGGTCCTGGATTAGGCGCGGGCGCGCCGGAACCCGTTGGTTGAACCGGAGGGTTTGGAATCGGGGGAGGATTTCCGCCCGGGGGCGGACCTCCACCTCCTCCACCTCCACCGCCTCCACCGCTACCGCCGCAGGAGAGCCAGAAGGTCCAGGAGGACCGGAAGGGCCCGCAGGCGGGGGCGGAGTAGAGCCGGAAGGAAGATTGGTGGGTGGTTGAGCAGTAGGATCAGGAGTTTGTCCTCCACTGGCTTTACCTTTGCCCTTGTCGACCGGAGCCGGAGTAGCCGGCGGAGCAGTATGCGGTCACGAGCCGATCATAGTAGGCGATGGCGGGACAAACACTGTCTGCCCGGAATAGATCGGTGGAACCGGAGCCATTGGTTCAGTCGTCTCCAATGGGTCCATATCTTCCGGTACCTCCACAATGGTAGCAGTGTGAACCGGATGATGAAACATACGATGATCTGGGGTAGGAGAAGATATGCCAGTACCGGAGCCACAATCGTACTCATTAAAATCCATCACCTCGGGGTAAACCGATCCGGGGTATTGGGAACCGACCGGAGATTGGCTGAACTGCCGCAAAGCAGCTCCACGGTTTTCTGGGTCGAGAAGCAGTCTTGACCACATGGCCGGAGCATGCGGCCGAAAAGCGCACGCATCCGGTTGAAAATGCGGTTGGGACCGTTGAACCCGAGGGTCAATAGGTGGTGAGAGCATGGGTGGCTGAAAACCAGAGATAGATTCTACGGGCTGCTGGCCCAGAGCCTGAATCGGAACGATGGCACTGAACTGGCGCGATCAACGGCGATCTTGGCCTACATCCGGAGTGGGAACGAGGTGAGCGTAAGACATGGGAAGAAGCCAAATTAATTTGAGTTGATAATACTGTTATATCCGTGTCCGGAAAGAAAAGGAAACGGCCGGAAGGACGGACGGCCGGAAGGGCCGGAAGGACGGATGGCCGGACGAGGGTCCGGATGTAAAGCGATACCACAAGAGTATAAGGGTACACCAATTAACTTGGCTCCGAAGGTCGGATAGAGAATAGGACAGCGGTCGGACGACGGAGCAATGCAGAGGCAAAGCACATTAATTATCAACTGAGGTTACATCCGAAGTAAGTACGTATTTATACTAAGTACGGAGATAGTCCGGATGTGTTCGGAGAAGAAGTAAAGACAATAGGAATAAGCGAAGACAATAAAGACAATGAGGAATACATGTGGAGCATAAGTCATATGGTCAAAGAAGGGGAAACACTCAGTAAATCTTCATTGCGTAAAAACCCCGAGGGCGTGCGTCAACGACCAAGGTCGGACGCAACAGCTAGTGAGATGGACGCGAGCCGGAGTTCGGATGACACGTCCGGAAGGGAGGAGAGTCGGATCCGAGGATCCGGACGGAGGACGGAGGAAGTCCGGACGGAGCCGGAGAGGTAGGAGTTGCATGGTCGTAACACTCCCCCACAACCTGTGGCCACAAATGAACAATTGGAAGCTGATATACAATGTATCCTAAGACCTTCTACGGAGCTAAACTCAACAAAAAGGGGTAATTGCCATTACAATGTGCTCCTTAAGTTTTCAACCAAAATATTCCCTGTGGGTTTAGTATTGCCAGGGTTCTCAGGATTTTTGCTCCAGGCTGCTCTTCTGTAATATGGAGATGAGTGGGTCAGTTGTCTAAGTCCAAAAGCACATACTAATTATATTTGTGAGGAAATTAGTTGTCCCTTAGTTTTTCAAAATGGCAGTTCTAATGTATCAAGAACAGAGGGAAATTTGGTGTCCTTTGTCCATTAGAAGTATCAGTTCCCGTTACATGGTATTTTCCTGGGTCTAATTGATGCTAGGTGCATGGAAATAATATATCGTCGGCAGCATTGCCGCAGACTGCCGCTGAAACTGCAGCAGCATGCAGCGGCAGCACTGTTGCAGCAGTGAGCCGACTCCATTAAGTCGACTTGGAGACTTCAAGTCCAAGTCGCGGCAACACTAGGTGCTACCACCACTGAGTCTGAGACTACGAAAAAATTCTAGTATGTCCCTAGGACCTTATTCAACCGAAGGAAATAACCAACTCACCTGTGAATATGTTATTTCCACATGCAGCAACGGCTCCAAGCCACCATCAACTGAACTTCGAACCTGCCATGCTGCCACCGCTGGACAGAAAACTCTGAAGAAATTCAGAGACACTCTGCCGAGATGTCATTAAATATTTGGATCTCGACCATTGCTTCCGACCTTCAATTATTTCGAAGAGGACAATTTGGGGCGGTCAAAAAAATGGTGTTGAGTGAATCACTACAACGACGGTACAAAGTGACCGCTCTGGCATAGAAGGTATTAAAGAAGAAGGTAAATTAGGTAGGGAATTCAAACAGGAGAGGCAGGGTGCAAGTTAAGGACAAATTGACTGTAGTAAAGCGAGTACATAAGATATTTCGGAGCGGTTGAAGCTTGATAAACATTTCAAACAGAAGAGGCAGGGTGCAAGTTAAGGAAAAATTGACTGTAGTAAAGCCAAGTACGTAAGATATTTCGGAGCGGTTGAAGACTGATAAACGTACCTTTATACGCAGCAATGACCAGATTCAGAGGATGGAGAAATCCCTGATTGAGCCAAGGATTTCAGTCAAGAGCCAGTCGTCAATGGCATCCTGGAGGGTCAAAGGCGGTGTAGGCATACCACTGTCATCGAGCACAGGGTAGGAAGCGCGGTGCAAGCCGATAAGAAAGGGGCGCGGGATCCTCGCGCTGCGAACACAGCTGCGGAAAACAATAGTACCATTAGCCATACCTGTCTCCCTCTGAATCGTCTCCGGGTGGTACTCAGTGCAACCAAGTGTTGAGAAACCAATAGAGAGGGTGTTTGCCAGCTCGATACTAGGGCAGCCTGTGCATGCCCATGCGAGCATCTGAGGGCGGAACGAGGGGGAGTCGATTTTTGCGAGGGCACGATGGGGTGAAAGGCGGCCTTGGCCTTGTTGAACTGAACATGGCAGCTGAGCCCCGACCACTTGAGGAAGCTGCGCAGAATCTCTGAGGGATCTACAGTAAATGATAGTCCACCCATGAGCCGAGCGATGACAGCAGCAGAGGGGCAAATGACTCCGAGGTTGGATGCAATGGATGGATAATCATGAATATATGAGGACCACTTCTCGCTCAGAAGTTGTTCAGCAGGAGGTAGAGTGGCGGCAGCGAGTTGTTGCACTGTGGCTGTGAGGGCACTGAGTGCATTTTCGATGGCATTGAGGTCGGCCATTGCTATATCAGAGAGAAGTCAATGAATTTTCCAAATGCCCATTGAGTGGTAAGAGGCAAAGATAGTAGTGAAGAGGGGAATTATTGTGGACGTTGTGCAAGGTATATAGGTATATATTATTTCAGTGATTTGGAAGAGAGAAGAATGATGGTTTGACTGTTCTCAGTGATGGGTTGGGCATCACTCATTGGTCGAGCCTAAGGTGCGGAGTTCTCGACCCCTCCTCGTCGAAGAATTAGCCGCAGTGGTGATGGTTTGATCGATGATGGATCGACGGTCTTCAGTCGGCAATATCAGTATTTTGCCGAGGACCACAGCCTACTTCAAACGCCACCTACACCATTAGTTCACGTAGTACAGCAACCCATCACTTCGCCCAGGGAGTTAGTTCCAAAAGGAGCACAATCTTAATGTACGCACTAAGATGTACGTTTTGAGGTACGCCCACGGTTCAGAATGTACAGTTTGGTGTACATTTTACGAGGTACAACCACAGTCCAACTACCACATTATTATTCAGTGATAAATACCGTCATACTTTCTGGTAGGCATATGCATTATTGTCTCTTTTCCTTTGTGTCCTGAGTCTTGTCGTACTGATTGTTCACGCTGTACAGTTGGTGCCAACGGACTCGGACTAGAGCCGGTTGTACAGAACATGAAGTAAGTCTCTTCGCTCTTCTATTTCCCAGCTTCAGGTTCATTACTTACTGCTCAGTGACTTTCAGAATAGTTTGAGATTGTGTTTGCAGGTGTGTTTTTTTGTATCTTTGAATGACCTGTGTCGACCTTTGCTTTTGAGCAGATCACTGTGTATTTGCTAATCACTGCGCGTACGTCCCTCATATTTTTTATCTATGTCTGTCCATATTGACGGAGTTTCTGAACAGTTAAGCCTCTATTCCGCACATCCAGCTTCACCGAACTCTATTCTGTATGTTAACTTAATTCCATGTATTGTTTCCTCAACTGATTATTGCTCTGAGTAGAATGGTGTGTTCCCTAGTATCCACTGGGTGTAGTGTACTCATCGCAGAGAGTGGCTGTGCACCCTAGAGTCGCCTCTCGATGCGGATGGTTCCGGCGTCACATGATTGGGCTCGTTGTTGGTGGCGGCGGCATCCTGCCTCTTCATGGCATCGCTTCATGTACGTCCTTTGATTTCTTCATCTACATCTGTCCTGAAACTGACCCAGTTCCTGTGAACAGTTAAACCTGTATTCTTGGGAACCCAACTTCACCGGCTCTTTTCAGTATGTCCAGTTAATTTACCTGTGTCATTTTCTCGACTAACTATTGCTGTGCACAGAATGGTCTCTCCGCTGAATTTAGTTCTTGTGTGTCATTGCCTGCGTGCCTGTCTCCTGCTAGAGAGTAGATATTATTGTATCAACATTGTTTCACCCCAATCTATCTTGATTTTTTGTCTTCTACTGTGCTGTGGGATGAGAATTGAAAGCTGTATTATCTATTTTGAATGCATTAAAACCAGCTGTGATGTTGCTGCATTGAAGTACAAGGAAAGTACAGTCAAGTACAGCACGAGTACAGCCAAGTACAGCTGAGGTACAGAGCAGTACGTAATTCGGCCGAAAGTACGGACTTTCGGCCCAAGTATGTACAGGTACCTAAAGGGGTACCCATAGTACAGGCGGTACAGGCGGTACAGCAGGTACAACTGGGTACGTACCACTGCGTAGTCAGCCCAGGTTTTGCTGATGTACTGACAGAATCGCAAAGGTGCATGAATCCTTGAGTTTGATGAACTGCAAGAAATTGGCGGCAACTACGAACTAGATTAAGCCAAAGGTTGTTACCTGCACTTTTGTTGAAAGACAGCTGAGCTATTTTCAGGTGTGAACAACAAGCTCAATGGTGACGAGTGTCACTTCATCTCCCATGTTCTCACCTCCTTCGTTGCCTCCAACGGAATTGTGAACAAGAACATGCTTGAGGGTTTCTCGAATGAGGTGCAGATCGCGGATGCCCGCTGCTTTTATGGTTTCCAGATCATGATGGAGAACATCCACTCCGAGACCTACTCCCTGCTCATTGTCACCTACATCAAGGAGCCCGCAGAGCTCTTCGACACGATCGAGACCATCCCTTGCATCAAGAAGAAGGCCAACTGGGCTCTGCGGTGGATGACTGATAAGGAGCCTACCTTCGGTGAGCGGCTGGTCGCGTTTGTGGCAGTCGAGGATATCTTCTTCTCCTGCTCATTCACCTGATTTTCTGGATGAAGAAGTGCGGTCTGATGCGCGGCCTCACATTCTCCAACGAGCTCATCAGTCCACCGACTTTGCTTGTCTGCTGTTCACGGACCCTCCAAAATAATACTGGGTACTCTCTGGGTCTTGAAGCATGAGGCTTGAAGAGTTCCATGCAATGCTTCATTATTTTTGCGTAGGCACCTAACGACAGATAGAAAGGTATGAGATGGTAGTTGGGTGGGCGCGCCCAGGGCATAGTGCGCGAAGCCTTGGGCGCGCCCAAAGGCTGTGTACATGGGGCGGTGGGCATGCCCAAGAGAACGAAGCATGGGCGTGCCCAGCTATGAATTAAAACAAAGTTGGGTGGGGGTGCCCAGTGAATAATGATTGTAGGTGAGTAGGTTGGGGTTTTGTGCTTTTGAAAAGATAAAGCGTGAAAAGGGGGAAAAAACCCAGTAGACCATTTCCTAGAAGATCGATTGTAGGTAAGAGAAAGAGAAAAGAGAAGGAAACAGCGAAGGAAAAATTAAACCAAATCCTATGGTCTGTAGGTTGACTCCGTGCTGGGAGATAGATAGCTTTTCAGTTCAAAATTTATTTGAAGCTGGATGGAAAAGAATTATTAGGCAAAGTGCAAGGGACAGCCATGCGTGGTACTGTACAGTTTCGATCTATTCTCCCTGGCTGTGACCTGTGACCGGTGGATTCAAACTTGGGTTTTCTTAAATGTCCCAAGCAGCCCGTGACACCCCAAAAAAATTCATAAATCCATAGACAGTGGGGAGGCAGTTTTTCCATTTTGTCGGAGCACCCCAACATGACCACTATAACTCCTTATCAAGTGTGTACTGAAGTTGGAAATTCAGATTACTCGAGTCCTTTTTTTCACTGATGCACTGCAATTAGCGGTCTTCCCAATTACCGAATGGGCCTGAAAAGCTCCTACTGTTGCCTACCGACCTCCAACGGGAGCACTGCGGTGCTTTGAAAGACATGATGCTTGCACCACACCCGAAATTTGGATTTGTTGAGCCATTTTCATCGATTTTGTGACCTGTTTTGCCTATTCGAAAATGCCCCCAGTGACCCATGACAGGTTCGAAAAATTTCTTAAATTTTGGGCCCTGTGACCTGTGACAGGAGCATTGATTGAAACTGTACAGTATGTGATGTGGGCAAATGAGAAAGATAAGTGTCAAGCAAATAAGGGCAATGTATTGAAAATGAGAGAGGTTGGGGTAATATTGGCACAGAACCAGGGGAAAATATGAACCCCAGGAGAAGTGAAGAACAGGGAACAAGCAGAAACTGAGTGAGTGTACATCTAACAGTGGAATTAATATATTCAAGAAATTAGCAATGAAGTAATAGGTGTGCTCAATTCTAAAAGCCAAAAACAGTTTTAGAAAATAAATAAATAATCTACTGTTATGCGAGCTAAGTGAATGTAAGCGAGAATTACCCAAAAGATTTTTACACCCCATCCTCTCGTCTTTTTGCGCGCCCTCGACTACCCAGCTTTTAGCTCTAGCTTTAGCGCTGCCTCCATCGCCGTCTGCCAGAAGCTCAGGGGACCATGGTGCTGTTTTTTCCGTAATTGTTGACAGCTGTCTGAAGTTATGTCGGCCGAACTTGATCTTCTTGCAACCCTCGCCAGCGCTGCGCCATGCACTCCAACCCGCGTTCCACTAGGCCCGAGGGGCAACTATGCCGACTATCACTCCCCCAGCACTTATTTTCCCCCTGTCCCTGAATACCCTGACACCTAACTCTCCTCCTACCATGGTGACGGAGACATCAACTACTATAATGACTACGACATCGGCTCGGGCCTAGCTGACACCTCTTTTCGGGTCCTCGCCAAAACACACCCACTTCGACAATTCCTCTGTGAACTGGTCCTCACCTCCCATGCCTACTTTGTCAACGACGACGCATCCTCCTGATGCATCTTCTGCACCTGCAGCACTGGTCAAAAGGGGCCCAGGATGCCCTCCAAAGGCCCATGTGTCCCCGCCACTCACGCAGATCTTGATACCCACGCCAGCTGCCCCAGTAACCTAGTCCATACTCGAAGCTCCCAAGAAGACGAAAATCAAGCAGGATATCCTCACGACAAAGGGTAATTGGTCCACAGAGGAGCTCTCTGGTTTCTACGAGTATTGTTTGGGTCAGGATGCAGACACAGTCTTTCAAAAGATTACATTGTCGTCTAATAAATGCTGGGGTTCCTTGCATGTTGTTCTTCTCTGATATTCATCACACTGATCACTCGGCTTGCAGTTTGTGGGCAAGGTCGGCATCGCACGCGATGCCAAGCAGATGAAGACTCAATGGGATTCATCGCTAAACATATATAAAAAGCTTGTACCCCTTCTTAAAATTACTGGAGGAGGTGCCGATGACAATGCAAACCCCGACTGGGATAGCAAAAGCTCAATTACCATTCCTTGCACAGCGTGCCTCCAATGGACACGATGTCAACGGCTTGACAGAGGGCAAAGTCAAGCTGTGGCTGACGAAAGGGTGGTACACTTCATTTCATGGTTGGTAAGTACATCACTCTGCTCTCGTTCTTAGCCCTAATTGGACACAACATAGCTATAACGAGAATCCTAAAGCTGTTCGCGAGGTACCCCACTCGTCCACAGAGGAGCTTTCCGACCTTGAAGAGAACCTACATGCAGATTATGACGACAATGTAAATGCTTCAGACGACAAAGGTGTGGCGGTGGAAGGGCCCAAAGTGTCTTTGATGCCCATGTCCAAGATCGCAAAGAAGGGTGTGACCAATCCCTGTGATGTCAAGCCATTGAGGTGGTCTCGTTCAAAGCCTACTTCATGCACGCATCCAGTCAAGGTCAAGAAAGAAGAACGACTCCACTCACTCAGTACCTACCTCGAGGGAAGGACACGAGTGGACGAGGAGGCTATGAAGATAGCTCAGGAGGATGCGAGCTTCAAGAGGTTGAAGGCGGCTGAGGGGATGGCAAAGAAGATCTTGGCAGATGATACGGGGAAGTATAGTGTCGGGGCAAAAGTGAAGGCCAGCCTTGTGCTGGAGAGATTGATGGATGCGGCACTGGGTATTTGATAATCTGTTCTGTCGACTGTCAACTTGATAGATTTATTTTATTCAAAGTCTTCCTCCGGACACACTTGATCGAGTAATTCTTGTCGGAGTTGTAATCCTCTCTCCTTCAGCCATGCCCCTGTTTCCTCCACCGGAATTGCTGGAGGCTCAAATGCGAAGAACTCCTCCTCATCTGGCTCGACTCGAGCCTCACCACTTCTATCATCACCTAAATCTTCTTGATAATCTTCCAATTTTTTGGGATGATCATTATGCCAGAGACACATGTTGTGCATGATGAGCAGAGCATCGATTGCATGCCATACATCCTGCACATCCTTGTGGCTGCCCATCATCCGTGCAGATTGGAAACGCAACTTGAAACACCCGAATGCGTGTTCGACTCAGATGTGTTCCGATGAAAGGGTGAAATTGAATTTCTTCATTTGTCTCTTGTCTCTTTCAGATGCTTTCACAAGCTCAGGTTCACTGAATGGACAGACAGAGTATGTTGTGGACAGATAGCCTTTGTCGACAAGGATGTATTGATCATCCTTCAGGTATTGGTGCCGGTGATGCCAAAAATGTGAGCTCTTGAAAACACGGGCATCGGTTACACTGCCAGGCCACCCAAGATCCCAGGCGCCAAACCACAGTTCACTATCGACAATGGTGAATATTGCATACTGCAGATAATTGAGTTGTTAAGAATTGAAAGTATGATGATCACTCACTGCAAAAAAACCTTTGCGAGTGAGATAAGCAGGACCCATCCAACTGGGCTGCTCTGAGGTCTGAAACAATGAGCCATCGCCACTGCCAACACAGCCGATTCGGCCTCAATCCCGGCACTAGTTGCAAGCTGATGTTCTTCACTGAACCATTGCACGTATTGTGGTTTCACCTCGCAAAGTGCGCGGATAATGCGCTGGCAGTAGAGTATAACAGTCCTGAACCCAATGCCAAGCTTGAAGCTTGTGTCTTGAACTGGGGAGCCCAACTGTCCATAGCGAATCAGGAAGGCACCAAGCTTCCATACAATATGATGTTGTGGCTTGCGTTCCCGAGACGTAAAGAGCGGGTTCCGTCCCAATATTTCACAGAACGTGTCAAAGGTTGCTCTACTGATCCCAATCAAGAATGTCAGCTGGACCCTACAAGATTTTGTGCCAACAGACCTGAATACTGCGCGAAATTGGCGATCAGGCATATTTAATGCACACAAGAACCAGTCTTCCGATTTGTGGGCCTGAAAATATGGTCCCCGCGTCCCATCACCCTGCAAACTCTCAGCATCTTTGACACACAATGCCCTGTACATTCGCAGAATGGCTGCAGTGTCTGATTGGCCTCGAGAAAGTATTTCTGCGAGCTCATCACTATCATCATTGTCCGGATGGAGATTCATGAGATCAACAGGATCCAAGATGTCCGCGACAGCAAACAAAGCACTGGCATCGTCGTAAAAGTCTTCCTGAAGTCCCCCGAGGGTTTCCTTGACCATACGGGCAGCGGAATGATGGTCTCTGGCAAGCCCCTATCCCATCTGCTCGAGATCCGTCTGATCTTTCGCTAACACGCTTACACTCGTGTAACTCGCGTAACTCATGTAACAGTCCATTATTTATTTATTTTCAAAAACTGTTTTTGGCTTTTAGAAATGAGCACACCTAATGGGTGCCCCCACCCAAAAAAAAATGGAGTGGGACCCCGGAAACCAGTATGCAGGGATGGGTGTGCCCAACACCAGAAACCACATCAATGGGCACGCCCAGCGCAAAAACACATCTGGGGTGGGCGTGCCCAGCCGCAATGAGCCATGCACTCAGCCCACTCCTGGGCCCATCTAGGGCTATTTATTCAAAGGCCCATAAATACCCTAAAAGGGGGCCCAGGGGGGGTGACTGAGGTGCATCTCGCAGTGACAGGCGAGATCGGAGTGTGCAATGAGGATGTCATTGAGGTAGACCATGACATCTCTGGACAAAATGAGATCTTGGAAGATGTTGTTCCTCATGGTCTGGAATGTCGCTGGCGAATTGGTAAGGCCGAAGTACATCACCAGTGGCTCAAAGAGCCCCCAGTTGGTACGGAAAGTGGTGTTCCACTCGTTGCCCTCTTGGATCTTGACATTATTGAAGCCCCACTGGATGTTGAGTTTCGTAAAGAACCAGGCTCCCTTCAACCGGTTAATAAGGTCGTTGATCATCGGGTCATCCAGACTTCCTTGGTCTCCCAATTTATCTCCGAATTATGCTTCTGGAGCCAAGAGAAGCCGAGGAGGACGTGCTGTTTACCGAGCTGAGTCACAGTGAGCTGTATCTGCTCAGAGTGGCCCTTGTAGTCGCCGACCACGTCTACTATGCCGGAAATACTGCCGGACTCATTCAGCATACCGTCGACGTTGAACACCGGAATCAGCCGAGTAAGCCAGCGGACCGGGAGATTGTGGGAGATAACGTACTCTGAGTCAATAAAGTCGCCAGTTGCCCCACAATCCACCAGGACCTTTATGGACATCTTGGCCGCACTCTCCGCAGACTGCATCTGCAGCAGGACATGGAGCGAGTTCCGACCTTCTACTGAGTCGGTGATGTATTGCTTCGGCAATCAGCACTCCCAGGTTGGCCAACGGAGGTCTTTTCGTTTAGCAGCCGGCGCAGGCATGGAAGGGGTAACAGGAATGCCGACTGGCACAGCCATCAGTGTAGGCGCTACATCAGCCGATCTCACAGCTTGCAGCAGATCGTCCAGCATAGCAGTAGGCCGTCCGGCAGCTAGGGGAACAGGTGTGTCTATTGTCTCAGCTGCAGAATCCGAGATATTGGCATTATCTTTATACACACAGGTGAAATGATTAGAGGACGCGACCAAGGGCGCACCACTCACTCGGGGTCAGGAAAACCCTCCGGCACATCGTCTCCAGTTGACTCATCTGGAAGTGAGGCGGCAGTCGCAAGCTGGGCAATAAGTTCGCCGAGGAGGTCGCCTCCGAGCTGACAGACGATCTCATCAAGCACATTGGCCAAGCGAACATTGGCCGAAGTGGGGCATCCTTGGGCAAGATGTCCCGGGGCACCACATCGGAAGCAGGTGCGAGGAGGGCCGCACGCACGGGCTTGGTCGACGTCCATGGGGACGACTGGCAGAAGTGGCGGCCCTAGGTGCCTGGGTCAGGGTAAGCCTGGTGTCAGCAATGGCCTCTGGGTCGGCTAAACGACAAGCAACCCGGCGAGAACCCCAACCAGGAGAAACCCGACAGCCGCTAATAACTGGTGCGGTCCCCGAGCAGCAAGACCAACCAAACGGACTCCTCGTTAGGAGGCCGTATATTGTGGGTCGGGATGCGAGGCGGAACCCAGAACGAGTCGAACAGGGTGTAATATCCACTCAGGTATAATACCCGGGGTGTGGACGCAACCTGCAATAGAATGGAGGGGAAGTGGGACAGGGTGAAGACAATCCCTAAGTCAAGCCAAAGCAGAAGCCTGAGATTAGACGAGGTAGAAATTAGAATCTACTGTACAAAGAGATTCTACTGTTTATATACACTACGAATAAATTAATGTGATCGTGATCAGTTCCTGTATAGCAACATTAAGGAGCATTAATGTGTGATGCTCCTATCTCCTGTGTGTTATCACCATAGCGTCTGAGGGTTAGGAGGACCGATGGTGCGGGATTCCTAACTCTTAACCTCTTCCAATATCTTGGTCCCTAAAGCCCGCGATCGGGCTCCTGTATGTAGCGTCGGAGGGTTAGGGGAACCGACTATGCGGGTTCCCCAACCCTTAATGTCTTCTCGTCCAAGTCCTTTGAAACCCGCGATCGGGTTTCAACCGTGAGAAGGTCCCGTGGTCGTGTCATGAGAGTCCCGTGACACAGATGCGTCTGTACTCAGTACAGACGTGTCGCGCGAAAAAATAGAACCCGGGTGATTCATGACACCTGGGCACCAGGGGAACAGTGGGGGAGGCCACCACAAGGGTGAACCACCGGCAGAAGTGGTGCAGGGATGCAGATGATTGACCGTCCTTGTTGAGGCTCTCTTATAGTCTCGGCTAAACCAGTCCCTCATGACATCCCAATTTGGGAACCCTGTCATGAGGGTCTGAGCTAAAGTGTGGCCTAGTAACCGTACCATTGTGCTATCAATTTTTGATGCATTTTTCACACGGTATATGCCTCTTCAGGGTGCTGGGATACGCTCGTGAGCCCTTCCAAATGTGATTTTCTTGTGAATTAATGTTTCCTGAATACATTTTATATAGTATGTACACTTTTTTTGGGTGAGAGTTCCTCAGAGACCCGATTCTGAGCCTTTAAGGTAACTGCCCTCTATCTCAGATATGTTGCCCCATTGAGTTGAGCCACCCAAAATTTAATCTCAGCGACCTCAAAAACACAAACTGGCACACTACGGCTCTCAGGAGACATTTTTCAAGGCTGGGCAGGCCATTTTGGCTCCTCCCAAATTTCTGTTACGCAAACGATGTTGCGCACTCAAAAGTGTCCGACACAAGCTCGTAAACAGCATGCCTGAGTTTAACAAGGCCACACAGATGGAAGTTAAAGCCACCGGACAATTACAAAGGTTGCATAAATATGTGGCGCACCAATTTTCCACTCAGAGACAGCTCTCTCATCAATTTATTATGGAGGCACATACCATGTGAAAAATGCAGCAAAAATTGATAGCGCAATGGTACGGTTACTAGGCCGCACTTTAGCCCAGCCCCTCATGACAGGGTTCCCAAATTGGGATGTCATGAGGGACTGGTTTAGCCGAGACTAGCTCTCTTACTGCCAGAAGGCGCGCTGGCGCCATTTGAGGTAGTTGTTGAGCAAGGGCGGGTTTCCTGAGGTGGTAATGGCGATGTTAATCCCCGGGTCAAGGCCAGACTGGTACTTGGTGACCTTGACCAGCAAGTCAGCTATGCCAACGACTTCGAACAGGTCTTCGAAGTTGTCAGTGTAGGTCCAGATGGCGCGGGACCCCATGTGGTAGCTTGCTGAATCCAACTTCAGGAGGGCGTGGTCCTGCTCTTTTTCCTCAATGAGCCAGAGCTGGAAGTCGGCAACAAAGCCGGCCCAAGTTGGGAAGGGGAAGGGAGCCGACTGTCGCTCAGCCCATTTCTGAGCGGAGCCCTTCGCCATAAAAGACATGGTGTGTCACGCTTCGAGCGTTTTGATCCGATCAAACCGCACGTGACAACGCCACACGTACCCCACGTGAGATCCAAACAGAGCCAAGCGCTCTAAGGCCTTATCAAGCGGATCATAAGCTAGATAAGAAGAAGTCTATATCTGATCAGAAGAAGATCAAGAGATAAAGAACTTAAGTAATTCGAAGCGTCATACAAGATAAAGACGTTAGAAGGACTTTGACTTTAGACAAGTCAAGATGGACGACAACAAAGTCCAATTATGATGTCACAGGACGCATCAAGGAAGAAGTCCGTAGTCGGATCTAACCGATCCAAGTTGTACGATACAAGAAGCATCATAAACATGAGGTGCTTAGGAAGACCCTGATCGAGGGATCGATCGACGAAGAAGAAAGGCTTACACGCCTTAGAAGAACAACGACCACAAGGCAGACACACGCCTAGGTCATTCCGATCAAGTCATGATCGAAGATGTTACCCCAAGATCACTCCACAGCTCCATCAACGGCATAGCCGGGCTTGGTCAAGACAAGTGGTTGCAAGGAACGTACAGGCCGGACATTGCCTAGAAGCACGACATGTTGGAACATGACGGTCGAGGAAAAGGGTGCTACACGCACGATGGCTCAATCCGGATACACACGGAGGAAGCGCCAGAAGAGATCGAACCCATGATCTCACACGGTCATTATAACATGAGAGCTAGGTGCCATACACAGAACGCATGTTCTTAGTAATGGACACATGTTTATTATTCACAACACATGGTCGCTGTCCAACAACACATGGACACAGAACGGTCACAGCACCGAAGACGGATGTTTATTGTTGACTTGACGTTGACATGGGAAAGAGAAGCTACGCCACGAGAGAAGGCAACGGTTAACACACGGAACACTGATGGTTACAAGAACAATAGTGCGTGGTAACAAGCCGGAACAATAGTAGTAAGTATTATTAGTAGTTAGTATCACACGGTTGCACCTACAGTATTTAACAGTAGCTAGGACGTAGAATATTCTGTACCTCTCCTAGCGTTTTATTCAACTTCATTGACAATTCCCCAAAAGCCACTTCCCAATCCGCTTAGTAATAAGTCGGACGGCCGAGTAAGGGTTGTTCTTGTAACATGGTGAAGCGCACGGCTTTCTCTTCGGAGGTATGGCTGTTCTCGTCAAAGGCCTCCGAGATAAGCCGGGCGTATGTTCGGACAGTGTGGAGGAACAACTGGCTAAGGGATTGATCGCCGTCAAAAACAAATGGGGAGTTCGGTTTTAATACCGATTTTGCAGCTGGGTGTACGTTGGCGAATAATCCTGAACCGCTGGTCGAAGGTGGAACACCAGGGTTCGAGGCAGTATGAGGTGCAGGGTTGGAGAGGTTTTCTACAAGGCCGGTGAGGCAGAGGAGTGTGCCTTCAATGTTACCAATGCGGATGAAGGTGTCCTCATTGGCATTAGCGCTGGATGATGGATCGGTGTTCAGGTTGGCTATCGGGACATCAACAGCAGGGGGAGGAGGGGTCCAGATTCAGAGCAGTAGAGGCTGGAGCACTGTCATAGTCCGAGTCCGAGTCTGCATCTGCGCCAAACTTCGGAATCTTGACCGGTTAATCCCTTGGATCCTTTCTTCTGCTGTAAAGGCAACCTCGAGGCTCGGCAGAAGCTCTGAGACTAGTGAAGGAAATACAAAGCTTAATTGACAGTACTAATACAATAGTGGGAATAATACACACCTAGCGAGGGAAATCCAAAGAGAAGAAAGGATAAGGATTCCCACACTAGGTGAAGCTTTATAAGGTAAAGTACAGCTAGCCAATAGCACATGTCCGGAGTGATTGACAATACTCCTGGGCCTGGCCACATAACACATGCCAGTGCGACTGGACTTTGGCATAGGCAATGCCTAAGCTGGAGCCTGGAAAAGATAAGCCGGGAAGGCCGGTGGTCGGCTGAGTGGGGGGACGGCGGAAAGCAAGGGTTCCCCTGACAGGCCGCTTTGACATGTGCTCACTTGTTAACCCCGAGCAATCACCCTACCTCAACTACTGTACAATTTCGATCAATTCGGCGGTCACACGTCACGCACCCTCTGTGCCGCGACAAATTTTGGTCTCGGTCACCCATCATGGCGCCCAGTGCCGAATATAAATTCTGTGACATCAGCCAAATATTCCTTGGAGGTGCAAAAAAGGCGAATTTTTGGAGATGTCATGCCAAAATTGGCTGGTTGCTGAATCGGTGTTTTCGGTCATGGATCACAACCCATGCCGAATTGATCAAAATTGTACAGTATTGCCCATCAATTAATTCTTGATCAGTAACATACCTTCTCTCCATGTCGCACAACTCCGTGTTAAAGCCCTCAACATTTTAACGCAACCTTAAGTCAAGTTTTGCCGGTTTCTTTTCGCATGCTGGAATGCTGGCCGGGTGGAACGTAACGAACAACAGCATCAGCAACCCGACAGGGAGACTGCGCTCAAGCGCATTGAGCAGGCAGGCCTTGACACAGAAGGCCTCAAAACTCTAAAAGCCTTTTTAGACTCTAACCGGCTCAGCTACCTGGCTCGGGAGAGAACGTGTCCGATGTTCATCTCCATCTTTTTGCGCCCAGCGGGACTTACAAAAAAGTTTGCGGTGCGGAGGGAGGAGCTAGAGAAGCTGCGGGCTGGATGGGCGGTCATCGAAAAAATTGGGAAGAGTCAGCAGGCCTAGGGAGGTTGCGCTTTTTTTTTTTTTTTTTTAATCTGTTATGATGACTCGTAAATAGCCAGCGAGTGTAGACACCAGACTGGAAGCTGTTATAGAAATGTTTGTATCCATACAGATCCATACCAAATCAATAGTCTTCAAGCTGGAGATCATCTGTGTGCGACGAGACCAACATACACATGATGTGGGTAGCAACTCCAGTGTCGGACACCCAGTGCGGAGCATTCAGAATCGTGTCGAGCGAGGCTGCTCAAAATCAGACAGAACCGGCAAAGAAAGATAGATGAATGTTGATATGGTACTGATATCGATTATTTATATGTATGCCCAATGTATGCCTACTGAGGAAAGTACAGGGCAGGGACAGTACGAGGGCTACAGAGGAAGAAGGAATACAAATGGTAGGGCTGGATGAAGAGAGATTCAATATTCGGAGCACGTGAGTGATATTGAAGTTCGTAGGTTTTCGTACAGCGGAAAGGACAGAACCTCGGAGGCGGGAGCAGTAGTAGGAACAGTATCAGGGAAGAAACCTGCGACTGCGACTACAACTGCCGCGCGCCGACTCCGAGCATGACGCCGCCAGCATAGAGGTAAGCTGTGGTGCGGTTAACTTTCTTTGGGTCCGGGTGCACGATGGAGGTGGGGTGGGGTACAGATAGTTTCGTCTCCATGTTCGTGCGCGGGGGGTGGGCACAGCGGGGGCGGGGGCGGGGGCGGGGCACGGTGTGACCTTTACCTGTGAGCGCGTGAAGGGGGGCGGAACGCACCTGCGCCTGCGACAGGGAGCGTTGTCGCCTTCGGAGAGGATTTGGATTTGAAGGGCGTGGTGGACCTGGGCGCGGAGTCGTCAGACGTCAGCGAGTCGGTGGAATAGGAGGTGAATTTCGAAGACGTGCGGTTGAGGCGCGGAGTTGCAGCAGTCCGAGTCCGAGTCATCCAAGTCGGACGTAGACGACGAGTCTGAGGCAGATATAGACGTCCATTGCGGCGGCGGCAATAGTCTCCTCGCACTCGCGCCGGTGGGAAGTCGTTTGGCTGCAGGAGGAGATCCGACAACCCGGGGCGCGATACGCAGATGGGGAAGACGCTGCCCTGCCCTGCGTCTCTGAATCCTCCTCACTCCAGAATCCAGATCGACGCTTTTTACGGGCCTTGACATCGGACAAAACCGGGGCTGTATCAGCACAGCGCCGATAGACGCGGCACGGGAGTCAACGGGAGACAGCGGTGGGGGCCCTTGGGCGAAGGCACCGCTGGAGGCAAGGAGGGGCGCGACCACGTGGGGGATGGCAGACCAGCCGAGGACGGAAAAAATTGAGAGTCAGTCTGAAGGGGAAAAAAGTCAGATTGAAAGGAAACGAGACGGTGTGAGAAAGAAAATATTGTACGAAACGTAAAAGTCGTTGAAGAGCTTGAGCGGGAGACACAGACAGACGAGGGCGGGGACCGTGCAAAGATGCGACTTCGGTGTCGGAGGTCCAGCGATGGACGCCCAGTACGGAGGATGAGACCGCATTCGGAATCGATCGTGTCGGGCAAGGCTGCTCAGAATCAGACGTAGTCGGCACAGAAAAATAAATGGATGGATACAAATACAATTAGTTATATATATACCTACCGAGGAAAGTACAGTACAAGCAAGGGCTACAAAGAAGAAGCAATAGGGATGCTACAAGAGGCAAGAGTCAGGATGGAGGTTCAGAGCGCGTGAGTGCGTAATGCGTGATTTTTCGTGGGTGGGGTGTCGGCGTTTTATGTATGTATGGGTGGGAAGCACAGAGGTGGGGAAGCAGATGCCAAAGACTCGGAGGCGGGAGCATGAAGCAGGAACAGAGGGAAACTACGACCGCCGCGCACCGAGCATGACGCTGCCGGTCATGACGCGCGTGACGCCGCCGGTGTAGAGGTAGGCGGTTGTGTCGACCTTCTTTGGGTCTGGGCGCACGGCCGGGGCTGGGGCGGCGCGGGGTGCGGTGGGTGTCATCTTCGTCAGGCGTGCGGCAGCGCGGGGGGTGGGCACAGCGGGGGCGGGGCGCGGGGTGACTTTTGCCTGCGAGTGGGTGAAGGGGGGGCAGTATGCGCTTGCGCTCACTACAGGGAGCGCTGTCTTCGGGGAGGATTTGAGGGGCGTGGTGGGCGCAGAGCCGGCGGACGTGAGTGAGTCGGTCGAGTAAGAGGTAAATTTCGACGAGGCGGACGAGGCAGAGGAGGAGGAATCCGAGTCGCAGTAGTCTGAGTCCGAGTCATCCGAGTTGGACAACGAGTCCAAGGCAGATAAGGAGTTGGAGAGAGGCGATGGGGAGAGGGATGAGAGGGCCGGTAGGCTCGGGATGCGGATGGCCATGGGCTCCATTGCAGTGGCGGCAGCATCCGACTGCTCACGCTCGCGGCACATCCTGCGCACGCGTATGGAGAGGAGCATCGCACGGAGGCGGGCGGCGGCGGTGAAGTCGAGGGGGTTCGATGACCCGATGTTCGCGTGGACGCGCAATATGGCGGTGGGGACGACGCTGCCTTGTGTCTCCTCATCGCTCCAGATGTCTTTCACGGGCTGGCTGGCGCCCAGACGGGCCTTGACGAAGCCGGGGCCGTATACCAGCAGTATCTCAGTGGTGGCAAAGGATGCGAACCACGCGCACCAGGAGATGCCCGCGCCGATGGATGCGGAGAGGAGCGGCGCAGGGGGAGTCGCAGCAGTTAAAGTGTATGTCGCGGACGGCACAGACGCGAGGGACACGCTGAGGATGAGTTGCACGGAAGAGACGGTGGTGGGGCAAATGCACCGCTAGAGAGAAGGGGGCACGTGAGGAAAGCGACGACGTGCGGGATGGCGGAGGACATGGTGGATCGGCCGGCGATGAAGAAAATTCGAGTCTGGAAGCAAAAAAGTCAGAAGGGAAAGGAAATAAAATGAGAGTACTCACTAAAGTGCGAAACGTAAAGGTCGTTGAAGAGCTGAGCAGGAGATACAGACGAGTAGACAGAGTTTCCGAGAACAGAGAGGGATCGTGGAACAGACGTGAGAGGCTTGGAGGGAGACTGGAAGTCTTATCCTTCAAGCCGTTCATTCTCGCGTATTTATCCCTTCCGCATTGCAAAGAACAATGCGAGCGCGTCCGCCGCCCATTCTTCTGCTTTGGCGCGCACAATGAGCAGGTGGCATCCGCATTTAGCCATGCCACACAAAGACAAGCATCATTCCAGCTTCATCAGGAAAAGCATTGCCGAGCCCTAGTTGACCCTATTTGTCCATATTACGCCTAGCAACCATAGCGTTTCCTAGTGCTCGGGCAGTGCTGCCTAGTGTGCCCTGTGTGCTAGGGAGAACTATGGGGCACTGGGCATTCTCGGGTCATCCAGCATCAGCCGCGTACTATCTTACTGGAGTACAACGAAACTAATAAGTCAAGGGCGGATGGTCGGCTTTAGTCGGCGCCGCACTTTATATAGTCACTCCCACCCTCACGTGTATCACCGCCACCGTGACCTTGCTTGTTCTTCGACCACGTCCCCCATCGTCCTGTCTTGTCTTTGGTCTTTGCCTTTGCTCTCGCTTTTCGTAGACCGCAACCGGCATTTCTGTTCATCCTCTGCTGCTCTCCCAGGCCTCTGTCTGACACCCGGAGTGCTGAATGGATCAAGTGCATGTGCGCGACCTTCTCCCTCCCATCGCGATTACTTTTGATTCGGAGACCCAGCGAAGCGCAGCTCGACAATTTACCGCGCCGTGCGCTCTTCATGTCGTCCCAATTTTGATGATGCAGGTCAAAGTTACTGGTGTTTATGCAATCTGAATTGGCGGTCGATGTAAGCACAGTGTGTTCTCTGTCCTTTGTTACCCAGGTCTAAGAGAATCTCAAAGTGTTCAGTCAATCCTGCAGTCTGATATGTCAGTGCACATCCTCCTCATCACGCGTCATGGCCTTCAACATCATTTGCAGGAACCTCTTCGAATTGCGTGTCAGCAGAATGCGCAGAGGTTGTGGTGATGAGATATAACTGCGTTCCAAGTGCGTGGTAAGTCGTGTTGGTTAGCAGGCCGTCCACTGCGAAGCCGTCGCTGATAGCTGCGAGCGGTGAGCGGGTACCGATGGTGGATGGTCAAGCCACAGCACCCGACGTTTCCATGCGTGCTGCTAGTGGGTTTTTTCTTTTTTGTCCTGGGTGGCACTATTGAGGAACGTGTCGTTGCCGGTACTTCCGAGTTAGCTCAGTCGTGAT
Source organism: Mycena galopus ATCC 62051 (assembly GCA_014925785.1). NCBI lineage: Eukaryota > Fungi > Basidiomycota > Agaricomycetes > Agaricales > Mycenaceae > Mycena > Mycena galopus. The sequence continues at coordinate 68,901 of WIQG01000233.1, forward strand.
CCTGTCAAACCGCATAGTGGTGCAGCCAATTGACGCATTCTCGCACGGTAGATACGCGGGGTCTGCCACTTGCAGTCTTTGTGCATACAGTAGGGATTGTTGGTAGGACCTGGTACATTATTTGCTCATCTAGTTACATTCTCAATAATATTATTGTTACAAGTCCATTCAGAGTACTAGTGAAAATGAGCAGGGAAGGCGACAAACCTAGGTGGCCTGCCCTGCCTAGCGTTCCATAGTGCTGCATAGTGATGGTGTGTTGCTAGCCAAGTGTTCCATCACACTGAAAAAGGAAATGTTTCTGGTAGATGAAAACCAACTGTGAAATTGATAGTATCAATTCAGGTTCTTATCCTAGCAAAAACTATTAGTATCAATGGAATATAAACTGAAATGGAAAAATGTTGTTTCAGAAGACCTTTCAATGTCACAAAGAAAGGTAGTTTCTTGGTATCATGAAAGCTTCATGCAAACTCGAAGTTTCATTGCAGCTTTCAAGGTCACCGAAATAGCCAGTTTCAGGAACAAAGAAAGTGGTACTGAAAGAACCACTTTTGGCGCCGCTTTCTGATACCCCGAAACAACCAGTTTCATTGTCTGCGCTATTTTTGCCATTGGTCCGGGCAATGCCGGACCAATAGCAAAAATGCCGCAGCTTCCTTTATGCCCGAAACTCGTTCTTTCAATGTTTTTGAAAGGCACATTGAAAGAGATTCTTTCAAGGTGCCTTTCTTTATTTGTGAAACTACTTCCTTCAGTGACCTTGAAAGGTACAGTGAAACTGGGACTTTCCATAAGCCTTTCAGGATACAAAGAAACCAGCACTCTTTGTGACCCTGAAAGGGCTTTTGAAACAAGCAGTCTCAATTTCACTTCATGTGAAATTGATACTGGTACTTTCAGGTGGGTTTATAACTGAAAGTGATACTATTTGTTTCACAGTTGGTTTTCATCCAAGAAGAAACATTTCCTTTTTCCGTGTGCATAGTGATGCATAGTGTTGGCGTGTTACTAGCCGAGCACTCCCTAGCGCCACATAGGGGAGATGTGCCTATGGCTGCTAGGGAGCTATGCAGTGCTATCAAGCGCCTGTCTAGTGCTGGCTAGCGGGGGTCCACTTTCCTGATGTTGTCACCAACAACTATTGCCATGTATTCTGCTGGCTTGGCTTCGTGCTCTTCTGTTAGCCAGCTTTCGTCTTCTCAAATTTCTATCGCATCGCTGGCAACACCTTTTTCACAGTGCACGTCCACCAAATCTGACAAATTGTCGGGGTGGTGTCCCTCAAGCATGTATACTTGTTTTCGGCGGTCGATCCAGCTTCTTCACGCCCAACCGACTCTTTGCTTGGTGCCAGACTGATATTTTTGGCTGCCACGGATACGCATTAACTCTTTCTTTCAATAATTCACCATTTGCGCAATGCGTTATCCTGCGCAGCCTGCCGCGTCTATGTATATCGGTCTCTCTGTCCTCCTGGCCTGTGCACATTTAGTGCAATTCAATAAAACATATGTCCCTGACGAGCAGCCGTCGCTTGACCGTGACTGACTGACGTGGGTTTTTCCTCTTCCTCGGTCCACCCCTTCCTTGAGTCCTCCACTCTACTGTGAATCTCTCGTATCTCTCTGCGACTCCTCCTGGCCTCCTGTACATTTACGCAATACAATAATACCTGACAACCGGTCGAGACTGACGTGGGTTCGAATCGAGTGCATAGCATCCTCTCCCTCGGTCCCCATCTTCCTTTTCTTTCCTCTATCCGTTCTGCTGCAGATCCCCGCTACCTTTGTCTTCACGATCACTAAACACAGCCCCGGCGTACTCTGAATTCTCTGCACACACGCCAGCCGCAACCCACCTTGTAGGCTTGTACTTTGTACTTCCCGATTGATCTGCCTGGCGAGGCTTCTCCGTAGGGGGAGGATATAGTCGGGTCGACGTCTATCTCCGGCGTCTATTTGCAGCCAACAGGACGTATGAAAAAGCGGAGGTGCTGCAGGGGCAGCGAGAGAAGATGCGGGCTGGTAGGGCGGTCATTGAGAAATTAAGGGTGCGTTTGGAGGGGCAGCAGCAGCGGCAGGCCTAGGGACTCGAGAGAGAGGCACTTTAAAATTTCCTACGGAGTCGGAAGAAGCACTTTAGATAGTACAGTATTGTTTTACCAAAAAAAAGAGTATCATTGAATCACACCAATTGCCTTGAAGATGCTTCGTCTATTGCAATTCGACTCGATGGTGCCATCACTACTGAAGCGGCCGGTGTCGAACACTATTTCTCTGGCATTCTCAGCTAAGTAAGCATACTCAGTTCAATTCTTTGCTCCCGTTTGCTCCCGGCTAATCGAACTTGAACCTTTTCGCGCGCAATTTCCGGGAAATAGTCACTTAGGCTATCATATGTCTTCGAACCCACTCGCTCTACATATATCGCCTCAGATTCTTTGTTGCGAACGATATTTATGTTGACCATTGCTCAAACGTTGAATTTATCAACACTCGGTGCCAAGATTAAATTACTCCTTGTCTCTTATTTCGATTGAATCGGAGTTGAACACCAAGTTGAACTGGCACGTGTACATTAACGTTAACATGCTTGCGCAAACATTCATCGGGTCCGTGCGCGCAGCCCCCGTATAAAAGCGGCTCCTCCTCATCTATGCAACTCATACTTACCTTGATGGCACAGGCCCCTTCACCTCCCTGGGTCTGTGGGCCGTGGGATCACTCCATAGCACGGCGACCCTGTCCATACAGAGTGCGCCTGCGGCTTGTATGTGCTTAGGTGCATGCACCGTCTCAATATTTCCTGTTCCACCACAGCCACTCGGCTGGGTGGACCATTTTTTTCGACCTTCTGCGTCGCTAACCCTAATCTTAATTACATTGAAATAAACCGCTTTGACCATCTATAATTAGTCTGTGACTGTTCAAATCAATGTTGCGCTCTCTTGAAGTTTTGTATCTTCTTTGCTCTCTGTAACAAGTTGTGTGCAGTCCATTTTATTTGCAAGTTTGAGCACAGTCATGAGTCTGAGCTCGCGACCACCTATTTGAAGAAGAACAAAACCGAAGCTCACATCTGGGAAGTGGGATATACTTAGTGGGAGTGGCGGACTAGCTTGACCGATTCCGAGCCCCACTTAATATGTTTCGGGTCGAAGTGAAGAAGATTTGGATGAACCAAACCCTTTCATTCGAAAATGGTGGCGCCAATAAGGATATACTATTTGCGTGTTGAAAAATCTATGGTAATATACAACTTGAATTTCTATGCAAAGCAGCTAATATATTGCCTCCTTGTAATCCGTGTAGCCCCGCGCACGGTCAACGCCCTCCGCCCCATAGAAAGTCATGAAATCTGGCGCGTTTTCGAGTGGCTTCCCCGCCTGGATGCGTCTCCCAACATCCGGGTGTGTGAGCCAGTTCATGCCCATGAATATACCCGCGGCTTTTCCACTGCTGATTAGCTCCTCAGCTTCAGACGGAGTGACACCGGAGTTGACGAAGATGGGGGTCTTGGTCAGGAATGGGCTGAATATTTCGACGACATCGTGCGGCATGCCGCGCTTCTTGCCTACGTTGGAGGGAGGAGGGAGGATGGATTAGTTAAGGGATTGGAAGAGGATTCAGGAAAGCGGTGGATGCGTACCGTTGAATTCAGGGTCTGTTCATGCGTTGTACCGAGCGAGGGTCACATATGACAACCCCAGTTTGTTGACCTCACGCAGCAGATGGCCGAAGGTGTCGATTGTGTCCTGCAGAGGCATCCCCATGTCATTGTAGCCGTCCGCTAAATGAAATAACAAACACTGAGACGTTGAACCATAAATGTGAACGGAGATTTTCACACACCAGGGCTAATTTTCACTGCGACATCGGGGCCCCAAATGGCAACTAATTCTTTGAGGATTTCGAGTGTGAACCGTGTGCGGTTCTCGACGCTTCCGCCCCATTTGTCGGTGCGGTGGTTGGAGGTGGAGTCGAGGAATTGGTGGACGACATAGCCGTTCGCTCCGTGCACTGAAATATAATATATGTAATCGGAATTGTGCAGGAAAAAATCGGGATTGAACCTACATTCAACGCCATCGAAACCAGCCGCTTTTGCGTTGATAGCAGCCTGTTTGAATTGCGCGATTAATACAGTGGGGTCGGCGATTTCGGTGGGCTGATAAAAATCGCGTTGAGAAGCCGGATGAGAATGAAAGAGGTGATTCGTACCGTAACATATCCAGGCTCTCCAGAAATAAAGCGGAATTTTCCGCCGCGGGCAGAAATTGCAGAGGGTCCGTATATCGGCTGGGCTCGCGAGTCAGGTGCGCCTCAAGCATTTCAACACGACTCAGATAACTCACCACACCGGCCTTGATCTGCTGGGGAGCATCAGGGTGGTTGAGGCGGCCCACTAACCATGGTAATTAGGAACCAGAACAATTGAACTGAAGATCCGACTCACGGTGCCAAAGCTAAAGTCGGTAAATCAGTTTCTGCTTTCAGAAGATAATTGTCGGGAACAAACCTGAGCGTAGATTTTGCTTCCGGCCTCATGAACGGCGTCGGTAATCTTCTTCCAGCCTTTGATATGAGCTTCTTCCCAGATTCCGGGGGCTTCAGGCCATTCGGACCTTAATAGCTGTCAGTCAATGTCGAAAATCCCAAAAAATGAAACTTTGAACTACCCTTGACGCGTGATAAGGAGGCCTTCGGTAACAATCAAGCCCGCACCACCCTTGGCACGTTGAACGTAGTATTTCAGCATGATGTCATTTGGCACAGTTGCGGTGGCCCGGTTGCGGGTCAGAGCAGACATCCCTGCACATACCGGTAAGCACAAATAATAATAATACAAGGTCTAGTTGGAAGTACCAAGTCGGTTTGGGATGGTGGTACTTCCGAGCTTCAAAGGGTTGAATAGGGCAGACATTTTGAATATGTTGTTTGGGATGGTGTTCAAGTGGGGGAGGTAAGTTGGTAGATAGCTTCGTCCTCATTTATTTGTCTCTTCTTATATTGTTGGCCGTAAAGGAGACGGAACCGTGCTGCTGCGTTTAAAGAAATATGAATCAGCTTGAAGTTCGGAATCGGAATGCTGAGAAAGCAGCATTGATCGTTTTAGTATAATTTACCCGCCAGCAACGTCAGACGTGTTGTTCGACAACGGTCCTCCGACATTTAGAAGTAACATGAGGAGAAGTCGTAGAGTAACCGATTCCGCCTGAAATGCGAATCATCCATCGACTTAGGATAGCCCAAGATTTTCTTTTGTGAGTGGAATAAAAGAGAATGAAAGGAGGCGGTTGCCGACGGGACGCCGATCAATGACACCACCGTTGCCGAAACCCGAAACGCGGACGGCACTGGATGACGAATCTTGGCCAAACAGTTTCAAACTTGTCCGGGAGACCGCTCAGCGCTCAGCGCTCGTCTCGGAGACTTGTACGTTCGTCTGTGTGGCCCTCGTCGTGTCCACGCGCGTGTTCCCTTTCGACATGCCCCAGCCTCAAAATGCTTCCCGCTCTCGCCGCAATCGCATCCACGCGCGCGCGTCAAGCACCATATATATGCCGCGAACATGAAACTGTAACTCTTCGGATATTCGACTGGACACCACGGTTTCTACCCTGAGCAAGGCCCTCTATTAAGCTGTGAAAGAAATCTCATGTGAACTCTGGTACTTCTTGGGTACATCTATATTGGCTGTTACACGTGAAACTCTGGCTCACTTTCGTTGCAGAGGCCATCTTCGCCCCTCGCCTCGGCTGAAGATCGGTCCCGAATGCAGACCGAGCGAGTCCTCCAGACCGAGCTGCACGGCAGTTACCGCATTGATGTTGCCGTCGCCGTCGCCGTCGCCGTCGGTCCCACTTCCGCCTGGTTATGCCATGACACTCGTACCGAACTGAAAGGGGGGTCGTGCGTAAGCCACGCAGATCATGTTTTAGACACCGCGCGCAGAATTGGACCTGTACGGTACCGCGTTGGTACGCCGGGCCTCACTGCTCGTCTACTCGAAACATCGTCTATCACAGACTTCAGCCCTCCGGCCGCGTCTGCGGCGCTCCCGCGCGCGTGTGCAGCCGTCCTGACTCGCCGTGACACTCGACGCAGCCGCCGCCAAATGCGACTCCGCCTCAAACCCGCGTTCCCAATCGACATGCCTCAGCTGCCCACGTCTTTCGTCCCCGCATCCTCCTCCTTGATTTGCCTCTATCTTGTGGCCCGTCCGTCCCCCTCCGCCTCCTACTCCTCCGCCTCCCTCAGTCCCCACGAGTCCCTCCCGACTGTTGCTAGCAGCTCAGCACCCCCGCGGTCGATGCAGCCCTACCTCGTTCGTCCATGCTTGCGTCTTTCTTCCCAACCGCGCTTTTCTTGCCTGGTGCTGTCCTAAGCGCTTCCGTGCCCCACATATCGTGCATCGCACACTCTGGTCATTCCTACGATGCTCCCGGGCACTTTGATGCGCGCGCGTGCATCTCCGTGTGCGGCATCTATCCGCTCGCGGGGGTTCCGCGCTTGTGTCCTCGCAAATCAAATCCGCGTCAGGAGCCAAACACCTTGACCGGTTAGATTTACTCCTTCGGCTCTCCCGAGCTTCCGCCATCCATGATCGTCCCGTGCGCCATAGGGCTCACCTCCTTCGACCTCTACCAGCCCCAGTTGCTGCGGACCTCGTTCTGCGTGTGCTGGTTATTTCCACCACCTCGATGCGCGTGTGCAATATCCCCTCGCGCGCGCGCTGTCGCCGCTGCCCGGCTCCGCGCTTGGGTCCTCGCAAATTAAATCTGCGCCAGCAGCGAAAAACCTCGACCGGTGGGATTCACGCCCTCCGCGCTCCCGAGCTTCCGCACTCATAATCATCCCTTCCGCCATCGGGCTCACCTCCTCCATCCTCTTCCTCAACGTCGGTGCAACCCCGGTCCCTGCGGACTTGTCCGCACAGCGGTGCATCAAGCTCGTTATCATGGTCGGCGCGCGGTCCGCGTGCCATAGGTCACGGCGGACATCGATACGGGGGACGCGATGCGCCTCTGAAGGATACGGGCGGGGGAGGTGGAGGTGGAGCAGAGGATGCATGAGGAAGGCGGCGACGTGTCGGACATGGCAGTCAGGGCCGGTGATGAGAAACATTGAATAAAAGAAAAGCGAGAAAATGAGAAATACAGTGTCAAGATGGTGAAAGACCAGATGTAAAGATGGTTGGGGGAGAGCTTTCATTGCGGCGTATTCGGCGGCACGATTCAGGATTTCACCAGGATGACGTAATCACCCCTGAGTCGGTGCTGCGTCGCCTCCTTCAATCTCAAGATAGATTCGCCTCTTCCGTCTCTTCACGCAGCTCAGTCTCTCCTACTCTACTCATCTTCCGCCGTGCACAGCCCGTCAAGTTTCCCCATTCTTCAGCTTTCAAGTTGCCTACACGCTTGTAGGTCACTGGCCGCCCTCCTCGCCGTTCCTTCATCCCATTCAATTCAAAATAGAGCCTCCTCCTTCCCTCATCCGACTCGTGTCTCGCCTCGTTGTACAGTTAGTCTCTTATTGGTATTGAAGAACTAGTCAAGTCACCGATCGCTTACTCGCCGCCTTCAGTCTCGCCATTTCTAGTTTCATTCATGTCCACCGAAATCACCTTTACCTCGGCCCCCTCACCCGACCGAACCGTTGTTATAAATCACGAATTGCCTCCCACCATTAACGCTGTCCGCCTCGCCGCCACGTCTAGTCTGGAAGATGTCTCGTGGGATGTGGCCCGGTGGGCCGAGGAGCCATCCACCGTCCACCGTCCCCGCACCCCCGAGCGTCCTGTTGCTCGTAGAGCAGTGTATGTAGAAATCCCCCGACTCTGTGCACTCGAGGCCCACAATTTACTGGTTTCCAGTTTACGCGAGACACTCGAACAGAACGAAGGACTTGGCCGACAAGTTCTGCAAAACCAAACCGACATCCGTCAGTTAAAAGACTCGGTTTTGATGCTCGCGAAAGAGCTCTCAACGGTCCAATCGAGCTTAATCGAGCTTACTGCAAAGAACCTGTATAAGAGCGATGTTGTGGAGCTGCATGAATGTCTTGACCGATGCTTACAAGGTATGGAGTCCCCTCTATTATGACTCGGAAACTGAGCAGGCATTAGCGTTCTCGGATGTGATATTTGACACGCACTCGCAGCTCCCTGGTCGTCTGACCGAACAGGAAAGAGCTCGCATGAAACAATTCCAATCTCATTATCGTGCGTGTTCTCTCTGCGTTTCTGATCTGTGCTTAATTCTTGATCAGTCACATATATTCTCTCGCCTCCGCCCGCCTCCCTCCCTCCAGACATTGTCGCCCTGCGAATCAAAGCACTCGATATTCTGACAAAACCCCAACTCCAGCTGTGCAAATTCCTTCACCAACGCTGGAAAACCGCACGGGTGGACCGAAACCTGCAACAACAACATCAATGGTACCAGCGGCGGCCCGACAGGGAGATGGCCCTCGAGCGCATCAAGGAAGCGGGGCTTGACTCTGAAGGACTCCAGATTCTGCACGATTTTCTGGAGACTAACCCGGCTCGGCTGCCCAGCCTGTGAGAGGACGCGGCCGACGTTCACCTGCTTCGTCTGTTTGCGGCGAGCGGGATGTATGAAAAGGTGGCGGTATTGGGGGGGCAGCTGGAGGAGATGCGGGCTGGTAGGGCGGTGATTGAGGGATTGAGGGTGCGTTTGGAGGGGCAGCAGCAGCAGCATACACAGGGAAGCCGAGGCGCTTTTAATTTTTTTTGTGTTTCCACACGATTACTCGTAAGCAGCCATAAGCAGTGTAGATAGAATCGGAGTTGTAGGGGAGAGAAGGGTTATATTGTTGTACCAAAACCAAAGACGAAAACTGTATCATTGAATCACACCAATTGAAATTACAATTCGTCTGCGACAATGCCGAGATGTGGGTTGCAACTTTGGTGTCGGACGCTCAGTGCGGAGGATGAGACTGCATTCGGAATCGTGTAGGCGAGGAAGATGTAGCCGGCAACGAAAAAAAGGCGGATGGATGTCGTCAATGATACAACTAAGTTATTTATTATACATATACCTACGGAGGAAAGTACAAGGGCTACAGAGGAAGAAAGAATGCAACAACAGAGGAAGAAAGAATGCTATAATAGAGGAAGAAAGAATGCTACAAGAGTCAGAATCAGGGCTGGATGGAGATTCGATATTCACATGAAGCAGCTACGACCGCCGCGCGCCGAGCATGACGCCGCCGGTCATGACCCCCGTGACGCCAGCGGCGTAGAGGTACGCGGTCGTGTCGGCCTTCTTGGGGTCTGGGCGCATCATGGGGGCGGCGGCGGGGCCAGGTGCAGCGGGATTGGCCTTCGTCTTCGTCGCGTGTGGGCACGGGGTCGCGGTCTGGCCTTGGTCTGCGAGTGAAGGGGGGGAACGATAGGCGCCCGCCATAGGGAACGCCATCGCCTTGGGGGACGATTTGACGGCCGTGGCGGAACTGGACGTGAAGCCAGCGGACGTGAGCGAGTCGGTGGAGTACGAGGGGAGTTTCGAAGGGCGGAGGACGATCCACCGCGCGCACCGCTGCGAGGGCATCGCCGCCGTACGCATCGTTTTCCATCACGCGCGTCATCACGAGTGATATCGTGGGGACGTTACGCCGCACCGTGCACAGCGTCGCGAGGACACTATGCCCCACGCCGCTCGACGGCGCACCCCTCTGACGTATACAGGGTAAAACCACTGGCGATCCCCCGCCACACGCCGCTCTTACACCGCGCTCTCCACCGCGCTCGTTATTGCGAGAGGTATCGCAGGCATCCAGGCATGACGGCCCACGGCGACATTGGGACACAGCCTCCAATTCCCAGCGCAGCGCACCCGACTGGCGCGGATACGGCAGCAACGCTGGCGATCTCCCGTCACATCCCTTCGCACGTCTCGCTGTCCACTGCGCTGGCAATCGCGAACAACACCGCAAGCCCGAGCGACACCACCGGAAGTGCTATCGCGAGTGGTAGCGTAGGCGCGCGACCTCCGTCCTGTGTCTCCAACCTCCTCCCCCGCCACACCGCTTCGACCTCACTCGCTGCGCCAAGGCCGTCCACCACCACCACCACGCGCGCAGTTACTCCATCCATACTGCACATGACCTCCTCGCGCACCTGCTGGCGCATGACCTCCCTCTCCATCCATCCATCCATCCCCCTCGCACCTCATGTCCCCGACCTACACGTCGCCAGGGGGCAAACTACGTCATAATCCCCGTACCGGCGCGTGTCGCGTCGCCATCGCATTGCTCGCGCCACTCGCTTCCTGCGCACGAATAAGTAACGAGCAAGACATCCGTGTCATTTTATGAACACCCACTGCCGGCGCAGAGCACAAGAATGGCTCGAGGGCGAGCGCGGAGTCGGAACAGCGTGGTATTTCGTCTGTGATTATGAGAACCGGTCAGTGAGAATGAGGAGTATTCGGGAAAGGGAGCAGCGGGAGGGGGTGACGTACATTTAAATGTCTTGTTGTCCACAAGCAGCAGCGACCAGGGCGTCGGATGTCTTTATCCCTCGAGGGGCGAGGGACTGTCGCAATGTCAGTGACGAGGAAGACAGGCGAGAGAACGGAAGGGGAGGAAGAGAAGTCGACGTACCTGGGACGAGCTAGTAGCATTGGATACTGTGGAGCAAACACTGGACGAGAGCGTCGCCGCATCGAGCACAAAACCTCGGTGAGGCAACGACCGCGACGATGTGTTCTCCGATGTCCGGCACAGGATGGGTCGAGTGAAAGGGCGCAGAGGTATGCTACCAGTCTGAGTGAGGGACGTCGCACTGGATCAGATGTGTTGCGATTGTGTAACGTAGGGGAGAGGGCTCCAGGAGAATGACAGACAGATGGCGGAACGCTATCTGCTCTGGGAGTGCATGAGCGAGTGAGCAGACGGGGACCGCGTACGAGCAGCGGACTGGCGGGCGCAGATACAGCTTCGAAGCAGGATTGAAATGAAGTAAGACGGGAAGGGCGAGACGCGAAGAGTACGCAGACGTCGTGGGTCGGTGAGACAAGTTTTTGAGGATAAGTACTACGACACATCCCTGCTTCAACATAAACACGTGTCGCGGCCTCGGAAGGAACAAGGTATCATGCACTCGACGTCATGGTAGTAACAGTGAGGGTTTCGGGGCGCACCGTGTTCCTCTGAACTCTGAGACCTGCGAGCAGCCAGAATGGTTCCGGCAGGCTTTCCGGGGCTACGTGCGTGAAAATTCAAGTTGAGGAGACATATATAGTAGTGTGGAGCTGTCTCGGTAACCCAGCCGTTTCCGGTGTGATCTCCGTGATTGACGTCGGAGAATGAAAAAGAGAGTGCAGAGATCACACCGGAACGTCTGGGGCACTTCGTCGAGTCCTATTACCCGACCATTGAATCCACGTTTGCCAAGACCGTCAATTTCAAGAACACCGATTACGTATAGCAACCCCCACCATCGAGTCACACTGTGACCTTTTCCGCATTTAGCCACTCCCCATATCTTGAGCGCGTACTCGTGCTGGTCCCTTCCCCTTGTATAAAACTGGTTAATACATCAGGAAAACTGCAAGTTACTAGGGGCACTATGGAGCACTAGGCGAGTGCTAGGCGAACTAGGCGAGTGCTAGGCGAGCTTCCATAGTGCCCCTAGTAACTTGCAGTTTTCCTGATGTATTCATATCAGCCTCCCTCAGAGGTCTTGGCCATATCTAGATTAATTTTCGTCATGAGATCTTGCCTCCCATTAGCGCTATTAAATATTTGTTACTTTCACTGCGATCACATGCCATCTTCATTCACCCTTGCTTATCCTCTATGTCTTCCTTACCAGACGATGAAGATCTCTTTCGTTTTTCCAGCTCTGGTTCCCGCTATGACGACGGCGTCGAGCCCGAGGATCAGAGCCTCAGCCACGTCGGTCTGCCATTCGTGCGGCAGTTTGTGGAATTTTTCTTCGAAGAGACGCGTGAAGTCGCGTCGAGTCGCTTCCCAGTCATAGCTCTTCTTCTTACGCGCTTTTTCACGCGCCGCACGTAAGAGCTTCTGAGAATCCGCGTTGCGCTTGTCGTGCTCGGATGCCATAGACGTCTGGAAGGCAGAGGAGTCCCAGGAAGGCGGCGCGTCGACGAGTGATGGTAAAAGTCCCAAATGGGATGACAGAATGTGATGATGGGAACAAAATGTGACTCGATGGTGGGGGTTGCTATACCAAATGCCCCAGACGTTCTGGTGACAATCCTGCACTTCCTTTTTCAATCTCCAACGTCAATCACGGAATGTGCGGTCCGGATTGTCACGAGAACGTCTGGGTTACCGAGACAGAGTGTGGAGAGGAATTAGCCAACGCCGGGGAAGGATTTGCACAAGTCGCTGACACCGGCCATCGCCGTGTCACGTGTTGTCACCACATTGTTGCATTTCTGGCACGATGACGAAAAAGCATGCGGCATAGCTGCCGGCGGACGGCGCGGAAGGCGAGGAGCGGCAGCAGTCGATGATTGGAGTGCCTGACAATGATTGGGTGCATACTTTACATACAGGGGATGTCACGATGTCAAACGAGAAGTTCTTCCGACATGACCGGTGCTGGCATGAGAAATTAACGTCAGCTTCTTGTCCTTATACACGAGGACCCAGCAACTACTCCTTCATCTCTCACTATCACTTGCAATCTCGACGGTGCCCTCAAGAATGCCTCCAGCAAATCAAAGGTGAGAGACCCAAAGCAATTCCACCAAGCCTCTATCTCACATGTCGTAGCCTTAGTGTGCAGATATCCAGTCAGTTCCATCGTTTTGGTGGTACCGGTGCTCTGATTTCAATCAATAATACAGGTATATCTGTGACGGACCTCCGAGCTTCAAAGACGAAAAACTGTGTTGTCAAACTCCGGTTGGATGGTACAACAATCAGGAAAGCGGATCTGAAGAATGCCCACTCCAAAATTCAATTTGATCCCCTGTAGTGCGTTGTGAAAACACGGAATTATTGTCACCAGTAAACACTGTTTTTCAGTTCTCTCGAGAGTGGCTCTGCTCTGAAGGTTGAGCTTGTCCAGAGCAGCCACTTACCAACATATCGCAGGGTGCTCACTGCGATCGAGTTCAGTGTCACAGTTGCACAGGGAATTCTTGAGGCTCAGAAAGTGTTGCAGTTGACTGGTGCGTGCATTGGCACCATTCCTATCCAGTAATGTTCACCAGGCACATCCAGAGCATGTCTTCCCCAACCCCTTCGCAGAGTTCCGTATCAGTTTTAGTATGGTGCGTAGTGAATATAACTAGCATGCACAATCTCTGACAAACACTTTAAGGAGCCAACTGCAACAACAAATATCCTGAGTGCAGGAACTGCCCGTGCTGCGGAGTTGCAGAGTGTTTTGGACCACTTAGGAAAATACTCCAAATTCTTGGAAACATTCCTTGCTTTGGGTCTTGCAGCAAGTGAGGTGAGTGTGATGGTTTGGGTCACAAGCATCTGTTTAAACTCATTTTGATCAGGCAAATGCAATTGCCAAGGCAGTTTTTGCCAGTGTGGATCAAATCTACAAGGTATTTCAGATCTTCACACTTCCAAAACATACACTTGCTGAGTTTGAGGAAACACAGCTGCTGCAGAAGCAACATAAATGTGATGCAGACATTACTGCTCTACTCCAGGATATGTCTGATGTCTTGGGCTGCATTGCTGATGTTGAGCAGTTTGCCAAGTCCTCTCAGCTGACACAGGCCATGGAAGAGGTCAATCTCATTGTCCGCGCAACCGGAAATTTCATCACCCAATATAGTGCTCAATCTTCCAAGTGTTTGTTTTATTCTTGATTCTGTAATTCCATGTATCTCATTTTAAATGCCAGCAAGGAACCTTTCTCTCAGTCTTGGCACCAAGACAAGGGAAGAACTAGCCAAGCTTATGGACCGCTTTCAGTCCTTCAAAAATAAATTTGACCGCAGTATAGCCGTGCAGTCTGGAATGACTATAGCTACGGTGGAGGAACAGCTCAAATCCCTATTGGACCGCAGCAGTGAGTGACCTGCAAATCTTTAAAACATACCACTCACTCCTGAGTAATTAAAATAGTGCAAGACCGCCAACTGCAGAGTCTCAGACTCAGAGCCCCAGAAATAAAACAGGGTCCTGAGCCATGCATGCCTGGAACTCGGGTTGACATCCTTGGCAGCATTCTTGATTGGGCAAATGACTTGGATGGTCCCAATGTTTTCTGGCTCCATGGGTATCCTGGTACTGGAAAATCAGCTATTGCAATGACGGTTTCAGCTCAGCTCCTGGAATCTGGGCGTTTAGCATCTCACTTCTTCTTCAAACGTGAAGAGTTTTTGTTTCAGACCCCAAAGGATCTCTGGTGCTCTGTGGCATATGATCTTGCAGAAAAATATCCTGAGATTCGTAGCAAAGTGATTCAGGAATTGGAGTCCAAGCAATTTGACCTACAGGTCACAAGCTATAAGGATGTCTTTAAGAAACTCATTATCAAGTCTCTGGAGGATCCACTCTCAGTGCCTCCTGGGAGGATGCCTATACTGGTCATTGATGCACTGGATGAATGTGGGGGTCTGACCAAATCCTGGTCCTACCAGGAGCAGGTTCTGGAAGCTCTAGGTTGCTGGAAATATCTGCCATCACAGGTGAAACTCCTTGTCACCAGCCGGAATGAGGAAAACATACACTCTGTGCTGGGCTCAATGGAATTACAGTGCAAGGTTCTTGAAGTTGGAGACAAGACCACCTTAGAATCATGCCAGGACATTGAGAATTATCTGTGTCAAGGGTTTCATGCTATTCAGAGTAGGTATCCATCACTCTCACATCCTTGGCCAACCCCACAAGACTTGAAACTTCTCACTGATTCAGCTGCTGGATTGTTCATCTGGGCCAGCACTGTTTTGAAGCTTGTGAGGGAACATCAACCCAAAAGAGAGCTTGAACGGATTATACAGACACTGAAGGAGGAACAACAGAATAAGGAACATGATATGAACCAACTGGACCATCTCTATGAAAGTCTTCTCTTCTCAAGGTTTTCATCAACTTCTGATAGGGAGTTATTCAAACAGGTGGCTGGAGCCATACTTGTGGCACAGATACCACTGGCATCAGGAGATATGCTTACTCTAGTCCCATCATTAACCCCCGACGACCTTGAGTTTGTGTGCAAACAGATGAACTCTGTTCTTGATGCTGAATCAGGCCTCCGATTTGTGCACAAGTCATTTGTTGATTTTCTTGTCAACCTTCCAGATGGATCACCATTCAATTGCAAGAAGCCAGAACATGAACAGCGAATGACATCTGCCTGTTTCCAGACTATGACAGAGCAATTGAAATTCAACATCACAGGGGTGGAAAGCTCATACCTTCGGAATGAGATGATACCTGATCTGGCACAGAAAGTGTCCAATCACTTGTACTATGCATGCCGATTTTGGTCTACACATCTCCAGAGTGTGGTGGAGAAGGAATCACTGCTGGCAGATATTTCAAGATTCATGCACACACAGCTGTTGTTTTGGTTTGAGGTACTAAGTGCTCGTTGTGTAACAGGGATTGCTTCAGCAGCGTTAACGGCCCTCAACAAATGGCTTCCAGTGGGTAACACATAATCTGAGTAATGAATCTGCTCATGGAATGGGAACAGGTCAATTGTGAACTGAAAGAAGATGTACAGGATGCCATAAGATTTGTGAGGGGCTTTGGCCGCCCAATTGCAATGTCCATTCCCCACATTTATGTGTCTGCATTGAGGTTTTCCCCAGCCACATCTCGAACCACAAAAAGGTACTGTGAAAGTGGGTTGATGACACTGAGGTTGAAATCTGGTGGCAGCCTGAGCTGGCCAGATGCTGTGCTAAATGGTCATAAAGGCTTTGTCATATCTGTGGCCTTCTCACCTGATGGCACCCGCATTGTCTCTGGTTCCTATGACAACACTGTGTGTGTGTGGGATGCTGAAACTCAGTCACAGATCGGAGCCCCACTGGAAGGCCATGAAGGGGTGGTCACATCTGTGGCCTTCTCACCTGATGGCACTCGCATTGTCTCTGGTTCTGAGGACAACACTGTGCGTGTGTGGGACACCAAAACTCAGACACAGATCAGAGCCCCACTGGAGGGCCACACAAATGGGATCACGTCTGTGGCCTTCTCACCTGATGGCACCCATATTGTCTCTGGTTCTGATGACTGCACTGTGCGTTTGTGGGATGCTGAGACTCAGACACAGATCAGAGCCCCACTGGAGGGCCACAGAAGTATGGTCACGTCTGTGGCCTTCTCACCTGATAGCACCTGCATTGTCTCTGGTTCTGTGGACAACACTGTGCGTGTGTGGGACACCAAAACTCAGACACAGATCAGAGCCCCACTAAAGGGCCACACAAGTACGGTCACATCTGTGGCCTTCTCCCCTGATGGCACCCACATTGTCTCTGGTTCCTATGACAACACTGTGCGTGTGTGGGACACCAAAACTCAGACACAGATCAGAGCCCCACTAGAGGGCCATACAAGTACGGTCACATCTGTGGCCTTCTCACCTGATGGCACCCACATTGTCTCTGCCTCCTATGACAACACTGTGCGTGTGTGGGATGCTGAGACTCAGACACAGATCAGAGCCTCACTGGAGGGCCACACAAATGGGGTCACGTCTGTGGCCTTCTCACCTAATGGCACCCACATTGTCTCTGGTTCCTATGACAACACTGTGCGTGTGTGGGGCACTGAAACTCAGACACAGATCAGAGCCCCACTGGAGGGCCACACAAATGGGGTCACATCTGTGGCCTTCTCACCTGATGGCACCCACATTGTCTCTGGTTCCTATGACAATACTGTGCGTGTGTGGGACACCAAAACTCAGACACAGATCAGAGCCCCACTGGAGGGCCACACAAATGGGGTCACATCTGTGGCCTTCTCACCTGATGGCACCCACATTGTCTCTGGTTCTTATGACAACACTGTGCGTGTATGGGACACCAAAACTCAGACACAGATCAGAGCCCCACTCAAGGGCCATACAAGTACGGTCACATCTGTGGCCTTCTCACCTGATGGCACCCACATTGTCTCTGCCTCCTATGACAACACTGTGCGTGTGTGGGATGCTGAGACTCAGACACAGATCAGAGGCCCACTGGAGGGCCACACAAATTGGGTCATGTCTGTGGCCTTCTCACCTGATGGCACCCACATTGTCTCTGGTTCTGAGGACAACACTGTGCGTGTGTGGGACACCAAAACTCAGACACAGATCAGAGCCCCACTGGAGGGCCACACATATGGGGTCACATCTGTGGCCTTTTCACCTGATGGCACCCACATTGTCTTTGGTTCCAAGGACGGCACCGTGTGTGTGTGGGACATTGAAAGTCAGACACAGATCAGAGCCCCACTGAAGGGCCACACAAGTACGGTCACATCTGTGGCCTTCTCACCTGATGGCACCTGCATTGTCTCTGGTTCCTATGACAACACTGTGCGTGTGTGGGACACCAAAACTCAGACACAGATCAGAGCCCCACTGGAGGGCCACACATATGGGGTCAAATCTGTGGCCTTCTCACCTGATGGCACCCGCATTGTCTCTGCCTCCTATGACAACACTGTGCATGTGTGGGATGCCAAAACTCAGACACAGATCAGACTCACATCAGATGAGCAGGCCCAACATGATCTCATCCCAGGTAGGTGTCATTCACATCTTGTTGCTCCTCTCTTCATGAGTTACCCATTAGTTCCACACCATCCTCAGGGTGCTATGAATGTTTTCCTAGCTGAGACTAGCCAACTTTCATCCAGTGTATGTGTTCAACTGGATGGCTGGATTGTTGGACCTTGTGGAGAACTAATTCTCTGGGTACCCTACCACCTCATGGGCTTCCTGCCTCGACCCAACCTTCTTGGAATTCTTGGGAACCATTCCATGATTAGCTTTGATACCTCCATGTTCCATCATGGGGATCAGTGGACCCAATGCAACACTGGGTGAGTAGCAGTATCTAACAAATAGTGAGCCAGTCGTCAAATCAATCATCTTTCATTTCAGAAACATGAAGTTGTGATATAAGAAGCTCTGTCAACTATGAGCTGCTATATTTTATCTTGTGGTTAGTTTGGCCAGACTAGTGGCTGTACACTTTGAGCATATCCGAAAAAAAAATCTGGGAGGTAGATCTGGCCATTGCACTCATCTTTTGTATAGAATATCTTTTGATTGCATCATTTCCCATCCAAGAAATCCAGAAGTATGCAGCTGGACCTGGCTATGTAGAGGTCCCAAAAATATAAATATTTGAGTAGGACATCATGAAGTTATAGCCCTCTGAGAGCTCTACAATACTGGTGAAGTAACATTGATGATGGAATCAGTGGTTACGTCAAAAAAAACAATATATGGGTTCTTTCTATTTTGACTTGAAACTGAGACCATTTGTAAACTTTGTGAAAAATAACATCTTTTAGCAACAACATCCAAATCCCAAAGTTGCACCTGGTGGGTGTGACAGTTGTACTAATTTCAGAGTTGACCCATACAAAGTTGTCCATTTGTAGAGTTGTGTTGCAGCCAAAAGAGAAAGTTGAAATTGTGTCTATGAGAGTTATGCCAAGTTGAACATGCAAACTGACAAAGTTGCAGTTGTCTGCTTCAACGTTGTGAGTTGAAAAAGTTGAACTCTGGTAACATGTATGTTGTACCTGATTTTTAATTGAAAAACATGCAAGTTGTCCAAATACTTTTGACACAGTACAGTGACAAACCGCGAAGCGAAACGGTTGGCTTCGACACATGATTACCGATACAATAGTGCCCCAATTGACCTATATTTTGTGATGTGTGGGTAGAGGGGCATCTCAGCTTCCTACTAAGACAAAGATCTGTGTGGTTCGGTGCAGTGACTGTGGAGAACGAGGCTGTTCTTTACGAAAGACCAAATGTGAGCAAATAACACGGAAGCGAAACAGTTGTAAACAAGCCCCTGCACAGTAGCTACGGAACTTGGCCGTCTGGGAAATCTATGTCCTTTATCTACGACCTTGAAAATACATACAAGAACCTACCTCACGGTCAGCCCTCTCGTGTCTGCACCAAATATTGATCTGCATGCCAAACAGCAGCAAATGAATGCTATTGAAAGACCTGGATAGCGCAGGCTCGGCAGGAAGTTTTCAGTCAATTCCTTTTGGGTAATTTGACTATATATAATGTAGATTCATGTGCTAAAATCCTGAGCTCGTAATGTGACCTGAAGTGGTAGGACAAGATGGTGTTTCGCTTCCGTGTTGCGTTTCGCCTCGCGGTTTGTCACTGTATGTCTCCCATAATTCTCAAGTTGTTGTTGCTAAAAGATGTTATTTTTCACAAAGTTGTTGCAAATACTTTTGACACAGCATACACTTGGCCTAAGGTGTGGAGTCAGTCTTGCCCAACATATCAGGTCTGAGCACATGGATCCAAAAATTGATTGAGCAGCTGTTATAGTAGAGGACAACTAAATGAAATCAATTCTTTTGGTTGAAATATCTAATTCTCTTCAAAGAACTCAGTCAAATCTGAAAATTTGACTCAGCCACAATTGCTTCCATGATTTTTTGGTTTAAACTGGTTGAAACCACACCATTTGACCTCTTCTGGCACAACCTTTTTGGTTTAAACCTGGCTTGTGTCATTTTGGTTGAAACCACACTGTTTAAACTCTTCTGGCCCAACTTTTTGGTTTAAACCACACTGTTTGACCTTTTCTGGTCCAAAACTGGTTTAAATCAATTTAAACGGTGGTTTGACCCGGTTTAAACCACTCTGGCTTAAACCATACTTGCTTTCCCTATAGCTGGTTTAGACCAGGCCAACGTTGGCAAAATCGTGGCTTAAACTGAAACCACCCTACAGTATGGTCAGCACACTCAAAGCCAAGACAGCTGGACCTACCATTATTCTTGACTCTGGCTGCACCAACCACTGCTTCGCTACCCTCGCGGACTTTGCCAATTATCAATCTGCTGGTAATTGCGAGGGCACTGGTGTCAAGGGGTCTAAATTCCGCATCACGAGAATGGGTACAGTGCAGAAATCCAAGGGGTAGCAGATCTTCTTATCTGTCACACTGATCCGAACCTCCCCCCCCAAATTGGGAAGTAAGGCTGATAGAGCCGAAAGTCAAATTATCCTCTTTTTACTGGTCTCTCTGAATACTATAACTTCGCTAACATGAAGAGTCAGGCTCATTGAGCACAACTGAGCAATATTTGAGCCTATCCAAGAGAACTGGAATGGTTCAGAGAGAGTTCGACCATTCCACAACATAAATATAGCATGGTCCAGAGCAGCCCATGTCAACTTCACGTGACTTGATTTGTGTAGCTGATAACAAGATCTGTTACCCCTTGCGGAAATCTGTGGAGCATGGGGGTATTAAGCTCGTATTCGAAATCAGTGTGCTACACACACTGGAGCTCACCTGTGACCTGTTGTCCATCTCAAAGCTCAATGAGAAAGGGTTTGCTGTCATGTTTTCTAGCGGGAAAGCACTGATAAAGGATTCCGTGGGAGTCTCATTGCTGGAGGCAAACCTCATTGGTGGGATATACCTTGTAGAACTCGGGGCCACTGATGTGACCACATTAACTGCTCACTCAAGAGATGTTCCCGTGGACAAGTGCACCTGGCATTACCGACTTGGGCACGTCAGCATGAGTGGTCTGAGTGCCAACATCGAGGGGGAGCACGTGGAGGGGCTCACTGTGTCGGAAAAATATTTTTAGCCTTATCAGACGGCAGTCTGATAAGATCATTATAAGAGCCTTATCAGATCAACATGAACAAATATTGCGCCTATCAGGCTGCACCGCCATCTCATAATGACCATGGCAGGCTTATAGGGCCCGATCAGTTGAAAGCCAAATCAATTATTTGGATACCCAAGGTGTATATCATCTCGAAAATGCAGTTAAAACCGAGGGCTGGGGAGGTTTAATTGATAAGCATGGCTAATAAGGAATTTGTTCAACCAAGTGTGAAACTGGCAGGACATGTGCCCCGCCGGGGCTGCAGGTAGGTAGGTAGGCAGGTAAGTGAAATCCGGCGCAGTCCTGGTGAGAAACTGTTACTTAGACCATGATAAATCAAGGTCAGTTTATTGTTTAAGAACGTAGAGAGGGCAGCTTGGTCATCGTACCATACGAACATTGTGCTTCAGGGACTTGAGATGGTCCTCGTCCTGATGTGCGTGTGGCTGACTTGTGTCTTGTGAACATAAAGGGGGCGTGAGATGCCAATGAGACACTCATGTTTCTGTGAAATTGTGAGCAGCGGCGATGATTAATCAGGCCAACCCAGCGAGGCGTGGGTACAGCGGAGACAAGAGGACCCTGCTGTTTGAAGAGGGGTTCTGGCGGAGTTCAGTCCACCATGGATTTGACGGGCAGGTCGTCACGGGAGGACGGGGTGTGAGGGTGTTGCAGACGAGAGCCACGGCGCGAGTCCAAGGTTGGGTGCAGAAGTCAATTTTCATGATATTTGTTAGGTCGTCAACTGGAGGTCAGCCATAGAGACAGGAAAACTGTAAATGGCGGGAGGGGTGGGAGGGGATGAGCGATCAGCGGGGGAAAGACAAGTTTTGTGTGCGCACCTTGTACACAGCGCCAGCCTCGAGCGTCAGCACACCTTTGGGAGTCATACCTGATCTGCACTCAACCATTTCCTGTCCATACAATAGGTTGAGAATTTTGAGACTTTCGCAGGTGTCAATCTTGCGCTTGCCATATGGGACTCTGCCTGCGGACAGCTGCCGCACCGAGACTAGTTAGAATAATTGAAGGGGGGAGGGTGAAACGGAGAATGCACATAAACGTGCGTGTTGACCCAGAATCACATCTACGGCACGGCGTGTGCACAGGGTGTACACAGTGAGTCATACGAGCGGGTACGGTTGGGAGATGCAAGTCGGATGGCGCATTCCGTAGTTCGTAGGGCAGACAGCTGAGTTTCTTGACAGTTGCGCCACATTTTCAAGCCCATTGGCGCAGGAGTGGGCCTGCAGATTGGACTTGGACTCTGGCGCGGTTCTGTGCATCGGACAGTGGGGGCAAGCTGTGAACTACAGGCCCTGTAAACTCAATGTAAATGTGAGGGAAACTTTAAGTTTTCTCAATAAATACCCATCATTTACAGTGCCTGTAAATTGGGAGTAAATTTTGAATTTCATCTGGAATTTCACCCAATTTACATGCCCTGTAAATGATTGATAATCCTGGGAATTAATCTAAAAATGCCCATCATTTACACCATGTGTAAATGTGTGATTTACATGCAGTGTAAACGGTGAGCAAATCCAGATACCAAACAACATATTTATAGCTACACCTTCCATAATAAGAAGTTCAGAATTTCCAGAAGGAGACATTCTATTGCCATGTGAGTCTAGGATTCCTAGGATGCTGGTTTTAATGGGATGATTATGCCAGAGCACCTCCAAAGCTTACAAGGGGTGGCAGCTATATCTCTTCTGATTGAGTTTCAGTCCGCTCTCTTTCTCTGTATCTGAATTTTGGCTTCATACATTCTTATTGCATGTCCACCACTCAAAACAACGAGATTATTTCTATTTGGTGACTATTTTCACCTGGAGTTTGTCAGAATAGTGCAAGGTTGAAAGACTATTGCCCCACTTGAGCTCTTGATGAAGACTTTCTATTTCTGTTTTGCTCTCTGTCAGCTCCTTGTTGGTCTCAAAATGAGCCAGAATGTGGGATTTCTGGTTGGAACATGAGTTAAATGTTGCAACTTCCACTTCTTTGAATCACTGCTCTTCATGTATGTAGCATTCCTGTGCAGCATGTCATTCTCATGTTGCTCCCCTTTCATTTTTTTTTTGGTAGAAAGGTGACCAGATTGCCTCCAAAGTCCACAATAGATGACCCACCTTGTTATCTTGACATTCATTGCTCATCTGCATCTTGCTAAACAATTAAAGCAGTCAATAAAGACACCATATAACTTTGTTAGAGTCTCTGCCAGGTTGGGATTGTATATCATTTCCCTGATTGAGAAGGCCACCAACAAGAAAGAGCTGCCTGTCAGGTGGGTGGAATAAGCAGGGCTTTCCACTTTGGGGAAGCCAGTATGAGTATAGTGGATCCAATGGTAAGGATGACATCTTGATGCTCTGTTACTCATCTTATCTTTCTGCACAATCCAATGGGTGTCAACCCATGGACTCTAAAAAAGATGAGGGAATAGCTAAAGAGGGCCAAGCTTGACAATGTTTCAGATTTGATGTTGTTGATGGGTGGCTGTGAGAGGTGTTCTGGAACGCCTCTCACAGCCACCAATTACATTTTTGTACCCATCACAAAAGTGTATGTAATCATCTTGGGCTGCTCTGGGTTCAATCCTCGCAATATGCATCTTTTTTAAAATGCCTCAACCATACAATAACCAATGAAATTTCGGTCAGGAGAAGAATTTGCTTTGTTAACTTCCCATGAGCAGAAAATTCCTACTGATTGTT
The DNA here is from genome assembly GCA_014925785.1 of Mycena galopus ATCC 62051. Lineage (NCBI taxonomy): Eukaryota > Fungi > Basidiomycota > Agaricomycetes > Agaricales > Mycenaceae > Mycena > Mycena galopus. The sequence goes on from WIQG01000233.1 coordinate 92,446, forward strand.
CAATTGTGTGTTGAAACAGGAGTTGAACACAACAAGGCCCAATCAATTCAAGCTTGACAGCAATCCTGATCATTAGGAATCCTAGACTCACATGACAATATAATGTCCCCTTCTGGCACCTCTGAATTTCTTATTATGGAAAGTGTAGCTATAAATAGGTTGTTTGGTATCTGGATTTGCTCACCGTTTACACTGCATGTAAATCACACATTTACACATGGTGTAAATGATGGGCATTTTTAGATTAATTCCCAGGATTATCAATCATTTACAGGGCATGTAAATTGGGTGAAATTCCAGATGAAATTCAAAATTTACTCCCAATTTACAGGCACTGTAAATGACAGGTATTTATTGAGAAAACTTAAAGTTTCCTTCACATTTACATTGAGTTTACAGGGCCTGTAGTTTACAGCTTGCCCCCAGTGGGAGGTGAGCGACATGTAGGTATGTGAAGCACCATTGCACCCAAGAATTTGTTCACATTCAAAGGCAGCGGGGCAAGAGCGAGTTGGAAGAAGAGTGCTCAGGTTGCGGCTGCCATCCTGGTTGGGCTTGAAGTTGTTGGTAGCTTCAGTGAGACGAGAGGGAAAGTGTTGACACTTCCCTTTTGGGAATTATTGACAGATGACATCATGACACAAACAGCGTGCATGTTTTCTGCGTGTTTCTCGTTTCTTCATCTCGTCGATGTCTCGCAATTGCCAGCATTGCAGAAACCCCTTCAAAACTCAAGGCTTGGCAAACCATGAAAAGCATTGTCCCCAAAAACCTAGGACACTTGAACCTGAAGTAGCAGAATTCCAGCGTCGTGCTTGCAGGTATTGCGCAAAACCCTTCACGACTCAAGGGATTGCGACCCATGAAAAATCCTGCACACAAAAGGAAGCTGAAAGATTGGCAAACGAAGCCTATTCAAATGAGATTGAAGACCGTGAATGTACAGTTTCACTGAGTAATCATATTAACAGGTTTCCGAAGCTCACTTATGCACAGTAGCGGATTTGATCAATGATTTTGCTCGCAAACAGCTGCCCTCGGAGAGGCAAAGAGATAATCCAGTGGTACCCCATGATTACGAAGATGTGAATGCGCAGTTCCCTGAACTCACAGGTAAGCCGCTGGATTCAAGGGAACCAAACTGAGCTCAAAATATAGAACCTATCCATTTAGATGCTGATTCACAACCTCCTTTCTCTGCCGACGCTGGCAGCTGTAGTCAGGGGAGACAGTGGAGACATTTGAAATGTGGGATGGTCTGTGGTGCCTAATGGACCAAGTTCTTTGGCCCAAAAAAGAACACCTTGTTGCTGCACACGAGAAAAGCGGAGTCAAGGGGAACCAAACAGCATGTTGGTGAGAAACATCTGCCAATCATTTAATTAAAAGTACAATGGCCAGTCAAAATTATCCCATACTGCCTTGTCGGGATAAGGAAACCATTTGCTGGCGGAGTTAGGACCGAAGAGGCGAGCATTTAGTTCCTCTGCTGTGATATCATCTTTGGAATCATCTATTGTACATTAAAATCGCTGAAAAGACCCCTGGTGAGCACCACACACCATCACAAAATAGCAGGTCCTCCATGTCTTTGCGTTCCAGAAGCTCATCAAATGGAGAGAATGCCTTGCTGTTCGTACAATGAAGCACACACGCAAGTGACTCAGCCAATGGGTCCTTGGTTCCATCTCCCAGGGAGAAGAGAACCCGCTGGCCAGTTGCATCTGTCCATCCCGAGTGAGAAAACTCCGGGGTAGCATCTCCAGTGGATTTGGGCAAGTATTCTAATAATTGATTCAGTTTATCATTCATAATGAAGTGTCACAAGAGAAATCTATCATGTGAGGGAAATGGTCAGAGGAAAGACCTGAAGAGTCTAGCATCATCCGAGTCAGCTAGTACTGGTGCCTTGATACATGGACTCATTGCGTCCTTCGCAAACCTCTTTTGTACTGGAACCGTGCGCAGGCACAAGACAAGACTGAGAAACAGTATTTTCGCGTTGAATGGATGAATTGTGAGCATCTTTGGTTCGAGTTTCTTTCGCCTTTCATGCAATGATGTGCCATGTTGTCTTGCTATGTTTTGAAAGGTGCTTTGAAGATATCCACTCAGCCCCAGAGCCCTTAGCAGGGCAGATGCGACATTTGTAAAGGGTATTGATGCTTTCATGTTGGCAAAACTCTGTATCCATGTTTGCGCCAAGGGACGAGAGACGAGAACAGAGCACGTTGATTGACTTGACAGACTTAACCAAGGGGGCACGAAGAATAAATTTTGCTAGGACGACGCTACCCCACGGTGGGGTGGGTGGTTGGTCAAATCCATAGAAAATAAAATTTTATCCTTTTTTTGACGAAATTTTAACTGGAGCTGGATTTTCCCCGAATGAAGGCTAAATGAGGCTCAATCAGCCTCAATTGTTCCAGAATAGATCACATCAAGATCACCGTTCTTGTCAGTTTCCTTTTTCAGCACACAACACAAGCACAATGGCAAAAATATGCCCAGTAGCGTCGATTCTGCTTAATAAACCTTGCCACCAACTTTACAAGCTTATTCCAAACCCTACTCCACGCTCCTGAACTCTTCGCTCTAATGGACGTGGATACAACTTCAAATTAAGTTGCTTTAGCTCAAGAAATCACCCTCGAGAGTTTTCCGGGGCCTCCAGGGCCAACTGTCGAGAAGGATTCCATTGATGGTGTCTTTTGGCACATGAAAACACGACCGGGATCCACTGGATGGGAGCACGTCAAGAGATGTGACAAATGTGATCATATCATTGCCCTTGGCAAAGGCACCTCATTACATGCACCAATGACTTACGAAAGAAGGGCAGAACGATCTCTAGACAAACAGTGCTCAATTTCTCGAAGCGCGAACCTCCTGCACCAATTCTGCCAGCTGAGGCACAGTCTGTAATTGAAATCAGGGACGACTCTCCCAGCCCATCCCTTCGCCCAGTCGCAGCTCTTCCGAATTCATGACCCTATCCCTGATCCCCTTCAATTCCCACTCGCTCACCATTACATTCAGCAAGGGCTCTTCCCTGGCGTCAAACTTGTGCTACCTGAAAGCACGTTTCTGTGCTACCCATTCCAACTCCATGCCACCAAAAACATGACCTACACTATTGAATGGATCGGCTCATATTGAGCTGAAACATCCAAACACAACAGTACCCGAAGACTTCAAAGCCGCATTCACGATCACAGATGATGAATTGATTCACCTCAAGCTGAAAAAAGGGAAGGTTGCAGCGAAGAAAGGGACAAAAAGAAAGAATGATGTGGAGGAAGGAGGCTCCGCATCAACACGGGCACATTTCGTAGCACATTACACTCTGGCAATGTCTAATTGAAATAATTTCCTGATTTGGGGGGTGGGTGGGTCCTCAAACCTCGGAAAAAAATTCTCAAAAAATAAAATTTGGGGGGGGGCACCTGATAATACCGCCACCCCTCGATAACTATCGACAGGTCTACCCCCCCAAGACCTGTCGATAGTTATCGAGACGTGGCACGGCTACCGTACAGGTTTGGTGGCAGCTGCGGCACCCAGCGGTGGCAGAGCAGCCATGCCACCCAGTATATAGCTGCCATTGTTTGGTCGCTTTTTTGAGCAAACAATGCCACATATGCCACGGAACTGCCATGCATGCCACAGAACCGCAAAATGGGCTGGATATCGTGCCATGGGTGCCATGAGGCCACTGACCCAGGGTCAGTAAAATTTTGTTACCCAAATAGTGCCATGGGTGCCACGAGACATTTCGACCTGGGATCAGTAAAATTTGTTACCAAAATAGCGCCATGGGTGCCACCAGACTTTCTGACCCAGGATCAGTAAAAAAATGTTGCCAAAAGTGTGCCATCGGTGCCACCGGACCTTCTGACCCAGGATCAGTAAAATTTTGTTACCCAAATAGTGCCATCGGTGCCACTAGACTTTCTGACCCAGGATCGATAAAAATGTTACCCAAAATAGTGCCATCGGTGCCATCAGACTTTCTGGCCCAGGATCAGTAAAAAAATGTTACCAAAAGTGTGCTATCGGTGCCACCGGACCTTCTGACCCAGGATCGGTAAAAAAGTTACCAAAAATAGTGCCATTGGTGCCACCAGACTTTCTGACCCAGGATCAGTAAAAAAGTTACCCGAACAATGCCATTAGTGCCACAGATCATTTTGATCCGGGATCTGGGGGGAAATATTACACAAACCGTGCCATCTGTGCCACAAGCCATTTCGCTCGAGGATTAGGAAAATATTTCCCAAATAATACCATCATGCCATGGACCATTTCTTCACAGGATCCAAAAAGAATGTCAAAGAATGCCATGAGTGTTACACCCTGTCCAACCCAAGATCAGTCGGACAACCTTCAGCAAAGAGTGTGTGTGGCATCCAAGGTTGCAGACCAAGAGGAATATACATTTATTTTCTGGATTAAGTGGCTCCTAGTCCTCGTGCCATCGGTGCCACCATATTCTCAAGTCCGACTATCTGTTAACTCCTAGCATGGCATCGGTGGCAGGGTGATGTTGGGCGGTGAAAAGGGCACCGGTGGGATGGCACCGGTGGCATAGATGGGAGATGCCAGGCAGAAGCCAAGGGATGGCATCGGTGGCAGGGTGAGGTAGAAGGCATGGCACCGGTGGCAGAAGCGATTGTTGTAGTGGCACTCATGGCAATTTAGGAGGAGTGGCATGCATGGCAAATTTACGCAAGAACATTATTGTATGCTACATCAATATACATATGCTACATCAATATACAGGCGATATACAGTCGATATACAGGAAATATACAGTGAAATAATATACAGTTGTGCCTCAACTGAGGCCGAATGCTGCAAATGCAACTACCAAGAAATTCTTCCCCAAATGTGAACCTACGACTTGCGAATCGCCCTGTATAGCTTGTCGAGACCGTACTTTGGGCCTGGACGACGAAAGAAATGCCTGCTCATTGAAAATCAGCAACAGAAAAAGAATCGAATCGAAAAACTCACATCTTGAGCCTTTCCCCCACAGAATTGCCCATGTCCTGCATCTCCTCGTCTAGGGCTGCCAACCCACCCACTGACGAGAACTCCATGTATTCGCGGTGGCACACCTGGCAGTGGCACGGGACCTCAAACGGGACGCAAACGCCTCCTGCGCAAAAAAGCCGGAGGTGCAGCCACCGTTCTAAAAAGAATTAATTCCAATTTATGAAAACCCATGCAAAAAAATTGAAGAACGCACCCATGAAATATCGCCGTGCCACCTTGTAGTACCCAACCCAGATATGGGTAGTATCCCCGCCGTCGCACTTCTTGTATTCCCTGCGGCGTCGATCCAGGTCCTCTGTGTGGCCGGCTTTCAAAGCGCTACGCCTCAGGACATACGTGGCGGACACCCTACCCTTCTCGAACCGCTTCAGAACGTCGTTCGGGATCTCCACCAGAACATAGATGAAGCCACCACCCTCTAATTTGAATGGGTGGCGGATACGGAACCTCAGAAAAGCACGCAGTTGCCTCTGCGCGATGCTGGCGCTACGGTTCAGCGGTTTTTCGATTAAACGAAGTGGTGCGCGCACGGGATTGGGCACCGAGCCATGGGAGCAGCGCCGAACAGGCCAAAAAACGTCCAGAAAGTCTCAACGGGTTGAAAACGGCGCCAAAACGCCTCCAATTCCACCTTTCAGCCTAAAAAGGCAAGAATTTCCCACAGTAAAGGGGGGAGGACACAGCTACAGTTGGAGGACAGTCCAGGGAGGCCCAGATCAGTCAAAGCAGGCAGCAGTGGGCTGCTAAAGAGTCCAAGAGAGTGTAAGGGAGGCCAGGAAGGTCCAGGAGACTGCACAGAGTGAGTGGATGCAGCACTACTGGCAGAATTGCCACCAATGCCACTGGGTGCTGGACAGGACAGAAAGACCCAGAAGGCAGGATGAGAGCAGTAGAGAAGTGGTAGAGAGCCCACAAGCCTGCAGGAGAGGGAGGGAAGTGTCTGGTGGAGGTGGTGAATGAGTGGTGCCAGCTGGCAGGAGTCAAGAAGAAAAAACACAAGGCCATGACAATCAATGATACGCAAAGATTCCAGACCAGAAAAACGACGCAAGACCCAGCTGGGGCTCATGGTCCACGGTCACCCAAAAGGGTCCGGGGTCTTACACCCCCAAAATACCGATCTAGAGGTTGAGGGGGGATTTTGTGGGGTTTTGTGGGCCAAAACGACGCTCTGCGCTGATTATTAATTCAGCGGTGAGCAGCGGGCGTCCAATTTTGGCGGGGGACTCTGCCGAACGGACATATGGACGTTCCCAAACGTCGCCCTGACCGCTGCCGCCCTTGTCGCGAGCAGGGGCGGTAGTTTCCGTCCATCCGGGAATTCCGGGCCGGAGGCCGGGCCGCCGTCCGAAAGCCGTGCTGAGGCGCTTGCGCACGCCCGAACGCGGTGGGGCGGAGGCGGGAGCGGGTTGTGGGGTTTAAAATCACCCCGTAACCGGTCCGCCGATATCGATACGGCACGGCGGGCGGTGGCACGCCGGGTGCAGAGGCGTGCCCGCTCCCGACGCGTTCCGCTTAATTCGGGGAGCGAGCGCGCGGGTGGGGCGGAGGCGGGAGCGAGTGGTGGGGTGTGAAATCACCCCGCAACCGGTCCGCCGACCTCGAAACGGCATAGCGGGCGGCGGCGCATTGGGCGCAGAGGCGCACCCGCCCCCGACGCGTTCAGCTTAATTCGGGGAGTGAGCGCGCGGGTGGGGCGAAGGCGGGAGCAGGTCGGGGGATGTAAAATCTCCCCTGCACCTGGTCCGCCGACCTTGAAACGGCATAGCTGGCGGTGGCGCGTCGGGCGCGGAGGCGCGCCCGCTCCCGACGCGTTCCGCTTAATTCGGGGAGCGAGCGCGCGGGTGGGGCGGAGGCAGGAGCAGGTTGTGGGGTGTAAAATCACCCCGCAACCGGTCCGCCGACCTCGCAACGGCACGGCGGGTGGTGGTGCGCCCGCCCCCGACACGTTCAGCTTAATTCGGGGAGCGAGCGCGCGGGTAGGGCGAAGGCGGGAGCGGGTCGGGGGGTGTAAAATCTCCCCCGCACCTGGTCCGCCGACCTCGAAACGGCATGGCGGGCGGCGGCGCGTCGGGCGCAGAGGCGCGCCCGCCCCCGACGTGTTCCGCTTAATTCGGGGAGCGAGCGCGCGGGTAGGGCGAAGGCGGGAGCGGGTCGAGGGGTGTAAAATCTCCCCTGCACCTGGTCCGCCGACCTCGAAATAGCAGGGCAGGCGGCGGCGCGTCGGGCGCGGAGGCGCGCCCGCCCCCGACACGTTCCGCTTAATTCAGGGAGCGAGCACGCGGGTAGGGCGAAGGCGGGAGAGGGTCGGGGGATGTAAAACTTCCCCGTAACCGGTTCGACGACCTCTAAACCACCGCGGACCTGTGATAAGTCGGGGTGGAGGCACACTCGCCCCCCGACGCGCTCCGCTTAATTCGGGGAGCGAGCGCGCGGGTAGGGCGAAGGCGGGAGAGGGTCGGGGGGTGTAAAACTTCCCCATAACCGGTTCGCCGACCTCGAAACCACCGCAGACCTGTGATAAGTCGGGGGTGGAGGCGCGCCCGCCCCCGACGCGCTCCGCTTAATTCGGGGAGCGAGCGCACGGGTGGGACGGAAGTGGGAGGTGGTAAGAAGGCTAAATACCTCCCCGTAACTGCTGTACCAACGTCAAAGCGGCATGGGGGACGGCGGGAAGTCGAGGTAGGGGCACTGACTCGCTCTGATTAATTCGGGGGGCGATCGCACGAGTGAGACGGAAGCGGGAGGCCATCGTAACCGCTGCTGCTGACCTCGAAGTGGATGCGCTCCGATTAATTCAGAGGGCGACCGCGGAGACGCAAGTGAGAAGAAGTGGTGGAATAACTGCCCAGTAGTGGTGTAATAACTGCCCAGTAGTGGTGCAATAACTGCCCAGTAGCCGCGAAGCGTCGTGAAGCCCTGCTATGTATCCCACCTGCTTCTCCGCATACGCTGTGTCCCTCAGCCAACGGCTCGTTGTGAGAACGGTGGGACATACGCAAAAACCCAATTGCGATCTCCACCAAATTGCTCGCCACTCCAAGAACTGTACACGCCGCATCTCCTCTTGAAGGAGGTCCACCTCTTCAGCATAGCGCATAGACCTGGCGCAAGAACGAAGGGGCTTGGGCTCGGGTAGCACCGGGCAGCACCGGGCTCAGGGTGGAAGGGTGGCGAGCATCAAAAGCGCGATGACAGTGAGAGCGAAGAACACGTTTGATATTACTCACGGGACTTGATCCTTATTTTCCCGGGTACCGTGCCACCGGAAATCCTTGGTGGTGCCACTGCTGCCACCTAATAATTTTTTTTGAGCCGCAGCCACTGGTGCCACACATGCCACGAGTTTCGTAAACAAAGAGCCTGTTTACAGACTACTGGCCGTCGTATATCAAGTAGCCATCCTTATCCCTCCACAGAGCGTCTGCAACTTTTTCCTGGAGCTCATCCCTTTTTCTGCAAGTCCAAACAGCATATTCCAGGGCATAATCCCTTTTTTCTTTCGGAGTATCCTTTTGGGCTTGTCCCTTTTTGGCTTTTATTTCCTTCCTTTTCTCCCATTTTTTAAATGCAAGAAATGCCCGGTTTCTGAGAAAGTTGAGTTAGTCCAAGTAAGAGATTGCAAGTTAAAGTAATTACTTTGCCCTGTAGGCTTTATCTGCGAGTTTCTGCCTTTCTTTGCATTCCTGTAGACGCTCCGGATTGGTCTCCATCTCGGCCCTATATCTACGAAGCTCTCATTCAGATATCAAACAACTTTTGTTGCGACGTACCGGGCCATCCGAATTCTACCTTTTTCTGCTTCTTCTTCTTTGTGGCTGGGTCAGATCAGTATGGATTGCAGTTACTTGACCCTTCAGACATACCTCTCGCGATATTTAGCCCAAGTGAGCCGTCTGGCAGGTACACTTCGTGATGGCACCGGTGGCATGGTGGAGTGTTTCTCCTTCTTTGGCATCCTAAATGGACAGCAGGGGGTGAGGGTAGACCAGATGGACAAGGAAAATGCTTACTGAGTGAACTGGGTAAATTTTTCAAGGTTGAGGAAATTTGGTGTTGTGGTAAAGGTTGAGAGGTGGGGTACCTATATGGAAGTAGCGCACATTTTGAGTTGTTTTATGTTCCAAAATATATCACACCACAGGCTTGGAAGAAAAATACAAAAATATTCTGGGACATTCAAATGAACTGGTACTTTGATTCTGCCGACTCAGATTGAGTGGTAAGGGGGTTAGGATCAGTTGAGCAAAGATTTTGCTGCGGGACGAGTTCGCGATCACGGTGTCACAGCCAAATTATATGATGGCACCGATGGCACCAGCCATTTTTTATATGGCACCGCTCAATTTATTCCATGGCATTTATGGCATGGTTCACAAACCCGGCCAATCCCTTACAAGGAGTCCATCGCATCAGTGGCATATGATATTAAATTGAAGAAAAAACATGTCAAAGCGGATATGCTATGCCTCAGCCTTCAGTTCGTCAAGTTTATTCCATGGCATTCATGGCATGGTTCACAAACTCGGTCAATTTCTTACGAGGAGTCCATGGCATTGGTGGCATATGATATCAAATTCAAGAAAAACATGTGTGCTACACCCCAGCATTCGGTGGCTCCAGGCGGAAACTCAAGGATAAGCTTGCAGTCCCAGAAGATGAGATGGCCTCCTCTGGAAGCAATCCTTTAGGGAAGGGAGGGAGGTAGGCACTACACACGTACCAGTGGCAAAACCTTCGAGCCGTGTGAAGGCAGGGTGGCCAATGAGTGCTGCAAAGATTGCGGCATTGAAGACACCGTTGACCGAGGCCCCGAGGTAGGGATGTCCACCACCGTGCGAGTCCCCGCCCGATATCTGGGAAAGGTTCCCGCGACGGTGCAGCCTTTCATAACTCAGGGAGGCCGTGGCCCGAGCCTCCTCCAGAGCGTGGCCAGTGGTGTCATGGACGTCGGTCATAAAGCCCTCATCGTTGGGCATGCCGTCATCGAGAGCGCAGACCTTCCCGTCCGAGTCTACAATAGGGCGGGCGGTGCTGGAGGAAATTATGTTATACAAGGGAGAAAAGAGAGAACACAGCACGACGCACCTTCCATTCGACTTTGGGCTTATCCCCAAAGAAGTCCCGCAGCCTGTAGGTGCACCCACCATCGTCACGGAGCCCAATAGACCAGGTGGCAGCGATCCGATTGAGGGGATCCTGGGAGGGAGAGGGTCAGCGATGGCATCCATGGCTGTCACATTTGAAGTTCTATAAGTCGAGATATGGGTGGCACGGGTGGCATGGGTCTCATTCATTGGGACACATTTCCGTCAAGTTCCGGGCTCGAATCTCGATGGCAGTGCATGGTTCCCCAGCAGGAGTACCATGGAGGTTCTGGATTCCCCAGGAAGAGCACCACAAACGAAAAAGGGGAGGGAAAACGACAAATAAAGGCAAGCGCGAGTTCCGGGCACGGATCCCAGCGCCAGCTAAAGCCTGAGAGTGTCCGTGTTCCCCGGCAGGAGTACAACGGCAAGAAATAAGGCAGGCGCGAGTTCCGGGCACCGATCTCAGCAGCCAGCCAAAGCCGGTGGCTGTCTGTGCTCCCCAGCAGAAGTAGATGGAAAGGAGAGATTGGATTTACCTTGGAGGTCGAGGTTAATCGGCATGGCTCCCCCAAAGGCAAGAAAGGGCAGATGGTTGCGGAAGAAGAAAAGTGAGTCAGCCCCAAAAAAATGATCCCATCTTTTGATGCATTTTACCTCATAATTTTGTACCGTGCCACCAGTGCCATGGTTGGTTGGATTTGGGGGTCGGTGCGGCATCTGTGTCAAACACGACGGTCACGTGCTTGATCGGGACTTGTAATTTTGCTTTCCTCGCCACCACCACTTTCTTTTCCACACAACAACTTCAAAGGCAAGTATAGCTTAAAATTTTCCAATGGTTTAATTCACTCACTAGCTGACTCTTTAGATGACAAGGGGCAAAAGAACCGATGATTCCGCCAATGCCACCCAGAGTTCCCCAACAGCGTCTCCTCCTGCGCGGCGCAGCTTGCGTAGGACCTCCAACGCCGCCCCCTCTTCGAACGCAGGTCCATCCGTGTCCCAACCTACGCCCCGAACCCTGCGCAGCCGTGCGGGTGCCACTGCCACCGATGCCACCCCCCCCGTGAGGCCCTCCTCAAAGCGCAAGGGCAAGAAAAAGGTGCAGCCGCCGTCTATGGCGAACCCTACGTCCGAGCCCGAGGATTCCGACCCCGATATGCCTGACGTCGACCGTGCTCCCACCGAAGCTGAGCTCGAGCACCTCCGTCAAGCGGAGGAGGCCTCCCAGTTCGTCCCTGAGCTTCAAACCCCCAGTCAAGGTCGAGAGGAGTTCAACTGTGAAGACCCCGCTCCTGGTACTGAGCCACTGGTCGAGTACTCTGGGGATGAAGACCACAAGGTCATGAAGACGCCAGCCCGCAGGATCTTCGTCTACGGGGTAGGCCAGCTTCTTAGCAAAAAATCGCCTTCTCCCCAAAAATCACGCGACGCGGTGCTGCTAGGGCCGGCCGCCCACCACCGTGACGATGACGCGCAAGACGAAATGGTGCAACCTGCTGGCCTCCCCATCAACGACGCGCGGGACGAGACAGTGCCACCCGTGCCACCTGCCAGCCCCTCCGCGCGGGACAAGACCACGACACCAGTGCCACCGTCCAGCTCACCCGCACAGGAGACGACAGTGCCACCAGTGCCACCTCAGGACACGCAGGATAAGCCCTCGCGTACTGTCTCCCCAGAGCCCGCCTCTATCCCGCCCATCAAGTCCATTTCCGCCAACGACAGCAGCAGTAGTAGCAGCGGCAGCAGCAGCAGCAGCAGCAGCGACAGCAGCAGTGACAGCAGCAGCGACAGCAGCAGTGACAGCAGCAGCGACAGCAGCAGCGACTCGGATGCTGATGCCCACACCGACGGCAAGTCCGATGGTGAGGGCGCCACCAAGAAGAAGGCGAAGAAGGGCAAGGGCAAGTCAACAGCGGAGGGGAAGACGGCGACGGCGAGGCTGAAGGCGGTGACCGAGGCGAGGGCGGTTTTGGAGACGGAGGTGCAGGAATGGGATGCCAAGCTCGAGGCGCACGCAACGCACCTCTCCGCGCAGCTTCGCCTGGATGAGGACGAGTGCCGCAAGGCTCTTGTCCATCTCCACAAGTGGGACAAGTCCGGCGAGTACAATGAGAAGGAGTCGGAGACCCGCGCCAACGACCTCTCCGCCGCCCAAGATATCGCTGCCCTTGCAAATCGCTTCGAGAAAGATGTAAGTTCCAATTTACCCTGCTGGCATCGGTGGCATTGATGGCTAACAATTGATTTGTTTGAAGTTACGTCATGCTGAGAAGCGGACCAACATCAAGGCCTTCGCTGTCTTCAGCGCGGGCCATGTGTCCGACACCATCACCACCGCCGTCGTGGGCTCTTCCCGGAGCCTCGGCTTCTTCAAGGAGATCCATGGCGTCGACCCCGCCACATTCGGGTTGTCCTACAACGCGTGGGCCATCAGCAAGCCCGTCAAGCCCATCAACAAGCCCAACCCCAACGTCACCCTCAAGCCCGTCAAGGTGGAGGCCCCGAAGGACGGCGTCAAGATGACAGCGACGGACAGGAGGTCTTACGTCAACAAGCACCTCGAGAGGACGCTGCGTGAGTCGCGCAAAGCACACCCTTATTTTCTTTATGTACTAATACATCTTTTTATCCAGGGGAGAAGACCGGGGTGGCCACCGCCACCATGCAATACAGCAACTACCGTCGGGTGTGCATCGGCAAGCTCAGAGTCCAGCTCGAAGGCTGGCCCGAGGGCGTCGAGATGATGTCACCGTCCAACATGAAGACAGGTGCAGTCGCCGTCGTCCAAATGCTGTACGACCGTATCCAGACTGGCGAGCTCAAGTGGGTGGACGCGGACCCAGAAGAGCGGCAGGCGGTACTGGCGGAGTTCAAGGAGTTTAAGAGGGGCGACGTGAAGAAGGTGTTGACGTCCAAGCCGAAGGCCAAGATATCGGGCAGCGGGAAGCGTCAAACGCCAGAGAGCGAGGATGAGGTAGAGGAGACCCCATCTGACCACGATGACGAAGACGAAGAGTCCCCGCCCCCCACATCAAAGAAGCGTAAGCGGCCGGCTGACAAGGAGGACGAGGAGGAAGACGCCGAGGACCAAGACCCGACCCCCAAGAAGGCCAAGTCGGTGGCACCGGTGGCAATCGCCGCAATGGCAGCGCCCTCGAAGCAGGCTGGGAAGGAGGCCGCAGGGAAAGATAAGGAAAAGAGGTCACGGAAGTCGGAGGAGGAGAGGAAGGAGACGAAGAAGGAAAAGAAGGAGAAGAAGCGGAAGAGGGAGACTGCAGACGACGCCGAGGACCAGCCGCCCTCTAAACACGCGTGCTTAAAGCCCTTGCCGCTGGCTGTCAGGGGAACCACCCGTCCGTCCATCCGTCCGTCCGTCCGTCCGGCTCCGGCCCATCGCACCGCCCCACTTCCTCGTCCGATCCTTCGTCCGGCCTCGTCCGTCCATCCGGCCTTCGGTCCTATGCCCCAGCCTACGCCTCCGTCTGGAACGTCGCCCTCCGTCCCTCCGGACTCCGACCCCCTCCGACCCCCCGCGTCCGGTCGCTCTCACTGGCACGTGCTATGTGATCAAGCTCGAGACCACTGCTGATCGATCCGGACACGTGCTACTGGCTAGTACCTATAAAAACCTCGCCTAGCGTGGGAATCCTTATCCTTTCTTCTCTTCGGATTCTCCCGCTAGGTGCGTATTCTAGAAACCTGTATTTAGTACTGTCAATTGAGTTGCTTCGGATTCTCCCGCTAGTCTCCCGTGCTCCCGCGCCGAGCTGAGGTTGCCCTTACAGCAGAAGAAAGGATCTAAGGGATCAACCGGTCAAGATTGCGAAGTTCGGTGTAGACTCGGACTCGGACCGCTACGCTAGCGCTCCGGCCTCCCCCACTTCCAATCTCGACCCCTCCTCCTTGATGGACGCCCCGACGCCCGGAAACGGGTCCGCGCCACCCGAGCTCCCGGATGTTTACATCCCGGACCCGGCTGCCGACCCCGAATCCCGGCTGACAGCGGTAGAAAGCTCTCTCGCGAACATCGAAACCCTACTCCTCCGCGTTTTACACAACAACCAAAATCCACCCGCGACTGCCCCCGTCCCTGCTGCTCCGGCTCCGGCGGTGGGTCCAGACTTCACCACCCTCACCCCTGCAGCAAGATCGGTTCTCCGACCAAACCCCCCAGCCGTTTTCGACGGCGACCGGACTCAAGGACGGATGTTCCTCCACTCCGTCCTCACATACCTCTGACTAGTTCCGGAAGCCTTCATGGTCCACGGACAGGTCGTCGAGGAAAAACTCGTGCGGTACGCCATGTCCTTTATGGCGTGAGACACGGCCGGACGATGGGCCGAACGACAGTCCGCAATCGTTCCGTTCCCATTCCCGTCCTGGCCGGAATTCGAGTCCGAGTTCCGGCTCCGGTTCGTAGAGGAAAACGAGCAAGACCAAGCTCTCCTCCGGTTGGAGACCCATAGCTACTACCAGGGCTCCCGCGACGTTTACCGGTACACGGACGACTTCGAGGAACTCGCCGCCACGGCCGGGTACACGGACCCGCTCGTCCGCGTCACCAAGTATCGCGCAGGGCTCGACCCGCGGATTAACGCGGCGATCACCACGTCCGGGACCACTCCGGCGCTGCTAGACTACGCCGGATGGCGCCTCCGCGCCTTCCGCCAGTACGACGCCCTCGCCCGTGTCCGAGCGGGAGCACCTCCGACTCGCGCCCCGGCTCCGGCTGCACGCCCTCGCACTGGGACGTTCCTCCCAGTCCCCTCCTTCACGCCTGCTCCCAAAGCCGCGCCGGCGCCCGCCCTTCCACCTGGCATTCCAATGGATGTCGACCGGACCCGCGCACGCTTCACGCCGCGCCCTTGCTTCCGTTGCGGCACGGCCGGACACCTCGCTCGAGACTGCCCGACTCCCTCGGATGTCCGGCATGCGGACATCCTGGACGAGGTCGTCCGTCAACTCAGTGACGACCTCCTCGGAGAACTCTTTGCGCGCCTCTCTACCACCGCTGGGCTTCCGGCCGAGCCGGATGCCGGAGACGCGGAGCCAGAGGGTTTTCCGGACCTGGCCGAGTGAGCGGTGCGCCCTCGGTCGCGTCCCCCAATCGTTACTCCTGCTTGTACAAAGATATACCCAATAAATCAGCAGTTGATACGAAAGGCGCACCCCCTATTCCCGCCCCGGAGGCCAAGACTGAACTTCCCCCTTCCCTTCCCCGCGTCCGCCGTCCGAGGTGGGAACGCAAACTACCCCGGCGGTACGTTATTGATTCCGTAGAGGGCCGGAACTCCCTGCACATTCCGTTGGAGATGCAATCGGTAGAGACCGCGGCTACGATGTCCGTGAAGGGTCTGGTTGACTGCGGAGCGACCGGAGACTTCATCGACTCGGAGTACGTGATCTCCCGCAACCTTCCCGTCCGGAAGCTCTCCCAGCCAATTCCGGTCCTCAACGTCGACGGCACGCCCAATGCATCCGGAGGCATTTCCGGCGTAGTTGATATGGTCGTCAACTACAAAGGACACTCCGAACGCATCCAACTCGCGGTAACGCGGCTCGGAAAGCAGCACGTCATCCTCGGTTACTCCTGGCTTCAGAAGCACAACCCGGAGATCGACTGGGAGACCAAGGAAGTCCGGATGACCCGCTGTCCGACCAGCTGCAGCACTTGCCGGGAGGAGCTCCGCGCCGTCCGTCGCAACGCGAAGATCTCCGCCGCGATCCTCCGGCAGCTCCGCGAAGGTCCCGTCCCGTCTATCTGTGCCATTGACTCGGAGGAGTGGTGCGGAGATGACGGGTACGATCCGGGCGACGACGGAGACGACTTCCCGGACCTCACTCCGGACCCGGACGACGATGACGGTGACGAAGACGACGAGCTCGAGGACGGCGACCGGATTCTCTACACCGTGTTCGCTCCGGCTGAAGAAATCCGTGCGGGCAGCACCGTCTCTCAGAGGCTCGCGGAGGCCTACGCCCGGAACTCGGCCCCGCCCGGGACCTCGGTTCCGGCCTGGGTAGAGGATTTCTCCGACGTTTTCGATAAGGAGTCGTTCGACGCGTTGCCGGAACGTCGGACGTGGGACCACGCCATCGAACTCGTCCCGGATGCGAAACCGGCCAACTGCAAGGTCTACCCGATCTCCCCCCTCGAGCAGAAGGAACTCGACGCGTTCATCGAGGATGGGTTGAGCACCGGCCGAATCCGTCCGTCCAAATCCCCGATGGCGTCTCCGGTCTTCTTCATCAAAAAGAAGGACGGAAGGGCGCTCAACGCGATGACCGTAAAGAACCGGTATCCGCTCCCGCTGATTAACGATCTCATCAACCGCCTTAAGGGAGCCCGGTTCTTCACAAAACTTGACGTCCGGTGGGGCTTCAACAACGTCCGGATTGGGGGAGGCGACGAGTGGAAGGCCGCGTTCCGTACCAACCGAGGGCTCTTCGAACCCCTGGTGATGTACTTCGGCCTCACCAACTCTCCGGCCACGTTCCAGACGATGATGAACGACATCTTCCAAGACCTCATCCTGTCCGGAGATGTCATGGTATACCTTGACGACATCCTCATCACTCACTCCGATCTCGCGCGCCACCGAGAGATCGTCCGAGAAGTCCTCCGGCGGCTCCGGGCGCACAAGCTTTACCTCCGGCCGGAGAAGTGCGAATTCGAGAATTCGTCGATCGAGTACCTCGGCGTCATCATCTCGCACAACCACGTCGAGATGGACCTGGTCAAGGTCGCCGGAGTCGCCGCCTGGCCTGCTCCGGAGAACAAGAAGGACGTGCAGCAGTTCCTTGGCTTCACGAACTTCTACCGGAGGTTCATCCGGGCGTTCTCGGACATCGCGCGGCCCCTCTTCGACCTCACAAAGAAGAGCGTCGCTTGGACCTGGACCGCTGCCGCGGCCGCCGCCTTCCAAGCCCTCAAGGACGCGGTGACTGCGGAGCCTGTCTTGGTCCTACCCGATGAGTCGCGTCCGTACCGGGTCGAGGCGGACAGCTCCGACTACGCTACCGGGGCCGTCCTGTCCCAGCCGGACGCGAACAGAAAGTGGCACCCGGTCGCGTTCTACTCCAAAAGTCTGAGTGACGTCCAGCGCAACTACGAGATCCACGACAAAGAGATGCTCGCGATCATCCGAGCCCTAGAGGAGTGGCGACACTTCCTCGAAGGTACGCAGCATCCAGTCGAGATCTGGACGGATCACAAAAACCTGGAGTACTTCCGGAAGGCACAGAACTTGAACCGGAGGCAGGCGCGGTGGTCCCTGTACCTGTCCCGGTTTGACTTCGCGCTCCACCACCAGCCCGGACGCCTCATGGGCCGTCCGGACGCGCTGTCCTGTCGCCCGGACCACGGGGTAGGCTCGGACAACACGGACGTTACCCTTCTTCGCCCAGACTTGTTCCACGTCCGCGCGCTAGAAGGTGTCGTGGTGGCCGGACCCGAAGTCCCCCTCCTTCGTGACGTCCGGGAGGCCTTCGCGGGAACGAAGGCACTCCGGAAGTTACCCCACGGAGAGCTCCACCCGACCGAGATTCCGGAAGACCGCTGGGACACCGTCTCGGTGGACTTCATTGTCGAGCTCCCGGACGCGCACGGCTTCGACGCCGTTATGGTCGTGGTCGACGTCCTGGGTAAGCGAGCCCA
This sequence comes from Mycena galopus ATCC 62051, assembly GCA_014925785.1. NCBI lineage: Eukaryota > Fungi > Basidiomycota > Agaricomycetes > Agaricales > Mycenaceae > Mycena > Mycena galopus. The sequence goes on from WIQG01000233.1 coordinate 110,257, forward strand.
TTTCAACGAGTGCCACACCGGCCTTGGCGCGGTCGGAGCCGCTCGGCTCTATTACCGGAACGTCTGGAGGCACCACGGAACCCCCCGGAAATATATCTCCGACCGCGGGCCGCAGTTCGTCGCGGAGTTCACCACGGAACTGTGGCGCCTCATCGGGGTAGAACCAGCGACCTCCACCGCCTACCACCTGCAGAGCGACGGCCAGACCGAGCGCGTCAATCAGGAACTCGAGCAGTTCGTCCGGATCTTCACGAACTACAAACAAGACGACTGGGATGAGCTTCTCCCGGCCGTGGAGTTCGCGTACAACAACCACGTCCACTCCTCGACGCAGCAAGTCCCGTTTATGACGGACACCGGAAGGCTCCCCCGGATGGGGTTCGAGCCCAACGGACTACGCTCGAACGTGGAGTCCGTGAACGAGTTCCGAGACCGGATCGCGTCCGGAGTTTCGGAAGCCAAAGCCGCGCTCGTTAAAGCCAAGGACGAGTTCAAGCTGTACTATGATCGAAGGCGCACGCCCGCCCCAGAGATCAAGGTAGGCGACCGAGTCTGGCTGGACGCCTCCGACATCCGTACGACCCGTCCGTCCGTCAAATTTGCGGACAAACGCCTCGGCCCCTTCAAAGTCGCGAAGGTCGTCAGAAAGGGGGCGTACAAACTCGAGCTCCCCCCCCGGTACTCCCAGCTCCACCCGGTCTTCCCGGTGGTGAAACTCCAGCTCGCAGAACCGGATCCGTTCCCCGGACGCCCCCGGAACGACGAACCCCCGCCCGTCCTTCAGACGGACCACGACGTTCAATGGGAAGTCGAAGAGATCCTAGAAGCGAAGGTCCGTTATGGCAGCCTCTGGTACATGGTGCGGTGGAAAGGCTACGGCCCGGAACACAATAAATGGGTAAAGCACTCCGACGTCTTCGCCCAAGACGCCATCGATGCCTACTATCGCCGCTACCCTAACGCCCCGCGCCGGATTACCTCGGCCGCTTTCGACTCGCTCTCGTTCCGGAGGCGCGACGCCCATGTCCGATTCATGCGTCGGGACACCGCATTCCAAGGGGGGGGGTGATGTCAGGGGAACCACCCGTCCATCCGTCCGTCCGTCCGTCCGTCCGGCTCCGGCCCATCGCACTGCCCCACTTCCTCGTCCGATCCTTCGTCCGGCCTCGTCCGTCCATCCGGCCTTCGGTCCTATGCCCCAGCCTACGCCTCCGTCTGGAACGTCGCCCTCCGTCCCTCCGGACTCCGACCCCCTCCGACCCCCCGCGTCCGGTCGCTCTCACTGGCACGTGCTATGTGATCAAGCTCAAGACCACTGCTGATCGATCCGGACACGTGCTACTGGCTAGTACCTATAAAAACCTCGCCTAGCGTGGGAATCCTTATCCTTTCTTCTCTTCGGATTCTCCCGCTAGGTGCGTATTCTAGAAACCTGTATTTAGTACTGTCAATTGAGTTGCTTCGGATTCTCCCGCTAGTCTCCCGCGCTCCTGCGCTGAGCTGAGGTTGCCCTTACACTGGCGAAGAAGACTCCGAAGAGTGTCGCCTTCATCGAAGACTCCGACGTCAAGCAGGGTGCCACGGGTGCCAGCAAGAAGTCCGGTGGCACCAAGCCCACCGCGAGCTCTTCCAAGGCCATTGGTGACGCTGATGGTGTGGGCTACGACGACGATGACGACGAGGGTCTTTCCCCAGCGGTGCTCCAACCGCGGCAGAAGCGCCAGGAGGACAAGGACAGAGCGGCAGCCATCCACGCCAAAAACGCGGAGGAGATGGCGAAGAAACGCGCGGCAGGCATGGGCAGCAAAGGTCGCAAGCCCAAGCGGAAGTCCAAGTCTTTGAAGGAGATCGATGAAGACCCCAACACCAGCTTTGAAGAGGATGGGTAGTCAAAGTGTGCGCTTCCTCCCCTCCATCTGTCTTTCTCACCTTCTTCCTCCTTTCTGCTTGCTGTGGCCCGCTCAACTCGGTGCCCACTTTGTTGTCGCTCCGGCCCGCTGAACTTGGCGTCCACGCCTTCCGGTCGCCGTGCTTGTCTAAACGCCCCCTGTCTGCTGCAGGGGGCGTTTTTTTTTTAAAATACATGAAATATCTCGCAGTCTCGCATGTTTTAGTAATGTACCACCACCAAACAAAAAAAAAGTTGTTGAATTGCGTCCCATGGCATTCGTGGCACCACATTGGGAAGGCCCTAGTCCACTTGAGATCCAATCCAATTGATGGTGGCACCGCTGGCATGTCACGTGCAACAAGTCAATGGGTGAAGTAAGGAATGGCATCCACAGCAAGGCAATAGCACGGGTGAAATTATCACCACCGGTCGAGAACCATCAACGATTCTAAGGAACATTCAAACATTTCACTGATCCTGGGCCGAAATGTTTGATGGCACTGATGGTTAGCCAGAACATTTTTTTGCTGATGGATAAGAAGGTCCGGTGGCACCGATGGCACACTTTTGGTAACATTTTTTACTGATCCTGGGTCAGAAAGTCTGGTGGCACCCATGGCACTATTTTGGAAACTTTTTTACCGATCCTGGGTCAGAAAGTCCGGTGGCACCGATGGCACACTTTTGGTAACATTTTTTTACTGATCCTGGGCCAGAAAGTCTGGTGGCACCGATGGCACTATTTTGGAAACCTTTTTACCGATCCTGGGTCAGAAGGTCCGGTGGCACCGATGGCACACTTTAGGTAACATTTTTTTACTGATCCTGGGCCAGAAAGTCTGGTGGCACCGATGGCACTATTTTGTGTAACATTTTTACCGATCCTGGGTCAGAAAGTCTGGTGGCACCAATGGCACTATTTGGGTAACAAAATTTTACTGATCCTGGGTCAGAAAGTCTGGTGGCACCCATGGCACTATTTTGGTAACAAATTTTACTGATCCCAGGTCGAAATGTCTGGTGGCACCCATGGCATTATTTTGGTAACAAATTTTACTGATCCCAGGTCGAAATGTCTCGTGGCACCCATGGCACTATTTGGGTAACAAAATTTTACTGACCCTGGGTCAGTGGCCTCATGGCACCCATGGCACGATATCCAGCCCATTTTGCGGTTCTGTGGCATGCATGGCGGTTCCGTGGCATATGTGGCATTGTTTGGTCAAAAAAAGCGACCAAACAATAGGAGGTATTTACTGGGTGGCATGGCTGTTCTGCCACCGCTGGGTGCCGCAGCTGCCACCAAACCCATACGGTGGCCGTGCCACATCTCGATAACTATCGACGGGTCTTGGGGGTAGACCCGTCGATAGTTATCGAGGGGTGGCAGTATTATCAGGTGGGGCGGGGGGGGGGGGGGGGGTCCCCGAATTCAATCAATATTATTTTTTTATTTTTTTATTTTTGAGGAGCAATGAACGGGAGAGCAACTGATAAGATCAGCCCAAACCCGTGCGCTTTTCTTTGCGGCACAGGCCATCGAGAAGAAAACTTGGAGTCCACTAGGGAGATACATTTACATACACCGGTGTACGGCAGTGTAGGACTCACCCACTAAAACCCTAGACTAACGGATCTGTATGTCTGTCAGGTTTTCGGTATCCTTTATGATCCCTCTCCACGTGTTCTTAACTTTTTTGGAGTTCAAAGCACGGTTTCCAAATTTCTTCGTATCCGTGAGCAAGAAGTCAGTTCTTATTCTTGTGTTTATACAAGCTCTCCATTTGTTTTGGAGCTCATTTTCGGAGAAATACCGGTCCGGGTTGCTGCCCCGCTCAATGACCCGTGTGCAACGGAATTTCCAAATTTGGTGAGCTGTTTCGGAAATCAGGATCTGGTAAAGCCGGTCGGCTCCAGTGTCTCTCTTGCCGGACGTGTCCTCCACTTCTGCGAAACTGCACGCCAGAACATGTCCGATGCTTATCTCTGGCCAGGCATAACCTTTTAGCCCCCATAGTTCTTTGGCTAGATCCCATAGCTTCGCTCTGCCTGGGGCTTCACAGTCAATCAGAATATGCTCCATGGTCTCGTCTACCTGACAGTGCTGGCATATAGCCCAGTGCTCAAAAGTCGGTATGTTCCTCCACCTATCCCCTATTTTAAAGGCTTGGTGCATGCATTTCCACAGGAATACTTGTGTCGTTCTCGAGAGGTCTTGATTCTAGATGGATCTCCAGATCTCGTTATCCGTCGGCGTCTTCCCTAACAGGTTTCTGGCAGCGTGGCGTGTAACGTCCAGCATTGCTTTGGTTTTGATGCGTTCGGTAATTTTTCCCTGAGCTTTAATTGCCTGGTATAATGACTTCTGTGTGGACTTGCTTAATTTAGCGCCGCTGAGGTTATGCGCACTGGGGATTTAAGTTTGTATTTCAGGTTGTGCATCCTCCCCTGCCGTCGAACGTGCTAAGTCCGAGGCTTCCTTCACTCTGTGGTCTAGTAAGTCATCCACCCACTGGAACGTACATCTTGTACCGCGTCCCCGGAGAGCCGTTGCTGACGCCTTTAGCAGTGTGCTGTCTGGGATGCCCAGCCAGTCATGATCCTCATGTGATGCTAGATCAATTGTGAGTGCCCGCACTATTCTTTTTGATCTTATTTTGAAATGTAGGATGTGCCTTCTCGGGGACCTTTGGACTGCGTATAGGATCGCGTCCGCTATTCCTGCATCTTTTGTGTGCAGTCCTTGGGGAACCAGGACTATTGAGTTCCTTTCATCATCTGGACCGTACCAGACACTGCCAGTTGCGCAGTGTTCGCCGTCTATATCAATATGGTGTGAGTTTCCTACAAAGACAGTTATCTCTTGTATCTCCTCGTCGTCGTCCTCTGGACCTAATTGGTGTGCTGGGGTTCCACATGCCGGGTTACCAAAAATGCGGTATCCGTCCGTCATTTTTGACAGCGTCATCTTTGGGTCGAAAACCACTATTTCGCCTTCTTTAAAGGTGTCAATGTTTGCTTCTGTTTCTTCCTCTGTTAGGTCTGCGTTCGGCTGAACCACAGCACTTCTAGGATCCCATTTCTCATAGAGACAGTCGAGGAGCTTGATTGCTTCTTCGTAGCACTTGTAGGGAGCCTCACAGCCTCTATGACGGTCGTTCTTACAGCAATTGCAGGCATAATTCTTCCTTCTGTGATGTCTGAGGTAATTCCTCTCTGTCAAATTAAGTGCATCTCCCGTTGACCTTACACCATGATTTTCTCTCAGGCAGGTCGCAAGGGCGCTATTATTCCTTCTTCTTATGTCGGTGTTCCATCCAATGTGGAAGAAGAATGGAAGCTCCTCTTTTAGGTCTTTCGATAACGCGAGGGCGTCAAAATTTAAACGGAATTTCTTGGCTGCCTTCAGCATGTGCTTTAGGGGTCTAGGAAGATTCTTCTGCAGCGGCTGCCATGTCTGCTGGAAGGGACTCTTTCGTACCTTCTCATTTACTACTGACTCCTCGGGGATACTCTTACGGAAACTTTCATCCGCTAGCGCACACCATTTTGCGCGACTGTCTAGATCACTAGTGAGGTAATCTCTCAAGCTCTTCAGCTTTATTGCATTATTCCTGTCGGCTATCGACAGCAGATTAGCTCCTCCTTCCTCAACTGGGAGGAACAGAATATTGTGGTCAATTGGTGCGACTTTTTTCCCCGCCCACATGAAGGACTTGATTCTTTTGTCCAGGTACTCTTCTGTGTCTTTTGGCATACCCTGCACAGTCGCCAGGTACTGGGTCATACCCCCCACTACCATGTTCACGATCTTTGCTCTTCCCCCGAGGGTGGGACTTGAAATCTCCCAGTTTGTCAATGATCTCTCAATCTTTTCTATAGTGGGCGTCCAAATTGAGACTTGTTTCGTCTCATTTCCTTGCCAGCTCCCAAGGATATGTATGGCCTCAGAGTCTTTCGTGATTTCGATGTATTGCGGGAGCTCTTCGTGGTTGTGGTTAAGTCGGTGTTCCGTTATCACCTTCTGTCTATATGCAGCGCTTCCTATAGGTATGATTTGGGTTTTGCTCTTGTTAAACTTTGCCCCTGATGCTTTACACCATGTATTCAGGATCTTCTCGAGGTCCTCGAAGCGGTCTTTCCTCGAGAGGCAGATGGTTGTGTCATCCGCGAAAAGAGCCGTAAGGATTCTCTCCGCTTGGCCCAGGCACTTATAACCTTCTAGGTCGGAGTCTCGGAGCATTTGAGCCAGGGGCTCTATCGCGAGGTTAAAGAGCAGGCAGGAAATGGGGTCTCCTTGGCGCACTCCCCGGGTTACTCGGTATCTGGAACTTCTTTCTCCATTTACCACGACTGACGTAAATGCGTGTTCGTACAGGGATTTTATCGTGTTGGTAAAATGATCGGGGAAGTTCGCCTCTTTCATCGTCTTCCACAGGTACTCGTGTTGGATTTTATTGTATGCTTTTTCCTGGTCTAGGGCAATTACAGCACCGCCCTCGGAGTTCTCCTCAGCATAGTTCATTATGTATTCAATCAGTTTAATTTGGTCCGATATGCTACGACCTGGTATGAATCCTGCTTGGTCTTTGTGAATTATTGACGGAACCGTTTCAGCTAGCTTAATTGCCAGAGCCTTTATGAATATTTTATAATCTGTGTTCAACAAGGTGATTGGTCTGTAGTATGCGACATTTCGCTTGTCGTTTTTCTTATGTAGGAGGCACATCCACCCTTCAGCAAAATTGGTGTCTGGGTGAACCCCATATTGTTCTATGTCGTTATAGACTGCGCACAGCATCTTCGCAATATCCATAGACTTGTTTGTTGAGTCCTTCGACTTTTCATATTTTTCATTGATGGTTCTCCACAGTTCGTGAATGAGCCCATCTATACCTGGTGCTTTGCCATTAGGGAGTCGCCTTATGACTCGGGCCACATCTTCACGGGTCAGGTACTGTGATAATTTGGCCTTATGTTGCTGGCTTAGTTTTTTAACGTTCTTTAAGGATTCTCTGGTTGCTTCTTCCTGCTCTTCCGGGGGAGCAATCCCTTCTGACTGGAGGCCCTCGTGAAAATTTCTCGCTAATTCCGCCATTTTGTCTGAGCGTGTTTCGTACAAGGGTGGGTCAGACCCGGGGATTTGCAGGCTAAAGGTGGGGTCCCTTGGTTTTCTCGACTTGTTTGAGGAGGTCCAATAGCTTGTAGCAGTGGACTCTCCATCCAGCCGGTTTCTTGCCGCTGTATTGTCACGGATTTTCTGGAAACGTATTCTTTCCGTCGCATCTATCTTCTCTTGGACTGCGGCAGCCTCAGTTTGTCTTTCATCTTCACCCATGAGTGGGTCGTTGAGGGTCTTCTTTAGTTCATCCTTCATTTCTCTGATGTCCTTCTCCATCTTGGGGATAGCGACTTTTTCTCGCTGGCAGAATATACCCGTGAAGTCTTCCTTCATTGATTTCAGGATTAATTGAGGATTATCGTCGTGAGTCCTCTTGCCTCGGATGTTCTCCATGCGTAACTCAGCTTCCTTTCCTACTTCCAGGATGCGATTTATGACCTTATCTTTAAGGAGGAATTGCTTCATCGCCCACCTTCCCTTTCCTATAAAGGGCAGTTTTGGGCTGGAGTATTTCACGGACACTAGTATATCCCGAAAGATTTGATCGACCAGTCAGAGGTGTGCTGAAATATTTTATTTGTTACAAGGATGCGGTCGATTCTTGACTGGGAATTCTGTTCTTCCCCGCTCTGCAAGAACGTGTATGCCTTCAGGTCCGGGAAGATTTTCCTCCAACCATCAACCAGATTCAGCTTCCGCTTGAATTCGCGCATTGCTTCCATAACGAGGCCAGAGTCCTTACAGTGGGGGAGCCTATCTATGGCATCTTCGACCATATTCCAGTCTCCCAAGGAAATGTTGAGTTTTCCCAAAACTCGGATCTTTTCCTCAATTTCTGCAAGGTTACGGGCACTCTCTGGGTGATCATTAGGCAAGTATACCGCTAGGATCGTAAGTTTCTCGTTTCCATGCCATGGGATCGTTAGGTGCAAGGCCCTTCCTGGTATGATTTCCTGCGCTACCACGCCTACGACATTTGAGATTTCTTTGTTGATGACAATCGCCACCCCTTTGGCGTTTTCCGCTTCGGGATCCAGGGTCGCATAGACCTGTAGCCATGTGCCAAAAGGTCTGTGGATGTCTTCCACATCATTCGGCGAAAGGTGAGTTTCCTGTAGCGCTAGGACCCCGATTTGTTGGTCTCTCATTATCTGATTTACTCTCAGCCACTTGTCTTCGCCCTTATGAAAATGGCCCCACATGTTCAGGGAGGAGATTTTAATGTAAGCCTTAGTTTTCTTCCGAATACCTTTGGGCTTCTTACGGTTCAGCAGGTTTCTGGCATTTTCTTGCCGCCGCTGTCTCTGTGTGCACAGCCTGTGTTGCGGTGGTTCCTCATCCGGGTCCCGTTCTGGTTCAGTCGGTGACACTGGGCGTGCTGGGGGTGCGTCTTGGACTTGTTGGGTCTGGGCCAGGTCAACGGGAACCGGGTCTCCAGCTTGGCTAGCTGGTGCTTGGGTAGCAAAAGAGCAAAGGGTCGCTGTGGGTGCCTGCTGGGATGCAGACTGCGCTGGCTGCGCCGCGACATATGTGTCGCGCTCTGAGCTTTCGCATCGGGCTGATTGCTGACCAGTCGAGTTCAGCGATTGAGATACGCCACTGGATCCTCCAGAGCCTTCATTGGGTGGATCGGGCGCGGCAAACCCTCCTCCCCCTCCAGCTCTGGCGGGGTTGTCTCGACCTGTGCCCTGTGGAGATGGAGAGGGGTGAATAAGATTGTGAGTAGCCGCGGTTAGTTATAGAGTCCAGAGATTAACCGTACTCGTGGACCCCGCTGACTTTTCCCAGGTCAACGTCGGAGGAATATGTTGTTGGGGTTCTCAAATCACGTCCGCAGGGATACCTTCGCAGGTGCGTCTCGTGTCACCCCGTAAACAACTTCAACTTCTCAGTACGGCACTTCCAGGCCACGAACAGCTGCCGTTTCAAACTATCATACACACCCGAGGCCTTTCTTGTCCCCCATTGCACGCAAGCACAGTGAGTTTTATCAGACAATGTATTAGGGCCCCCATTGGCGTTGCGTACTTATAGTTGCCCTCAGGATGCACAGGGCTTCCCGAGGTGCTAACGATCCCTATCGTTAGCTTGCAACATGCGTAGTATATACAATCGCTACCGGGTGTGGATTGTCGTTTTCTGAGCAAGAATCAAGTTTTAACTTCTGTGATTCTGTTGATGACTACTTGGATGCGCGTCCGTTTACTCTTGACATTGATACGCTTTCGTGTTTGTAGGAGGCAGAAAGAGTCATGAAATTTCGTGAGCAGGAGAGTTACATGAGTATTGTATGTGACGTATAATTGTAAGTAATTATCTGCGGCGCGGCTTTGAGGATGCCTTCTTAGTGACGCGCCCTTCCGCGGTCTTACCCTTTTTGGATCCCGAAGCTCCAAACTGCTTCTCCGCCTTTTCGTCGGCTTTGAGCAGGGTCGAATCGTCTGCGGAGTCGGACTTCGGGACTTCACCGAACCAGCCCGGAGTGCGGGGGAGGGCGCAGAGGCCAGCGGGGTGGTCGTAGGATTTGCACCCAACACAGAAGAGCTGGAGCGCTCCTTGGCGTTGGACCCCAGGCCGGTTTCAAAGGATAGGGTGCGAACCTTGGTTGACCAGTCCATGAGGTTGAAGAGGGGAAGGTGGGAAGGAGGAGTGAAGTAAATATTCCAGACGGTGTCAGTTTTCCCTCCCGGCAATGCGATAGTGAGCGGTTTGACTTCGAGCGAGTCGAGCGAGTCCACCGCGGCGCTAGCTGCCTCGGGGGTGGGGGCCTGGGCGGCGAGGGCCTCAGTCGCACCCTTGATCGCTTTGAGCTTTGTCAGGATGGTGGCGCAGATGAATTTCAGTCCCTCATCCCACCAAGAGAAGCTGCCATAATGCAATGTGCTTATCCTTGTCGAAGATTGTGAAGTGCTGGAGCGTCATGATGTAGCGTGGAAGGGGCATATCGTATGGGACGACGATGAAGGTGATGGTAGGCGTGGACCAAACCCCCTGCCCAGTGAGTATCTTGAGGGACTCCTTCGGGATAGCTGAAATAAGGAAGTGCCACGGGGCGGCGAGGCGCTCAGAGAGGGTCTCGCAGACAGCGGGCGGACTGATGCAGAGTTTGGGGGCATCGACGAGGCGGGGGATGACGAAACGGAGCTTCTGGACTAGCTCCCTCGGGTTTGGGTCGTACTTGGCGCGGTACGCACGCACAAAGCCCTTGGGACCCTCCACAGCGGCCCATGCGTTCCGTGTGTGGTCCGAGGTGTTGCGGAAAGGGGATTCTACCATCTGCGGCATGGCAAAACCCTCCTCCGGGGGCGTGGTGTACTGCTGACCATTGGTGCGCTGAGTAACGCCCTGGATGGCCTGGACTTGAGGGGGATTAGTTAAATGTGCGACAGGCAAGTGAGAGCGTAGAGGCTTACAACGGTTGGCATTGGGAGTAGAATCGTCCATCTGAGTGGCTTTCTTAGAGAAATGGAGCGTCTTGGGGATCTGTTTAGGCGCGGGGTCTCTTGGAGGGTCGTTTATTTCCGGGCCGGGAGTGGGGGGTTCGTCTGGGACAAGAATGGGATGGGGGGGAGGTTCGACGGATGCAGAGCGGAGGTGTTTGCTGGTTTCGCTGTCGGCAGCGTCAGACGAGCGTCCTTTCTGTTTGTTCGAGTGGGAATCAGTGTTAATATAGTCTGACAGTTTGAGATAGGTGAGTCCCTGGAGAGTCCTGGGCTTATATACCCTCAGTTCTCCTTTGGCTTGGCCTCGAGGGCTGTGGAATGACGTACCGGTATCTTTTGTTCCTTTCAAACACTTTGTCTTTTCAAACACTTTGTTTCTTTGATTCGCTTAGTCTCTTTGACGAGCCGTGGGGCCACGTGGCAGGCAGGGCACGAGGCGGTGGCACCGGTCGTGATATCGGGTCGTCGGGGAGTGAGGAACCAGAGGCAGGGGTCACCGAGGCAGGGGAGGGAGCGTCTCGAGCTCGTGCAGACGTCCTTGGTAGCGGAGAGAACGGACGGTAACAAGCATTATATTTGACACTTGATGTGGCAAGATCAGATTCTTTTCTGGAAAATTCGTGATATTTTGGACGTCGTGCGCGATGTCGGGCTCTTACAGGATCGTAAATTTACTTGGTTTAGCTCTATATGAGCGTCTCTATTCGAGACTAGCACACCCAGGATTTCACTCCGGGTCGCCAGGCACCACTGAAGATCAGTGGCACCCTACCTTTATGGTGGTAAAGGTCCAAGAAGCTTCCCCCGAATTCAATCGATCTTGACAAAATGGAGCGTCGTCCATTCAAAATTTTATACCTGCGCTCCCTTGGACTTAACGCGAAATCAGGTGGAAGTGAAGCATTATGATTACAAATGGACAACATTGGAGTACATCGAGGGTTGGACAATGGACCAATGTCGCATCTGATGTTGGTCCCACATTGGAGAAAGTATGTTGGAGTCCGATTATGGTAATTTTGACCGCCTGTCATGGCTTTGCTGATGACAGCCAGCTTTCGACAGCTCACCGTTGATCCAAGGTGCGTGTGGTCTAACCTCTGCAACAGCATACACCTTTCTACAGCTTTATCTACAGCTCTTACTCACCCTGACTCATCCATCTTTCACCTGCTGTTTCCTGTGCACTGCTTATCCCTTTTCATACCTATCCCCTTCTGTGTTGAATAGCTGTTCTTTTTGTATAAGTACCATTGTTAATTTATCGAGACCTCTGCGGTTTTGCAGAGGGTCACTGTGCATCGGGCCGATTTCCAACAGGCTGAACCAGCGCAACCCCTTTTTATCGGAGCTTTGTGGGATCGCAAATGGTGGTGTAGTACAGAAGAATAGGCCTAAGAGGGATCTTACATAACTGCGAAGGAGCTCGCTGGGGTGGAAACACCCAAGAAACACCCAGCAACCTGACCGCGAAACCGCCCTTGAGTGTCTAGAGGCAGGACTCGACTCGGAAGGCCTCGCAGTCTTTCTCAACACGAACCCGGCTCGGCTACCTGGCTCAGGAGAGAATGCTTCCGATATCCATCTCCGTCTTTTTGCGCCTAGCGGAACTTACAAAAAGGTTGCGGTGCTGAGGGAGGAACTAGAGAAGCTGCGGGCTGGATGGGCGGTCACCGAAAAAATTGGGAAGAGTCAGCAGGCCTAGGGAGGTCGCGCTTTTTTTTTTTTTTGAATCTGTTATGATGACTCGTAAATAGCCAGCGAGTGTAGATACTACATCAGCCAAATGACACTTTGCTCGCAGTCGCGGACCACTTTTGGGTCTGGTGACTCTCGTGTCAAAAAAATAAAAGTGCAGAAATAATGTTTAGAATCAAGTGGACCACTTCCCCAAAATTTTATTTCAGAGGTCGCGCGGAGATTTGGACATAGCTCGTGATCGCGTGGGCGCGCGATCTTTGATGGCTTGTACAAGCGCGTGCAAGCGTGTGCAAGCGCGTACAAGCGCTTACGAGACCTTACGAGAGAAGTGTCAAAAACCCGATGTAGACTGGAAGCTGTCATAGAAATGTACCCATACAGATCCATACCAAATCAATAGTCTTCAAGCTGGAGATCATCTGTGTGCAACGAGACCAACATACGCATGATGTGGGTAGCAACTCCAGTGTCGGACGCCCAGTGCGGAGCATTCAGAATCGTGTCGGGCGAGGCTGCTCGAAATCAGAATCAAGCCGGCAAAGAAAGATGGATGTTGATATGGTACTGATACATACAAATTATTCATATGTATGCCTACCGAGGAAAGAAAGTACAGAGCAGGGATAGTACCAGGGCGAGGGCTACAGAGGAAGAAGGAATAGGAATGGTAGGGCTGGATGAAGGGCGCGCGAGTGATTTCGAAGTTCGTGGGCGGGGTGCGTAGGTTTTCGTACAGCGGAAAGGATAGAGCCTCGGAGGCGGGGAAGGAGAGACTTGGAGGTGGACAAGCGGAGCCTCGGAGGCGGGAGCAGTAGCAGGGACAGTATCAGGGAAGAAACCTGTGATTACGACTACAACGGCCGCGCGCCGAGCATGACGCCGCCGGTCATGACGCGCCGCGCCGCGTGACGCCGCTGGCGCAGAGGTACGCAGTTGTGTCGAGCTTCTTTGGGTCCGGGTGTACAATGGAAGCAGGGGCGGCGCGTGGGGCAGAGGGTTTCGTCTCCGTTTGCGTCGTGCGGGGGGTGGGCACGGCGGGGGCGGGGGCGGGGCGCGGTGTGACCTTTACCTGTGAGCGCGTGAAGGGGGGCGGAACGCGCCTGCGCCCGCGACAGGGAGCGTCGTCGCCTTCGGAGAGGATTTAGATTTGAGGGGCGTGGTGGACCTGGGCGCGGAGTCGGCAGACATCAGTGAGTCGGTGGAATAGGAGGTGAATTTCGAAGAGGCGCGGAGTCGCAGTGGTGAGTCCGAGTCATCTGAGTCCAAGGTAGTTGGACTTGGAGTTGGATGAGAGCGGAGACAAGGAGAGGGGCAAGAAGGCCGTCAGACATAGTATGTGGTCAGCCATTGCGGCGGCGACAATAGTTTCCTCGCGCTCGCGCCGGTGGGGAAGTCGTTTGGCTGCAGGAGGGGATCCGACAACCCGGGGCGCGATACGCAGATGGGGAAGACGCTGCCCTGCCCTGTGTCTCTGAATCCTCGCAGATCAAGTCTTTTACGGGCCTTGACGTCGGACGAAGCGGGGGCCGTATCACCAGCGCAACGCCGAGACGCGGCACGGGGGTCCAGCTGGCAGTGTATGTCGCGCAGGGCACGCACGCGAGGGACGCGTCGAGGCGGAGACGGCGGTGGGGACCCCCGGGCGAAGGCACTGCTGGAGACAAGAGGGAGGGGCGCGACGACGGGCGGGATGGCAGACCAGCCGAGGACGGAAGAAATTGGGGGCCAGTCTGAAGGGAAAAAAGTCAGAAAAGATTCAGAAAGGAGACGGTATGAGAAGAGAAAATATCGTACTAGACGGAAAAGGCGTTGAAGAGTAGGAGCAGGAGATACAGATAGACGAGGCGACTGTGCAGACATGCAGGAGGCCCAGCAACTTGACGCCCAGCGCGGAGGATGAGACTGCATTCGGAATCGATCGTGTCGGGCGAGGCTGCTCAGAATCAGACGTAGCAAAGAGATAGATGAATGTTAATACGAATACAATTAGTTATTTATATACCTACCGAGGAAAATACAGTACAAGCAAGCGCTACAAAGAAGAAGCTATGGGGATGCTACAAGAGGCAAAAGTCAGGACGGAGGTTCAGAGCGCGTGAGTGCTTAATGCGTGATTTTTCGTGGGTGGGGTGTCGGTGTTCGTATGTATGTATAAGTGGGAAGCACAGGGGTGGGGAAGCAGATGCCAGAGACTCGGAGGCGGGAACATGAAGCAGGAAGCAGGAACAGAGAGAAACTACGACCGCCGCGCGCCGAGCATGACGCCGCCAGTCATGACGCGCGTGACGCCGCCGGCGTAGAGGTAGGCGGTGGTGTCGACCTTCTTTAGGTCTGGGCGCACGGCCGGGGCGGGGGCGGCACGGGGTGCCGTGCGTGTCGTCTTCGTCGGGCGTGCGGCAGCGCGGGGGGTGGGCACGGCGGGGGCAGGGGCGGGGCGCGGGGTGACCTTTGCCTGCGAGCGGGTGAAGGGGGGGCGGTACGCACCTGCGCTCACTATAGGGAGCGCCGTCTTCGGGGAGGACCCGAGGGGCGTGGTGGGCGCGGAGCCAGCGGACGTGAGCGAGTCGGTGGAGTAAGAGGTGAATTTCGACGAGGCGGACAAGGCAGAGGAGGAATCCGAGTCGCAGTAGTCCGAATCCGAGTCATCCGAGTCGGACGACGAGTCCAAGGCGGACAAGGAGTTAGAGAGAGGCGAAGAGGAGAGGGGCGAGAACGCCGGTAGACAGGGGATGCGTATGGCTATGGGCTCCATGGCGGCGGCGGCAACCGACTGCTCGCGCTCACGGCGCATCCCGCGCACGCGCGCGGAGAGGAGCATCGCACGGAGGCGCGCACCAGTGGTGAAGTCGAGGGGAATCGATAACCCGACCTTCGCGTGGACGCGTGATACGGCGATGGGGTCGACGCTGCCCTGTGTCTCCTCGTCGCTCCAGATGTCTTTCACGGGCTGGCTGGCGCCGAGACGGGCCTTGACGAAGCCGGGGCCATATACGAGCAGTATTTTAGCGGTTGCGAAGGACGCGAACCACGCAGACCAGGAGATGCCCGCGCCGATGGACGCGGCGAGGAGTGGCGCGGGAGGCGTAGCGGCGGTCAACGTGTATGTCGCGGATGGCACAGACGCGAGAGACGCGCCGAGGATGAGCTGCGCGGAGGAGATGGCGGTGGGAGCGAATGCACCGCTGGAGAGAAGGGGCCGCGTGAGGAAAGCGACGACATGTGGGATGGCAGAGGACATGGTGGATCGGCCGGCGATGAAGAAAATTCAAGTCTGGGAAAAAAAAGTCAGAAGGGAAACGAGATGATATGAGAGAGTATCTCACTCAAGTGCGAAGCGTAAAGGTCGTTGAAGAGCTGAGCAGGAGATACAGACGAGAGAACAGAGTTTCTGAGAACAGAGAGAGATCGTGGAACAGACGTGAGAGGCTTGGAGGGAGACCGGGAGTCTTGTCCTTCAACCCGTTCGTTCTCTTGTATTTATACCTTCCGCATTGCAGAGAACAATGCGAGCGCGTCCGCCGCCCATTCTTCCGCTTTGGCGCGTACAATGAGCAGGTAGCATCCGCATTTAGCCATGCGACACAACATGGACAAGCATCATCGCAGCTTGTCACCAACAACTGCCGTGTATTCGGCTGACTTGGCCTCGGGCTCTTCTGTTAGCCAGCTTTCGTCTTCAAATTTCTATCGTATCGCTGGTTACGCCTTGTTCGCAGCACACGTCCATCAAATCGTCGGGGTGTCGCGTTTCGGACTTTGTCCCTCAGTCCCTCAGGCGTCTATATTTGTTTTCGGCGGTCGATCCACTGGCAGCTTCTTAACGCCC
The DNA here is from genome assembly GCA_014925785.1 of Mycena galopus ATCC 62051. NCBI lineage: Eukaryota > Fungi > Basidiomycota > Agaricomycetes > Agaricales > Mycenaceae > Mycena > Mycena galopus. Next base: position 126,240 of record WIQG01000233.1, read on the forward strand.
GACCGACTCTCTGCTTGGTGCCAGACTGATATTTTTCTAGCTGGGTCCGCGTTGACTCTTTCAATAGTTCACCATTTGCGTGCATGTGTTCCTGCGCAGCCTGCCGCGTCTATGGACATCTCTCTGTCCTCCTGGCCTGCGTACATTTACTGCAATACAATAAAAACACAAATACTTGCGGTCCAGACTGATGTGGCTTTTCGCGTCTACTAGTATCCCTCCTTGGTACACCCCTCCCTTTCCTCCGTCCATTGTGCTATGAATCTCTTATATCTCTCTGTGACTCCTCCTGGCCTCCTATACATCTATTGCAATGCAATGAATAACGCTTTCTTTCCTTTCCTCTATCCGTTCTGCTGTGAATCTCCCCTGCCTTCGCCTTCACAATTACTTACACAGCCCCGGCGTACTCTGAATTCTCCGCACACACGCAAACTGCAACCCGCCTTGTACTTTGTACTTCCCGATTGATCTCCCTGGTGAGGCTTCCCGGCAGAGGAGGATACGGCCGACGTCCATCTCCGGCGTCTGTTTGCAGCCAACGGGACGTATGAAAAGGCTGCGGTGGGACGGGAGCAGCTAGAGAAGATGCGGGCTGGTAGGGTGGTCGTTGAGGAATTAAGGGTGCGTTTTGGGGGGCAGCAGCAGCAGCAGGCCTAGGGACTTGAGAGAGAGGCGCTTTAAATTTTTCTATGGAGTCGGAAGAAGCACTGTAGATAGTACGGTATGGTTGTATCAAAAAAAAGAGTATCATTGAATCACACCAATTGCCTTGAAGATGCTTCGTCTATTGCAATTCGACCCGATGATGCCATCACTACTGAAGCGGCCGGTGTCGAACGCTACTTCTCTGGCATTCTTATGGAAGCCCGGAGCACCACGCTGATATGCGAGATTGCCGATTGTTTGATTAATGATCGCCGCCAGTGCCGGGAATACTGCAGCGTAATCCGTTCACAAGCACAGAGGTCAGAAGGAGATTCCTTAGTCCATCTGAGCTTTCTTGTTCTCTCCAAGTTTTCAGTTTCCTTTTCTGTGTTGCTTTTGATGTTCCTGCTTGCACGCAAATAAAAAGGTCCAGTTGATGATCACTCGGTGCTAATCCTAACTTTACCAGGCGGATATCCGCCACTCGAGATGGCACTCAAATATTAAGGGCCGTACCAACACAATACTCTAAGTGAGAAGATTCAACATCATCATGAGCGCTTGCAATCTGTACACCCAGGAGCAAGTCGCGAAATGAAGAATTTCACTCGGTTCCCCGCACCTTTTTGTAACCGCTGATGTTAGTATATTGGGTCCCAAAGCAGTTGATTCTCACAGGCTCCTCCCTACGGTATGGCCCAGTGTCCCGCAATTGGCTTCCCTTAAACGTCCGTTGGCAGTAACCGGGCATATTTTTCTACATCTTTAATTTACTGTACCGTGGACTGCAATTCAACAATGAGATCTTGGTGGCCTCGGTACATCTTGATCCATGGTCTAATTTGAACTATTTGTGTCCCAGTTGTGTTTGCCAGCCACCGAGTGAATTATTTCTCGTTTCAAAACTGCTCGGGGATCTCGGTCTTCTCCTTGAATCGAGGCAAACATAATCTTCGAGAATCAGATGGTGTGAATGTAAAGATCTGGAACTATTGGACCTAAAAGCTGCTAATTGAGCTGTATTCCATTCCAAAGGACTGCGCTGGATTCAGACAGTACAGGGAGGGAAAGCACGAACACTGTACAATGGTGGACTAGATAAGCTTCAAAAGGCAGTATATATTGCGGGAAATAGGACCAAAACTCCCAGCGAGCAGGGAGAGCTTCGAAAAAGATACTAGTTGGGCAAATTTCAAAAGTACTCCTCACCGGTGGGCCGGCGGCCATCATGAATAAATTATTCGGCAATCTCGGATATCAGCGTGGTGCTCCGGGTTTCCATACATTCTCGACTAAGTAAGCATACTCAATTCAATTCTTTGTTCCCGTTTGCTCCCGGCTAATCGAACTTGAACCTTTTTGAGCGCAATTTCCGGGAAATAGACACTTGGGCTATCATATGTCTTCGAACCCACTCGCTCTACATATATTGCCTCAGATTCTTCGTTGCGAACGATACTTATGTTGACCGTTGCTCAAACATTGAATGTATGAACACTTGGTACCAGGATTAAATTACTCCTTGTCTCTTATTTCGATTGAATCGGAGTTGAACACCAAATTGAACTGGCACGTGTCCATCAACATGCTTGCGCAAACATTCATCGGGTCCGTGCGCCCAGCGGCCGTATAAAAGCGCCTCTCCTCATCTATGCAACTCATACTTACCTTGATGGCACAGGTCCCTTCACCTCCCTGGGTCTGTGGGCCGTGGGATCACTCCATAGCACGGCGACCCTGTCCATACGGAGTGCGCCTGCGGCTTGTATGTGCTTAGGTACATGCACCGTCTCAATATTTTCCAGTTCCACCACGGCCACTCGGCTGGGTGGACCATTTTTTTTCGACCTTCTGCGTCGCTAACCCTAACCTTAACTACATTGAAATAAATCGCTTTGACCATTTAGTCTGTGACTGTTCAAATCAATGTTGCGCTCTTTTCTTGGAGTTTTGTATATTCTTTGCTCTCTGTAACAAGTTGTGCGCAGTCCATTTTATTTGCAAGTTCGAGCACGGTTGTGAGTCTGAGCTCGCGACCACCTATTTGAAGAAGAACAAAACTGAAGCTCACATTTGGGAAGTGGGATGTACTTAGTGGGAGTGGTGGACTAGCTTGATCGATTCCGAACCCCACTTAATATGTTTCAGGTCGAAGTGAAGGAGGCTTAAATAGACCGTACCCTTTCTTCCGAAAGTGGTGTTGCCATAAAGATATTTTTGTGTTCAAAGTGAAGGAGGCTTAAATAGACCGTATTCTTTCTTCCGAAAGTGGTGTTGCCAATAAAGATATTTTTGTGTTCAAAGATCTACGGTAATACACTATGGCGGTCAACATGTTACTTTATTGCCGTTTTCAGAAAAGTTGGCGGTGGCGGTAAATACACGTCAACTGGTGCTTTTACGGCCACAACTTCGGGGGCTCATATCTCGATGAATACTGCACAAAACATAGCAAATAAATAGTCAAAAATGATCGCTTTTTCAAGGGCCAGATGCCCCCGGGGTCAGATTCGTGTTCTGGGAAACCTGTGAGAAATTTCATTTGGCAGGTCATTTCCGCGTATTTTTGAGTTTTCTTGACAACGGCGAGGTATTTCTTCAAGGTCTAAAGACGAGAAATACTCGTAGAATAGTTTCGAAGATGCCCCCGCCAAATATAGGCCAGGCGCCGTGCCCCGCACGTGCAACTGATTTGTTTTCATCGATTTCTCACCTAACTTCACTCTCCCATTGCGCCCACTGCCACAAATGGTTCGCGGACGTGCACTATCCCAAGATCTGCGAGCTGCCATCCTAAAGATGGCCAGAAAACATGATATCATAACTATTCAAAAGCTGACAGGTGTCGGCAAACGAACAGTTGAACGTCTCATGGCAGACTATCGCAAATATGGCACCGTGGCATGTTTGAGATCGCAAAGCAGCCTAAAGGGACGAAAGAGGAAGCTTTCTACAAAGAATTTTGAGGTATGTATATAAATTCTAGTGCACTACAAATATCTCATCTTCATAGTTTTTGCGAGGCGTAATTCGCTTCCGCAATGATCCCTACCTCCAAGAAATAAGAGAACTTCTTGAAGACCGAGTTGGTGTTGAAGTTTCAGATGCAACAATATGGCGAACACTTCGACGTTCGGGTTTCACAATGAAAAAGGTACATTCCAGTGTGTTTTGAGGTTTTCTATCTGAAACTCCCACAGATCACACGGCATGCTATTGAACGCAATGAAGGGGATCGACGAGGCTATCACTATGATTACGGCCGCACATGTGAACCAGAAACAACAGTTTTTGTTGATGAAAGTTCTTTCGATCGACGGACTGTTATTCGGAACCACGGTTGGGCTTTGAGAGGAAGACGGGCCGAAAGAAAATGTTTTTTTGTCCGAGGCAGAAGGTGAGTGCTCCCTAGGTTTTATTGAATCCAAAATATGCTTACAGTTGCCGAGATATTCACTGCTTCCTGCCCTTACAATGAGCGGAATGATATTTGCAAAGGTTGTTGAAGGTTCATTCACAGCTGAGACATTCTTTGAGTTTATTTTGATTGAAGCACGGTAAGATATTGGGTCCCACCACTTACAACAGTCACAGATCAACACTTCAGTGGATATTGTCTTAAATACCTGCCGGCCTATTCTCCAGATTACAACCCAATTGAGTTGGCATTCTCTGCCATCAAGGCCTTTGTTTGCCGCATGGGAATCCTTGGACGTGCAGATTTAGAGTCGGAGAATGATGATACATATGTTTATGTGCATCTAATTGATGCCGCATTCTCAGTGACAGAAGAAAGCGCAATGGGATGGTTTCATCATTGTGGATATATCTAAAACTATGTAGAAACTACGAATTATTTCAGGTACAAACTATAGTCAGGGAGTAAAATATTCGGAGTGTATTGTGTCTGCAAAAAAAAAGTTTGTTCAGTCAATGCGTGCCTTCTTTAATTTCTTGTGGTCCTCCTTTGCAAACTTGATAATCCACTTTGCAGTTCACCAATTCATGTGCGTCAAATCTTGAAGCTTCTCCGGCGATTCAACATCAAGCAAATCATCAAGTCTGATGATCCCAATTGCAGCAAACACATCTGCGTACTGCTCATAGTTTTGCCCATCTACCCCTCGATCTTCATCGTTATCGAGATCCTGCAACCAGGCCTTGATTGCGGGATATTTGCGCTTCCGGGTAGGACTCGGTGATGAAGCCGCCGCAGGGACAGGAGCTGGAAATGGGCCAGAAGAACCTTGGGGCATCATCCACGGCATGCCATAGATCCATGGGGCAGGTGGCATCTGTGCCCACATGGGGCCGTAACCGCTGTTCATCTGTGTTTGCATCACCGCATTCTTCACCTTCTTTTGTTTGCTGAATTTATCCTCGATCTTTAGCTGGTCTGGGACCTTGTCCACTGATGCGAGGTCACGCTGCTATTGTGATTATTCCAGTGAATATCACTGTAGGGTGTGAATAGCGAACTTACAATCAGTGTCGCCCAAATCACTAGATCATTGTTGGTGTAATGATAGTGGTTGCCTGAGCTCAGGACATAGCATGCCTTGCCTGTATGGTCTTGACAGGCATGATGCTTCTCGATGTCAGCCATTAGCTCATGCTCGCGTTTCTCGCTGGCCTCTAACGGCGCTGCCGGCTGCGGGTCTTTCTTTTTCGAAGTAGTCTGACCGGTGTGAGAAATCAGTGCCAAATGGAATGCTGTATCGTTTGTTCTTACCTTTGTATGACCATCTGTCGGGGTGCACGAGGTGTCGCTGAGAGAGATCGAAAATGGTTTGATTTTCCCAGCTTTGCTCCTCAGCAAGTTTTGCGGTAGGCTGCGATATCCTCCATCATTCTTTCATGGTCTTCGGTGATCTCCAACAATTTGGGAACAGGCTTGGGATTTTTGGGCTTGTATGATGGGACGTAGCCAATTGCGGAAAGATGAGTGACACTGACTTCCATTTCCCTCGACATGGTAGTAAGGAAGCCCGAGAATGGTGTGGTGCATGAGAGTTTGAACTCCCGTGTCGCATTATTGAATGGAACTTTGTATGCAATTGTATAATCAGAATCTTCGTCAGTGTCAGAATCACTGTCGGCTCCTTCACAGAAAAACATGTGTGAGCGTCCTTTTGAAGTGGAGAAAGCACCTACCACTGAGCTCCTCTGAATGAGTCTCCTCATCATTGTGATCCTCGAGTTCTCCATATTGTTCCACATCAAGTGCGGCACTTTCCTCTGGACTGATTCCCATCACCGCGTCAAAAACATTGTCCATTGGGTTGCGCGGTCCACCAAGGCCTATCAAGAGCTCGGCTGCGTCTGCATCTGATTTAGACACACTTGGCTTCTTGTTGAGCGGCTTTGGCTTTGGGTGCGTCGTGTTCGCCTTTTCCGCCACTGGCTTCTTCTTTGTGGTTCCGGCAGACTTTCTAGAACCTGGGTGTTTTTGGCTTTTTGGCTTCCTCTGTTGCGCCTTTCTTGCGTCTCCCATGGTAGAGGATAGTAGTTGAACCGTAGTACGATGCAAGAATTGAGTTTGTAAACGAAAACAAATCAGTTTCACGTGCAGGGCACGGCGCCTGGCCTATATTTGGCCGGGGGCATCTTCGAAACTATCCTACGAGTATTTCTCGTCTTTAGACCTTGAAGAAATACCTCGCCGTTGTCAAGAAAACTCAAAAATACGCGGAAATGACCTGCCAAATGAAAATTTTCACAGGTTTCCCAGAACACGAATCTGACCCCGGGGGCATCTGGCCCTTGAAAAAGCGATCATTTTTGACTATTTATTTGCTATGTTTTGTGCAGTATGCATCGAGATATGAGCCCCCGAAGTTGTGGCCGTAAAAGCACCAGTTGACGTGTATTTACCGCCACCGTCAACTTTTCTGAAAACGGCAATAATCAAATGGGGTACATGTTATATACCAAGCCGCGGGGAAGGGCTATGCCGGATAAGCCGACTGGAGTATGAAAGCCGGTCGGGATAAGAAAGCCGGTCGGCGTAGGAATGCCGAAAGCCGAAGGTGAACGGACGTGGGGAACACTAACACCACAGAGGTGCTAGGCGAGCTAGACTACCAGCCGGCGAAGTGGATGAAGAGCTGGACGGCCGAATTGACCAAGGCCGTAGGATAGAGAACAACTTAGACGATGAACGATGAGTCCAAAGACGTTAATAATTAATCTAAAGTACAAGCTGGTAGATACGGGGTTTAAATACTAAAGCCGGATCTAATTATGAATCGGGAAGTACAAAGAATATAGCAAATGGAGAACATAGCCTTGAAGCGAGTACAAGGGAACATACGGATGGGGAACGTTGCATGAGGCGTTTAAATGAAAAGCATGTGGAGATCCACACGAAGACGGATAAACGGGAAACGCTCAGAATACTTCATTGCGTAAAAACCCGTCTTCGGCCAAAGGCCAGACGCTAGTCCGAAGACCGGCGGATCGGAGAATATGAACCGGAGGAAGTCCGGCGTAGTGGCGAAGTATGGTGATAAGCCGGTAAGCCGGATTCTGCCGAAGGAGGTACCGGGTGGTACGGGATGTAACAGTATCCCCCCTTTACGTTCCTTGCCCTCAAGGAACAAGGACGCCGTGGGAGGAAGCATGTGACGGCCAAAGGTAATGGAATGCCGGAGAAGAACAATGCCGTCACGTGCGGTGTTGACACAAGTCTAAGACAGTTGTCAAACACGTCACAACAAGGAAAATTTTCTTTCTCCACAACCACCACCCACAACACCGACACGAAATGGAACCAGGAAACCCCGGACCCAGCGGCGGCGACAACAATGGGAGCCGCGAGGGCTCTCCGGAATACGCAGGACGCTGGGCGGACGTGAGGCAGGGAAAGCGGAGGGCGGCCGACGCGGGGTTGGAGAGTGAGGACGAGGGGCACGAGAAGCACATGAGGGAGGACGGCGGAGACGAGGATGACGTGGCCAAAGTGGCGTGCAAGAAGGACCTCGCCCGCCTGTCGGAGAGGGATTCGGAGGTTGCGCTGGCAGTGGCGCGGAATGAGGAGAAGGAGCGGCAGGAGACGCTGCAGATGGAGAATGAGCGGGACACCGCCAGGAAGAAGCTCGCCGCCAAATGAAAGGCACGTGCGGATCGGGACGCTGCCAAGAAGACAAAGAAACCCGAGGCGCCAATGAACACCGTGGCAGGACCGTCAGGGACGATTCACGTGGCGCGGGACCAGGAGGGTCTTTGTCAACAGGCTGCGGCGTACAAGAGGGAGTACGAGCGGCTTATCGAGGCCGCGGAGCAGGCGAGGAGGAACATGGCATTGTTGATGCGCCAGGCAGGATTGGAGGACGAAGACGAGGATATGCCGACGCCACCGCCATCGCCCGAGGGAGCGCCGTCTAGCCTGGATAGGCCAGACTCACAACCGCCAAGTCCCGGCCGAGAAGAGCCGGAGGTGCAGATCCTGCGGGAAGAGGAGGAGGAGGATGTTTACCAGGACGAGGAGGACGAGATCCAGGAGATGCCGATGAAACGTGTGCCGGCGGTCTATGGGTGAAATCCACTACAATGCAAATCCGACGGGCTGAATGCAATGAAGAAGTGCGCTCTAGTTCAGGATTCACAAATCCCTAAAACAACAACCAACCAAACTCCACTAGTGATTCCGGATGCAATCCCAGAGAGTGCGACCGAGTACGGGTCTTTGTGTACCGATAGAAGATACACGGGAACAGTTGTTTAATATTTGTGGATCGCAGCAAGCAAATCCAGGATCGTCCGCAGACAATGGTTCAATTTATAGTTTTGCAACTCTGGGTCACCCACTCTAACCTCGTAAGACAGGAGCAGTGAACCAATTTGACACGCAACACGCAACAAATCCGGAACACACGTAGGACACGCAAAACACGTAGGACACACACAAGCAACACGCAGGACACGCAGGACACGTACACGTACACGCAGGACCACGTAGAACACACACACACGTACACACAGAACACGCAAGGGAATATCCCGAAAAGCTGATAGATTGATAATAACTCGAAAATACAAGCACGTCCCCAAGGACAGCCTCGATGAATCAAGCCGGTGGTTCCGCCCTTCTGTACTCGCTGGAGCAGACCGCTAGTCTCTCCACTTTACGTTTCCGGGTAGGAGTCCGGGCCTTCTCCCTACAAGCTGCCCACCTTATATACTGTACATCTAAAAATAACTCTACAATCATAATACATTAATCATCGGTGTAACCATGTCCGTGACTCGAGAATATGAAATAACGATCGCCAAGCTTGCTGACTGATTATTTTAGATCCTGAAAAGGTTAGTTCTGGATTAGTCCCTCAAGACATTGTGGTTGGATTGGATAGCCCTTCAAAATGCCTCTTTACAGACACCCTGAACTTGTGTATAGCCCAAGAGCTACCCTAGACCGTCTACCCCTCGAGGTGGAACATGGTTGAACAGGCTCCCTATTTGTCTGATTTATTTCTGACGCGATCGGGGCCTTGACTTGGCACCCGAGTGGTCCTAGTATTCTGGATTTCTTGGGCACACTACTTGTGCCCCTCGAAGGATTCTTGGAAATCCGGAACCTTGGGTCTTATGCCTACAATTAGACACCCTGGTCCCCTTCATAGCTCAAGTAAGGGCCTTCTTCCTAAATTGGGTTCGAACTTGGTTGCCATATTAAGCCAATCGATATTTGATGGGTATATGACACCGCATCCAGATCCGGCCCGTTCCGGTCTGGAAGGTTCTGGGTCATCACATGATCGAACACGTCGCCTCAATGGTACAAGCATGGACAAACAATGTTGAAACTCATTCAAGATGCACTTGCTTTGAGTTCCACAAATAGGCACAGAATGGATATTTTATTCCCCAATGTTCGTTTGGACTATCCGCAACCTCCTGCCCATAGCATGGCAGTAGGATCCAGAACCAGCGGCATATTAATCAGAGGCACCCAGTATGTGTGTTTTCTGGATACTCATCTGCAACCGGTTCCGGATTTGGTTTCTAGCGTGTAGTTCCAGGTCTACTGACTTGGGACTCGTCATAGAAATCCAGAAAACGCTAATTTTCAGGTGTTGGCGAATTCACGGCTTATCACCGGCCCCATCGAAGGGGAGAATTTTTGAAGAAGGTGCATCGCAGTAAGCCGTAGCAGAGTGGAGCTAACATACCGGCTTAACAGGATGCGACCGGTGCGCGGTCAACCAGCTCCGGTGCCGGGAGTATGTCGGCACAAGAACGCGAAAGCGGGGCGCTTGCGCGGCGTGTCACGCTGCGAAGGCGAAGTGCTCGCTCGTGAAGCAAGACGACGACGATAAGCCGGCGGCTTCCAAAAAGCCAAAGTCCGAAGGTGAGGAAGTCGTCGGAGGCCGAACTCGGTCGGCGCATGCCAATGGGTCCATCGCCCGCTTGTCGCGGCGTGTGGAGCGCTTGGAGGCGACGGTTGCGCAAGACCACGAGCGGATCACGATTCTCCGGACGGTTGCATGCGCCGGCCTCGTCAACGACCTTTGCAATGCGGTGAGCAAAGAGACAACGACAGTGCTCCGGACATTCGAGGAGATGCTGGAGAATGATTACGTCGCAGAGGAGAATCGAGAAGAGAAGCAGAAGGCAAAGGAGGAAGAGAAGAAGAAGAAGACGAAGAAGACCGCACCGGCTTTGGATAAGCCGAAGGCCGAAAAGCCGCAGAAGGGCAAGTCTGTGCGAGGACGTTTGCCGGTGGTGCCAGTCACTGGCCCATCTCGTGTGCCGTCGTCACGGTGTTCGAATTGCCGCGCCAATACGCCACGCCGCTCGCTTCATCTGCCGGGTTCAAACCCGGAGTCCGACAACGAGGAGGCTGACCGGAACAAGATCTTGTCGTGGAACCGGGACGTTCCTGCCGTTGACCTCTGGCGATTTTCGCCGGTCGCGGGGGACGTCAGTATGCCACCGGTGGAGGACGAGATGCAGGTGGACACGTTGGTGCCGCTGGAGCGGCCGTACGACCCGTCGCAGCCCCTGAGGCCGGGGGAGAAATTGGCCATGGTGACGGTAAAGGAGGAGTTGGAGGAAGACGCGGTTGCGCTGGAGGAGCCTACACCAGCGGTGAATACCGCCGCCATCGATGCGCCGCCTCAGGCGCCCACGATTACGCCGGCAGAGGAGCCAATCGTTGCACTGGCGGAAGAGCCGGTTGAAGAGCCCGTCGTTGCGCCGGCAGAGGAGCCAGCTGAAGAGCCCGTTGATGCGCCGACTGAAGAGCCGGTTGCTGGACCATTGAACGTTGCGCCGGCCGGGGAGTTGGGATCGACCGGGGAACGTGAATGCCCGTTTGAGGGTGTCAAAAGCCGTTTGAGCTTCATTGGACCAGGTCCACCATACGCCGGAACGGGTTAGGCGCGTAAGTGGGATAGTGATGGCCGAATAGTCGTAGATAAAACGCCGGTAGAAGTTACAAAAGCCGAGGAAAGACTGTACATCCTTGACCTTTCGAGGTTCCGGCCAATCGGTAATGGCCGCGACTTTCTCCGGAGACATGGTAAAGCCATCCGGCGAAAGGATAAAAGCTAAAAACTCCGTAGTGGTTACGCCGAACTCACATTTCTTGAGTTTGCAATATAGCGAAGCGCTGCGCAAACACTTTAATACCTCCCGTACATGAGCCGTATGCTGTTTCTCGTCATCGGAGTAAACAAGTATATCGTCCAGATAGATGACGATGGTGACGTCCAGCAAATCGGCGAAGAGGTTATTGAGGAAGCGTTGAAACACCGACGGGGCGTTGGTGAGACCTTCGGGTACAACCCAGAAGTCGAATGAGCTGTACCGAGTGCAAAATGCGGTTTTCGGCTCATCGCCGGCGGCGATCCGGAGCAAGTGATATGCGTGTCGGAGATTGAGTTTCGTATAAATGCGTGCTTTTCCTGGGGCATCGAGTAAATCCGAGATCAGAGGAAGCGGATAGCTATCCTTCTTCGTAATCTGGTTGAGACCGCAGTAATCGACACAAAGCCGGAGGCTGCCATCCTTCTTTCTAGCGAAAAGAATAGGAGCCCCATGACTGGAACGAGACGGGTAAATAAAACCGGCCTTTAAGTTTTCGTCCAGGAATGTCCGAAGGGCGGCCAACTTGTTCTGCGAGAGTGAGTATACGTGGCCGACCGGTGAAGCATCGCCGCCAATGAGTTCGATCTTGAGATCATGGTGCCGATGAGGAGGCAGGTTGAAGGCTTCCTGCTCTGAAAAGACGTCGGCGAAGTCGTGATATTCCGGCGGGATACCGGCCGTGCTAAACGGCTCGGCTTCGGCCGACCAGGCAAGGACTTCGTCCGGAAGGTGAGCACGCAGTGTGAACTGCTGGGTAGATTTATCTTTGATGATGGCGCAGTACGCCACGGCGTTAACGAGAGACACCTGCGGGGCAGTGGTGAAAGGCCAGGGAAGGTCCGCGGCCGGGATAGGCTCCGGTAAAGGAGCAGGTGGGATCTCCATGGAAGGAGCAAGAGGTGGCGAAGACGTTGTCGGTGTAGGTAGGCCAGCCGGCGTATTGGGCAGATATGCCGGTATCGCCGGGGGCGCCTCGTCCGTAACCGGAGCAACCGAAACAGAATCAGGCATAATAGCCTGGGGTGTCGACACAGAAGACTCCGAAGTGTCAATGGCCCGGAATGAGATAGTAGTGTCAACCCAATTAATCAACGGATTATGGCGGGTGAGCCACGAGTATCCAAGAACCAAGTCACATGGAGAATCAAGACGGGTAACGTAGAATTCCACTAAGTGGACATCGCCGGATGGGAACCAAGTGAGCAGCCGGACCTGCTTGTTGATCACAGAAGTAGAGCCGTCGAGATACCGGAGGTTAACCGGCTGAATCGCATACAGAGTAAAAGCATTTAATTCACAGACTTTCGCAGATATAAAACAATGTGAGGAGCCGGAATCAATGAGAGTCCGTAAGCGGGAGTTGAATCCCGAGGCAATATGTGATACAACGGAAGGGAGTAAGGTTGCGCTTAACTCCGAACCGGCTTTGAGATAGGCCGAGAGGAGTGCAGAGACATCAAGAGAGACGTAAAGGGCATTAGGGGAACGAGCGGACGCGTTGAGGTGAACCTCGGTAGTCACCCCGGAGTCAACGCAACTCGGACCGGGTGAGGAGGAACCCGAGCTGCTGTCTATTTTTTTGAGTCGGGGGTGCTATCAGCGTCGCTAGTGACATTAGCGGCTTTACCGAACGCAGGCCGATCTTTCTTCTTCTTGCAATCATTGGCTTTATGGCCGGAACCTCCGCAGAACATGCAGAGACCGGCCTTCTCGCAGTGTTCACATTCCTCCGGCTTAAGCTTCCCGTCCGCGCCGAGCTTGGCGGCGTAGGGCTTCAGCGTTTGAGTATTGCCTTTGCCTTTGCCGCCGGACTTCTCCTTTCTGCCGGAGTTATTGCCGGAGGTTTTCGGAGGAGCGTTGGCATTGGAAGGAGGGGATTTGTCACCGGAGCCAGACTTTCCTTTACCCTTGCCCTTATCCCGCCGGTCGGACTTCTGTCCGCCGTCGGCGTTGCCGCCAGATGTACCGGCATTGTCAGAACGGGGGTTTTGGGCATGCTCGCGCTGTTTCTCCATTTCGCGTTGCCAGTGGCGCTGATCGATGTGTCAGGCTGCGTCCTTGCAGCCGGCTAGAGATCTATCCCAGTATTGCTGGGCCATCTCGTCTTTGATACAAGACGATAAGCCGTTGTAGAACTGAGACCGGAGGGCACGGTTATCCCAACTGGTAATCGGCGCGAGCTGGTCGAAGGAGATGATGTAGGTAGCGATTTTATTGCTGGACTTCATGCACAGGACTTTAATGCCGGCTTCGGCATCCCCGATAGAATCTTGGGGGCCGAAGTTATCGGACAACTCCCGGAGGAACAGAATGAGATTTCTGTCCCAAGCCGGTGGTGCGGAATTGTCGTAGAGATTCAGCTGGAACCACAGGGCAGCGGTCCTGCGGAGATACGACATGATGAAGAGAATACGTTCATCATCCGACAGGAAATCCTGCTGCCACTCAGCGAAATGCATATAGCACTGGTTGAGGAAGGGCTGCAGTTTCACCGGATCGGCACCGTCATAAGTGTCCGGGTTGTGGAGAAGCGAGCGAGTTGAGCGAGGAGCGGAAGACTGGTTGTTGTTGTGATTAATGAGGGCCGCAGAGAGCCCGGAAATCGTCATGAAGAGCAACTGCTCAAAGTCCGGTTGTTGTCCCGGGGGCCGGCCGGGAGGACCGGCGGGACCTCGTCGGTCACCACCGCCACCACCTCCACCTCCGCGGCCGCCTCCGCCTCCTCCTCCTCCGCTGCCTCCGCTGCCAGGTTGGCCGGGTGGTCCAGAAGGAGGCCCAGGGGGGCCCTCGGGATCGCCGTCGCCATGATCTGACGAGTCAGGGGAACTATGATGAGAAGGTTCATCACCACCCTCCGGCGGCATAGGCGAACCATGATCGGTCGGCCCGGCGCTAGAAGGACGATGTGGAGGACGGGATGCATGCCGTGAACCGTTATCGCCGGTGGGTGAAGCCTGCCGGGATATGTGAGCATACGGTATAGATTCAACATTAGGCATATCTTGGGCCCTGTCGCGCTCCAGATAAGGAGAAGCAGGGTATCGACGGGGATTGTCTGGAGTATGGGGTGAGGAAACCAGCCTGTAGGATGGAGAACGACTTAGACGATGAACGATGAGTCCAAAGACGTTAATAATTAATCTAAAGTACAAGCTGGTAGATACGGGGTTTAAATACTAAAGCCGGATCTAATTATGAATCGGGAAGTACAAAGAATATAGCAAATGGAGAACATAGCCTTGAAGCGAGTACAAGGGAACATACGGATGGGGAATGTTGCATGAGGCGTGTAGATGGGAAGCATGTGGAGATCCACGCGAAGGCGGATAAACGGGAAACGCTCAGAATACTTCATTGCATAAAAACCCGTCTTCGGCCAAAGGCCGGACGCTAGTCCGAAGACCGGCGGATTGGAGAATATGAACCAGAGGAAGTCCGGCGTAGTGGCGGAGTATGGTGATAAGCCGGGCGGTGTAATAAGCCGGTAAGCCGGATTCCGCCGAAGGAGGTACCGGGTGGTACGGGATGTAACAGTACAACGTCATGTTTTTGAGGCAACAACTGTAAATTCTGATATAACTACATAAAAACTTTTGAACTTTTCTTGTCAAGAAAACAGTCTTTCATGTTGAGGTAAAAAATCTTAGGTTAAAGTCATCTTTCGGGAAACAAAGTCTTTGCACTTTGGTGAACCTAAATGTTCTATTCTTGAACTTCATAAATTTTTGTGTTGACACAACAAATGAACCTTTGGTCTGCACCAAAACTCTTGTCAAAGTGGTGCACAAAACTCTAGGGTTAGCACAGCCACATGATTGCTTGCTGTTCATTTCTGTTACCATCATGTATTATTATAATGTATTATATGGTGCTCAATGAATATTTTTCTAGTACATCGGCATTGTTGAGGATTGTATTCAAGAAATCCCACAAAAAATGGGGTCACATGAGCATGCTGTGATGGAAAGTAGGTCGGGTTACATAAGGGACCCGACCTAGTTTAAGGCCTTTGCCTAACACAACCAACTACAACATTGATCAAATCACACTGAGTGGCTGTGCTGACCCTAGAGTTTTGTGCACCACTTCAATAAGAGTTTTGTTGCAGGCCAAAGGTTCATTTGTTGTGTCAACACAAAAGTTTATGCAAGTTCAAAAATAGAACATTTAGGTTCAACAAAATGTAAAGACTTTGTTTCCCAAAAGATGATTTTAACCAATGACTTTTTACCTCAAAAAGGAAAGACTGGGTGACTTCCCGTAAGACAAATCTGTATTTTTCAGATACTTCGCGGTGCCAATGATGGGAAGTATGGGAAGAAAAACTAATCTGTATTCATGTCAACTACCCGTAAGACACTCCGGCAACACTTTCACGGAACAATCCCGAAGGCTCCGTCAAGCAACATCATCACGCGTCACTCACATCCCGCATCATTGCACAAGCCGGTCTTGGTCAGAGGATTGCTCACAAAGACTGGTATATGGAGGTAGAAAACTCCTTCTCTCAGTCCCCTCAATACCATGCTCCTCAAAATAAAAATAAGAGAAAAAAATATGGAGGTACGCACCGCCACTTGCATGTGAATTTGGGGCAGCATAGATAGATGGATAAGCATGTTATGCTTGCCTGAGGGTGCTGAACAAAGCCAGTGGTTCGTTGATGTACGGGGGGAGAGAAGAGAGTGGAGGGAAAGGTGATATGATAATGACGCGAGCCTTGAGGCTCGCGTCGTGATCAGATATTTCCATTTTCGGTTTGTTCCAACAAATTTTGTTCTGTTCGGGGGGTCAGGACCCCCCGAACAAATACTCGAGTATACGAGGGTCAGATGGAGTGTAAGCGAGATCTAGTGCCGATGGGGTCCTGATGGGAGCGCCGGCATCCCGGCAAACAACGAAAGTATGTGATTTTACACAGATTTGTCTTACGGGAAGTCACCCACTTTCCTCAACAAGAAAAGTTCAAAAGTTTTTATGTAGTTTATATCAGAATTTACAGTTGTTGCCTCAAAAACATGATGTTGTACCCCATTTGATTAAAGTAACATGTTGACCGCCATAATACACAGCTTGGACTTCCACACAAAGCACCTAATACACCACCGTTCGTGACAGACATTTTCAAAACATTGCATCCACAAACATTCCCACAATAAAGTATCGCCAATCCCAAGAGCATTTTCTGAGATTACGTGAGAATACATTCATGTAAGGTTGCTAACAATATGATGTAAACATTCAGTCAATGTTTTCAGAACATTTTGGTCGGAAATGTCTCTCGAATGTCATCCTGACATATGTTCCACATTTTATACAACATTTCAAAGATATTAAATCAAATATTCCAGAAACATGGATCACGAATGGCGGTGTATGTTGCCTCCTTGTAATGCGTGTAGCCCCGCGCACGGTCAACGCCCTCCGCTCCATAGAAAGTCATGAAATCCGGCGCATTTTCGAGCAGCTTCCCCGCCTGGATGTGTCTCCCAACATCCGGGTGTGTGAGCCAGTTCATGCCCATGAATACACCCGCAGCTTTTCCGCTGCTGATTAGCTCCTCCGCTTCAGACGGAGTGACACCGGAGTTGACGAAGATGGGGGTCTTGGTCAGGAATGGGCTGAAGGTTTCGAGGACGTCATGCAGCGTGCCGCGCTTCTTGCCTACGTTGGATGGAGGAGGGAGAATGGATTAGGTGAGGGATTGGAATAGGATTCAGGAAAGCGGAGTGCGTACCGTCAAATTCGGGGTCTGTCCATGCGTTGTACCGCGCAAGGGTCACATATGACAACCCCAGTTTGTTGACCTCACGCAGCAGATGGCCGTAGGTGTCAATTGTGTCCTGCAGAGGCATCCCCATGTCATTGTAGCCGCCCGCTAGACAGAATAAACATTCAAAGGTTGGTCCAGCGATGAACGGAGATTTTCACGCACCAGGGCTAATTTTCACTGCGACATCGGGGCCACAAACGGCAACTAATTCTTTGAGTATTTTGAGCGTGAACCGTGTGCGGTTCTCGACGCTTCCGCCCCATTTGTCGGTGCAGTGGTTGGAGGTGGAGTCGAGGAATTGGTGGACAACGTAGCCGCTCGCTCCGTGTACTGAAATATAATATATGTAATCGGAATCGTGCAGGAAGAAATTGGGATTGAACTTACATTCAACGCCATCAAACCCAGCCGCTTTTACGTTGATAGCAGCCTGTTTGAATTGCGCGATTAACTCTTCTTATATTTCTGGCCGTAAAAGAGACGGAACCGTGTTGCTGCGTTCAAGGAAACATGAATCAGCTTGAAGTTCGGAACGCTGAGAAAGCAGCGTCGATCGTTTTGTTATAATTTACCCCGGGCCGCCAATTACCCGCCAGCAACGAGTTAGTCAACAACGGTCCTTGTTTCCTCCGACATTAGAAGTAACATTAGGAGAAATCGTAGAGTAGCCGATTCCGCCTGAAAGCCGAACCATCCATCGAATTGGGATAGCTTAGGATTTTATATTGCGAGTGGAACTTTGGAAGAACAAAAGCCGACGGACGCCGATCAATGACACCACTGTTGCCGAAACCCGAAACGCGGACGACAAATCTTTGAGCTGTCCGGGAGACCACTCAGCGTTCCTCACACTTCGTCTCGGAGACTTGTACGTTCGTCTGTGTGGCCCCCATTGTGCCCACGTGCGTGTTCCCTTTCAGCCTCGAAGTGCTTCCCGCTCTCGCTGCAATTGTCCGCCTTCGCATCCACGCCTGGCGCGGTGCACGTCAAGCACCATATATATGCCGCGAACATGAAACTGTAACTCCCCAGATATTCGACTGGACAACCCACGCTTTCTACCCTAAGGATGGTCCTCTATTAGCTGCGGAAGAAATCATAAGTGAACTTTGGTACTTCTTGGGTACATCTTAGATTGGCTTTTACACGCGACACCCTGCATTAGGGACCATCTTCAGCCGACGCGAGGGGTGAAGATGACCTCTGCAACGAAAGTCAGCCAGATCGAGCGAGTCCTCCAAACCGAGCTGCACAGCAGTTACCGCATCGACATCGCCATCGCTCCCACTTCCACCTGGTCATGCCATAACCCTTGTACCGAACCTAAAGGGTAAGCCACGCAGATCGCAGAAGGGGCCAACGTGCCAATCTCTTCTCTGCGTGTTTTAGACGCCGCGCGCAGAATTGGACGTGTACCGCGTTTGTGCGGCGAGCCTCGCTGCTCGTCTACCCGAAATATCGATCATCGACGCAGACTTCAGCTCTCCGGCCGCGTCTGCGGCGCTCCTGCGCGCGTGTGTAGCCCTCCTGACTTGTCGTCCCGACTCGCCGTGACACTCGACGCAGCCGCCGCCGAATGCGACTCCGCGCCTCAAACCCGCGTTCCCAATCGACATGCCTCAGCTGCCCACGTCTTTCCTCCCCGCATCATCCTCCTTGATTTGCCCTTATCTTGTGGCCCGTCATTCCCCCTTCACCTCCTACTCCTCCGCCTCCCTCAGTCCCCACGAGTCCCTCCAGACTGTCGCTAGCAACCCAGCACTCCCGCGCTCCGTGCAGCATTCGCCCTTGCTTGCGCCTTTCTTCCCAACCGC
The DNA here is from genome assembly GCA_014925785.1 of Mycena galopus ATCC 62051. Classification (NCBI taxonomy): domain Eukaryota; kingdom Fungi; phylum Basidiomycota; class Agaricomycetes; order Agaricales; family Mycenaceae; genus Mycena; species Mycena galopus. The sequence goes on from WIQG01000233.1 coordinate 145,068, forward strand.
GCTTTTCCTGCCTGGCGCAGTCCTCAGCGCCCGTGCTCCACATATCGTGCATCGCACACTCTGGTCATTCCTACGATGCTCCCGGGCACCTCGATGCGCGTGCACATGTCCGTGTGCGGCATCTAGTCGCTCGCGGGGGTTCCACACTTGTGTCCTCGCAAATCAAATCCGCGCCAGGAGCGAAACACCTCGACCGGTCGGATTCACGCCGTCCACTCCCGAGCTTCCGCCATCCATGATCGTCCCGTGCGCCATCGGGCTCACCTCCTCCGTCCTCTACCCAGCGTCGGTACTCCAGCCCCGGTTCCTGCGGACTTTGTCGTTCTGCCTGTGCTGGTTATTCTCACCACCTCCATGCGCATGTGTGCGTGCGTGTGCGGCATCCCCTCCCGCATGCCCGAGGTTCCGTGACTGGGTCCTAGGCCTCGCAAATCCGTGTCAGCAGCGAAAAACCTCGGCCGGTGAAATGCACGCCTTCAGCTTTCGCCATCCATGATCGTCCCGTGCGCCATCGGGCTCCCCTCCTTCGTCCTCTACCCCAGCATCGGTACTCTAGTCCCGGTCCCTGCGGACTTCGTTCTGTATGTGCTGGTCGTTCCCACCACCTCGATGCACGTGTGGCATCCCCTCGCGCGCGCGCTGTCGCCGCTACCCGTGGTTCCGCAACTGGATCCTCGTAAACCCGCACGAGTAGCAAAACACCTCGACCGGTCGGATTCACGTCTTCCGTGCTCCCTGGGGCTCTCCATGGTCCCTGTGCGCTTTCCCCCTTATGCCATCGGGCTCACCTCCTCACCTGCGCGTCGGTGGTGCAGAGACCCCAGCCTCCGCCCGCTGACTTGGAATGTGCAGCAAGCTTATTAACGTTATCATGGTCGGCGGGCAGTCCGCGTGCTTATAGGTCAGGCGGAGGACATCGAGACGAGGGACGCGCCTCTGAAAGATACGGACGGTGGAGGTGGAGCATGAGGAAGGCGGCGACGTGTCGGACATGGCAATGCTGAATCGGCCAGCGGAAAGTGATGAGAAAACCCAGAACAGCCAGAAAATGAGAAATACAGTGTCAAGACGTCGAAAGACCGTATCTAGCCAGATGTTAACTGAGGGGATATTCGACTGGACGACTTCCCGCTCTCTATCCGCTCGTCTGCCCGAAATATACATATTTTCCATCGGCCCAGACTCCAGCCCTCCGGCGCTCCTGCGGTGCGTGCGCGCAGTTGCCGTGACACTCGACGACGTTGTCGCAGCCGCTGAATGCGACTCCGCGCCTCAAACCCGTGTTCCCAGCCAACATGCATCAGCTGCTCAAGTCTTTCGTTCTCTCGTCCTCCTTGTTTTGCGCTTATCGTGTGGCCTGTCCCTTTTGTCTCCTCCTCCTTCGCCTCCTACTCCTCCATCTCCCTCAGCACCACGAGTCCCTCCGGGCTGCCGCTAGCAGCTCAGCACCCCCGCAGTCGCATCACCTCGTTTACCCTTAATTACGTCTTCCTTTCTTCCCAACCGCGCTCTTCTTACCTGGCGTGGTCCTGAGCGCCCGATCGCGTACCGCCTGCTGCAGCCATTCCCACCCTGCGCGCGTGCGTGTGCGGCATCTCCTCGCCCGCGCGCTGTCGCCGCTGCCCGCGGTTCCGCGCCTGGGTCCTCGCAAATCAAATCCGCGCCTGCAGCGAAACATCTCAACCGGTCGACTTCACGCCTTCCGCGCTCCCCAGGTCTGGGGCTCTCCATGATCCCCGTGCGCTTCCGCATCCTCCTCTCCGTCTTCATATCGGGCTCGCCTCCTCCATCCTCTACCCGCGCACCGATGGTGCAGAAACTCCAGCCTCAGCCCACTGACTTCGCTGCGCGTGCGAGCGTCCAGCATGCTCGTTCACGTTATCATGGTTGGCGGTGGTCCGCGTGTCTCAATCGCAGCGGACATCGAGACGAGGGACGCACCTCTGAAGCATACGGACGGGGGAGGTGGAGCAGAGGACACATGAAGAAAGAAAGCGGCGACGTGTCGGACATGGCAATGTTGAATCGGTCAGGGCCGGTGATGAGAAACATGAAATAAAAGAAAAGCGAGAAAATGAGAAATACAGTGTCAAGATGTCGAAAGACTGTGTCTGGCCAGATGTTAATTGAGGGGACAGTTTCCAAAGCTTTAGAGCCCTCACTAGCACTCATCGCGGCGACCTTCGGCACAATTCAGGACTTCTTCACTAGGATGACGTAATCACCCCTGAGCAATCGTCTCTTGTCTTCCAACCACTACCACCCGCTGCGTCGCCTCCTTCAGTCAAGGTAAGTAGAGCATCTTCCGTCTCTTCACGCAGCTGAGTCTCGCTTACTCTACTCGTCTTCTGCCGTGCACAGCCCGCCAAGTTCTTCCTTCAGACTTAGACTCTTGTAGCTCCCCGCCGTCCTAGACCGTTTTTTCATTCTTCCAATTCAAAGCAGAGCCTTTTCCTTCCGTCATCCGACCCCGAATCTCGTCTCGTCTTGAAGTGAGTCTCTCCTTGTTGGCCTCGAAGAGCCGGTCGAGTCACCCATCACTTACTCGCCGCTTTCAGTTTAGCCTATTACCGATGAACTACGCCATCACCTTTTCCTCCCCTAATAAGGCCGATAGAGTTCTATCGATACACAGCGAATCTTCGCCAACCCTGAATGAGGTCCGCATCGCAGCGATCACCGGTCTCGACGACACATCGTGGGATGTGGCTCAGTGGACTGACGAACCCTCCACCGTCCATCGCCCCCGCATCCCCGAGCGTCCCGCCGTTCGTAAAACAGTGTATGTAAAAATCCGCTGAGCCTGTGCACTCGAGGCTCACAATTTACTGGTTTCCAGTTTACGCGAGACACTCGAACAGAAGGAAGGACTTGGCCGACAAGTTCTGCAAAACCAAACCGACATCCGTCAGTTAAAAGAGTCGGTTTCGATGCTCGTGAACGAGCTTTCAACGGTCCAATCTGGCTTAATCGAGCTTACCGCAAAGAACGTATATACGAGCGATGTCGTGGAGCTCCACGAATGTTTTGACCTCTGCCTTCAAGGTACGGAGTCCCCTCCATTATGACTCGGAAACTGAGCAGGCATTAGGCTTCTCTGATGTGATCTTTGACACACATTCGCAGCTCCCCGGTCGTCTGACCGATAAGGAAAAGGCTCGCATGAAGCAATACAAATCAGACTGTTCTCTCTGCATTTCTGATCTGTGCTTAAATCTTGATCAGTCACCTACATTCTCTCGCCTGCGCCCGCCTCCCTCCCTCAAGATGTTATCGCCCTGCGAGCCAAAGCACTAAAGCTGCTGACTCCACCGCAGCGCGAGCTGTGTGAATTCCTCTACAAGCATTGGAAAGCGGGACGGGCGCAACGCAATGCCCAGCAACACGAGCGCCCCGACAGGCAAACCGCCCTTGAACGTCTAGAGGGAGCAGGGCTCGACTTGGATGGCCTGAGAATCCTGAAAGAGTTCCTCGACACGAACCCGGCTCGGCTGCCTGGTTGGGGAGAGAACCCGGCGGATGTCCATCTCCGTCGTCTTTTTGCTGCTACCGGTACTTATGAAACGGTTGCAGTGCTGCGACAGAAGCTGGAGAAGCTGCGTGCTGGAAGGGCGGTGACTGAAAAACTCTGGGGACAGCATGCACAGCAACAGGCGTAAGGGTGGAGGCGGAGGCGGTCCCGCTTACATGTTTGTATTATGATGACCGGTATGTAGGAGCATCGTAGATAGTATTGTAGTACCAAAACCAAACTAATTGAATCAGATCTTTCATCTGCAACAATGCCGAGATGTGGGTTGCGAACATGCAGGGAAGGAAAGTACCACCTCTGCGCGGCGAGGATGGCGCCGTCGGTCATGACGCGGCGCGGCGCGTGACGCCGCTGCCGCAGAGGTACGCGGTCATGTCGAGCTTCTTTGGGTCTGGGCATACGGCCGGGGCGGCGGCGACGCGGGGTGCAGAGGGCTTGGTCTTTGTCGTGCGTGAGGCGGCGCGGGGGATGGGCACGGAGGGGGCTGAGCACGGTGTGACCTTGTCCTGCGAGCGCGTGAAGGGGGGCGGTACGCGCCTGCGCCCGCGACAGGGAGCGTCGTCGCCTTCGAGGAGGATTTGGATTTGAGGGGCGTGGTGGACCTGGGCGCGGAGTCGGCAGACGTCAGCGAGTCGGTGGAATAGGAGGTGAATTTCGAAGACGCGCGGTTGAGGCGCGGAGTTGCAGCAGTCCGAGTCATCCGAGTCGGACGTAGACGACGAGTCTGAGGCGGATATAGAGAGGGGCGAGAAGGCCGTCAGGCACAGGATGTGGTCGCCATTGCGGTGGCGGCAATAGTCTCCTCGCGCTCGCGCTGGTGGGGAAGTCGTTTGGCTGCAGGAGGGGATCCGACAGCCCGGCGCGCGATACGTAGCTGGGGAACTCGAAGACGCTGCCCTGCGTCTCTGAATCCTCCTCGCTCCATTCGGATTTTACGGGCCTTGACGTCGGACGAAGCCGGGGCCGTATCCGAGTCACCAGCACAGCGCCGTTAGACGCACGGGCGTCAACGCGTATGTCACGCAGGACGCGTCGAGGAGGAGACGGCGGTGGGCGGATGCACCGCTGGCCCGAGAGAGAAGGGGGGCGCGACGACGTGCGGGACGGCGGAGTGGTGGATCGGCCGGCGATGGAAAAAATTTGGAGTCAGTCTGAGGGGGAAAAGTCAGAAAGGAGACGGTATCAGAAGAGAAAATATCGTACGAAACGTGAAAGTCGTTGAAGAGCTTGGGTGAGAGATACAGACAGACGAGGGCGGGGACCGTGCAGAGATGCGACTTCGGTGTCGGAGATCTAGCAACGCGACTTTAGTGTCGGACGCCCGGTGCGGAGGAGGAGAGTGGATGCGGAATCGTGTCGGGCGAGGATGCTCAGACGTAGCCAGCAACGAAAGATGGAAGTTGATACAATTATTTAGATATAGAGGAAAGTACAGTACGTGCTACAGACGAGATGCTACAAGGGACGAGAGTCAGAGTCAGGGTTGGATGGAGGGAAGTTCAGAGCGCGTGAGTGCGTAATGCGTGATTTTTCGTGGGTGGGGTGTCGGCGTTCGTATGTATGTATAGGTGGGAAGCACAGAGGTGGGGAAGCAGATGCCAGAGACTCGGAGACGGGAGCATGAAGCAGGAGGCAGCAAGCAAGAGGCATGCAAGGAGACTACGACCGCCGCGCGCCGAGCATGACGCCGCCAGTCATGACGCGCGTGACGCCGCCGGCGTAGAGGTAGGCGGTGGTGTCGACCTTCTTTGGGTTTGGGCGCACGGCCACGGTGGGTTTCGTCTTCGTCGGGCGTGCGGCGGCGCGGGGGGTGGGCACGGCGGGGGCGGGGCGCGGGGTGGCCTTTTCCTGCGAGCGGGCGAAGGGGTGGCGGTAAGCGCCTGCGCTGACTACAGGGAGCGCCGTCTTCGGGGAGGATTTGAGGGGCGTGGTGGGCGCGGAGCCGGCCGACGTGAGCGAGTCGGTGGAGTAGGAGGTAAATTTCGACGAGGCGGACGAGGCAGAAGAGGAGAAATCGGAGTCGCAGTAGTCTGAGTCCGAGTCATCCGAGTCGGACGACGAGTCCAAGGCAGATAAGGAGTTGGAGAGAGGCGATGGGGAGAGGGACGAGAGGGCCGGCAGGCTCGGGAAGCGGATGGCAATGGGCTCCATGGCGGCGGCGGCATCCGACTGCTCACGCTCGCGGCGCATCCCGCGCACGCGCGCGGAGAGGAGCATCGCACGCAGACGCGCGCCGGTGGTAAAGTCGAGGGTATTCGATAACGCGACCTTTGCGTGGACGCGCGATACGGCGATGGGGACGACGCTGCCCTGCTGCTCCTCGCTCCAGATGTCTTTTACGGGCTGGCCAGCGCCGAGACGAGCCTTGACGAAGCCGGGGCCGTAAACCAGAAGTATCTCGGTGGTGGCGAAGGACGCGAACCACGCAGCCCAAGGGATGCCCGCGCCGATGGATGCGGCGAGGAGGGGCGCGGGGGGCGCAGCGGCGGTCAACGTATATGTCGCGGACGGCACAGACGCGAGAGACGCGCCGAGGATAAGTTGCGCAGAGGAGACGGCGGTGGGAGCGAATGCACCGCTGGAGAGCAGGGGGCGCGTGAGGAAAGCGACGACGTGCAGGATGGCGGAGGACATGGTGGATCGGCCGGCGATGAAGAAAATTCGAGTCTGGAAGCAAAAAAGTCAGAAGGGAAAGGAAATAAAATGAGAGTACTCACTAAAGTGCGAAACGTAAAGGTCGTTGAAGAGCTGAGCAGGAGATACAGACGAGAGGACCGTGCAGAGAGTTTCGGAGAACAGAGAGGGATCGTGGAACAGACGTGAAAAGCTTGGAGGGAGACCGGGAGTCTTATCCTTCAAGCCGTTCATTCTCGCGTACTTATACCTTCCGCATTGCAAAGAACAATGCGAGCGCGTCCGCCGCCCATTCTTCCGCTTTGGCGCGCACAATGCAGGCGGCATCCGCATTTAGCCATGCCACACAAAGACAAGCACCATCCCAGCTTGTCACCAACACCTATTGCCGTGTATTCTGCTGGCTTGGCCTCGGGTTCTTCTGTTAGCCAGCTTTCGTCTTCTGAAATTTCTATCGTATCACTGGCAACGCCTTTCAAATCTGACAAATCGTCGGGGTCTCGCGTTTTGGACTTTGTCCCTCAAGCATCTATATTTGTTTTCGGCGGTCGATCCAGCTTCTTCACGCCCAACCAACTCTTTGCTTGATGCCAGACTGCTATTTTTTGCTGCCACGGATACGCATTAACTCTTTCTTTCAATAATTCACCCTTTGCGCAATGTGTTATCCTGAGCAGCCTGTCGCGTCTATATATATCGGTCTCTCTGTCCTGTGCACATTTAGTGCAATACTATAAAACATACTTATGTCCCTGACGAGCAGCCGTCGCTTGACCATGATTGACTGACGTGGCTTTTTCCTCTTCCTCGGTCCACCCCTTCCTTGAGTTCTCCACCCTGCTGTGAATCTCTCACATCTCTCTGCGACTCGTTCCTCCTGGCCTCCTGTACATTTACTGCAATACAAGAAAACATATACGACCGGTCGAGACTGACGTGGGTTTTCGCGTCGAGTACCTAGCATCCTCTCCCTCGGCCCACACCTTCCTTTCCTTTCCTCTATCCGTTCTACTGCGGATCCCCGCTGCCTTCGCCTTTACAATCACTAAACACAGTCCCGGCGTACTCTGAATTCTCCGCACACGCAAGCCGCACCCCGCCTTGTCCTTGCACTTCCAGATTGATCTCCCTGGCAGGGGGAGGATACGGCCGACATCCATCTCCGGCGTCTGTTTGCAGCCAACGGGACGTATGAAAAGGCTGCGGTGGGGCGGGGGCAGCTAGAGAAGATGCGGGCTGGTAGGGTGGTCGTTGAGGAATCAAGGCTGCGCTTGGAGGGGCAGTAGCAGGCCTAGGGACTCGGGAGAGAGGCCCTTTAAAATTTCCTATGGAGTCGGAAGAAGCACTTTAGATAGTACAGTATGGTTGTATCAAAAAAAAGAGTATCATTGAATCGCACCAATTGCCTTGAAGATGCTTCGTCTATTGCAATTCGACCCGATGGTGCCATCACTACTGAAGCGGCCGGTGTCGAACACTATTTCTCTGGCATTCTCAGCTAAGTAAGCATACTCAGTTCAATTCTTTGCTCCCGTTTGCTCCCGGCTAATCGAACTTGAACCTTTTTGAGCGCAATTTCCGGGAAATAGACACTTAGGCTAAGTACTTATCATATGTCTTCGAACCCACTCGGTCTGCATATATCGCCTCAGATTCTTCGTTGCAAACGATATTTATGTTGATTGTTGCTCAAACGTTGAATGTATCAACACTCGGTACCAGGATTAAATTACTCCTTATCTCTTATTTCGATTGAATCGGAGTTGAACACCAAGTTGAACTGGCACGTGTACATCATCATGCTTGCGCAAACATTCATCGGGTCCGTGCGCGCAGCCCCCGTATAAAAGCGGCTCCTCCTCATCTATGCAACTCATACTTACCTTGATGGCACAGGCCCCTTCACCTCCCTGGGTCTGTGGGCCGTGGAATCACTCCATAGCACGGCGACCCTGTCCATACAGAGTGCGCCTGCGGCTTGTATGTGCTTAGGTGCATGCACCGTCTCAATATTTTCCTGTTCCACCACGGCCACTCGGCTGGGTGGACCATTTTTTTTCGTCTCTCCGCGCTGCTAACCCTAACCTTAATTACATTGAAATAAATTGCTTTGACCATTTAGTCTGTGACTGTTCGAATCAATGTTGCGCTCTTTTCTTGGAGTTTTGTATCTTCTTTACTCTTTGCAACAAGTCATGTGCGCACTCCATTTATTTGCCCAGTTCGAGAATGTTCATGAGTCTGAGCTCGCGCCTACCTATCCGAAGAAGAATGGAACTCTAGCTCAAATTTAAGAAGAGGGATGTAATACGGGTGGTGGACTAGCTTGACTGATTCCGAGCCCCACTTAATATGTTTCTGGTCGAAGTGAAGGAGACGGATGAGCTGAACCCTTTCTTCCGAAAATGGTGGTGCCAATAAAGATATAATATTTTGTATTGAAGATCTATGGTGGTACACAGCTTGGATTTCCACGCAAAGCACCTAATATGTCGCCTCCTTGTAATCCGTGTAGCCCCGCGCACGGTCAACGCCCTCCGCTCCATAGAAAGTCATGAAATCCGGCGCATTTTCGAGCGGCTTCCCTGCCTTGATACGTCTCCCAACATCCGGGTGTGTGAGCCAGTTCATGCCCATGAATACACCCGCGGCTTTTCCGCTGCTGATTAGCTCCTCTGCTTCAGAGGGAGTGACACCGGAGTTGACAAAGATACAGGTATTGGTCAGGAATGGGCTGAAGGTTTCGACGACATCGTGCGGTGTGCCGCGCTTCTTGCCTACATTGGATGGAGGAGGGAGGATGGAGGATGGATTAGGTGAGGGATAATAGGATTCAGGAAAGCAGAGTGCGCACCGTTAAATTCGGGGTCTGTCCATGCGTTATACCGCGTGAGGGTCACATATGACAACCCCAGTTTGTTGACCTCGCGCAGCAGATGGCTGTAGGTGTCAATCGTGTCCTGCAGAGGCATCCCCATGTCATTGTAGCTGCCCGCTGAATTGAATAACAAACATTCAGACGTTGAACCATAAATAAATGTGAACGGAGATTATCACACACCAGGGCTAATTTTCACTGCCACATCGGGGCCCCAAATGGCAACTAATTCTTTGAGGATTTCGAGCGTGAACCATGTGCGGTTCTCGACGCTTCCGCCTCATTTGTCGGTGCGGTGGTTGGAGGAGGAGTCAAGGAATTGGTGAACGACGTAGCCGTTCGCTGCGTGCACTGAAATATAATATAAGTAAATGTGCAGAAAGAAGTCGGGATTCAGCTTACATTCAATGCCATCGAAACCAGCCGCTTTTGCGCTGATAGCAGCCTGCTTGAATTGCGCGATTAATACGGTGGGGTCGGCAATTTCGGTGGGCTGATAAAAAATTGTGTTGAGAAGCCGGATGAGATTGAAAGAGGTGATTCGTACTGTAACATATCCCGGCTCTCCAGAAATAAAGCGGAATTTTCCGCCGCGGGCAGAAATTGCAGAGGGTCCGTATACCGGCTGGGCTCGCGAGTCAGGTGCACCTCAAGCATTTCAACACGACTCAGATAACTCACCACACCGGCCTTGATCTGCTGGGGAGCCTCAGGGTGGTTGAGGCGGCCCACTAACCATGGTAATGAGGAACCAGGACAATTGAACTGAAGATCCGACTCACGGTGCCGGAGCTAACGTCGGTTTATCAGCTTTTGTTCTTATAATATAAATTTCCGGCAACAAACCTGAGCATAGATTTTACTTCCGGCCTCATGAACGGCATCGGTAATCTTCTTCCAGCCATTTATATGAGCTTCTTCCCAGATTCCAGGAGCTTCAGGCCATTCGGACCTTAATAGCTGTCAGTCAATGTCGAAAATCCCAAAGGATGAAACCTTGAACTACCCTTGATGCGTGATAAGGAGGCCTTCCGTAACAATCAAGCCCGCACCACCCTTGGCACGTTGAACGTAGTATTTCAGCATGATGTCGTTTTGGCACAGTTGCGGTGGCCCAGTTGCGGGTCAGAGCAGACATCCTTGCATACACTGGTAAGCACAAATAATAATAATACAAGGTCTAGTCGAAAGTACCAAGTCTGTTTGGGATGGTTGTACTCCCGAGCTTCAAAGTGTTGAATAGGGCAGACATTCAACTGAAGATGTTGTTTGGGATGGTGTTCAAGTGGGGGAAGTAAGTTGGTAGATAGGTTCGTCCTCATTTATTTTGTCTCTTCTTATATTTCTGGCCGTAAAAGAGATGGAACCGTGTTGCTGCGTTCAAAGAAATATGAATCAGCTTGAAATTCGGAATCGGAACGCTGAGAAAGCAGTATTGATCGTTTAGTATAATTTACCCGCCAGCAACGTCCGACGTATTCAACAACAGTCCTTGTTTCCTCCGACCTTGGAGGTACCATGAGCAGGGGAAGTAGTAGAGTAACCGATTCCACCTGAAAGCCGAACCATCCTCATCCATCGACTTGGGATAGCCCAGGATTTTATTTTGTGAGTGGAGGCGGTTGCCGACGGGACGCCGATCAATGACACCGTTGCCGAAACCCGACATCAGGAAAACCATCCAATGGTAATATCCCTGGATTGGACTGAACTTGACGGTAATCTGACCGAATATGGATGGATATGGTCGGTTTCCTCCATTAGGGTTCTAGCAACCCCCCCAATTAAATTACCACTAATTTCAGTCCAGCTTAGGCCCCTTGTACCATCACTTCTCGCTCTTACCTGAACCTTACTGGATCACCGTCCCTGATTTTTGATATTTCCTTGACATTTGACCAGAAAGAAACGGTGGAAACTACAATTTTATTGGGACGCAGAATACAATACAATACAGCAATCTATGTATAATCAAGACCTATGTATGTAGACAATGGAGACCCTGTCGACCGAGTGGTCTAGCACACCGAGCAAACAAGCGAGTGAGCTCGGCGACATGGTGGAGACACGGCATGGAGGGGGAAGTGGACGGGGGACTGGATTCGGCACGGTGCACCAGCAGTACCAGAACGCGGCAGTGCACCTTGTCGGCGGTCGCTGCGCAAGCCAACTTGTGCGCGTTCCGGGCTTTCGAAATGCGCGGCATGCTGCGGACTCGACGCACGGCTGTCAACATCGTGACGACAAACTAGTGCGAGCGTCCGGACACGCAGCGCGTCATTGAATGTGCACCGGGTGCGCGCCTCGTGTTGTCCCGCAGATCGTGGTGTGGCATCGGCGCTAACAGGCAAAGCGTGAGGGGATGCAGGCGAGGGGGAAAAGCGCGGAATTGCGCACCTGTACGGACATGAGCCTCAGATCACTGCCCCGACCCGCTTGCTTGCCTAGTCGGCAAAGTCAGAGCACGGACTTGACGCTGGTGGATTTTTGCTTACCGTCACGTCGGAGGAGTGAGCTCTGCAACATGGCAGATCCGGCGGTCTACGGGGTAGACGCAATGGAGGTAGAGGCAGCGGTGGACGATTGGGCACGGTGACGCCGACGCTGACAGCGCAGTGGCGTAAGCAGTGGCCGAGTGCTGCGTGCCAAGTCGTCGTCCCTCCATGAGAACATACAGGCAGATATACCGAGAGCAAAAAACTGTGAGTCATTCAATGGGGTAAGCTGGCCAATTTTTTTTTTTCCTTACCGTTAAATCGGAGTGTTCTTGCGGGCGCGCTTTCGGGCGAACGACAGCACTGTGTGACGCTGACGGCAGCAGCGCACCGGCAAAGCGTCACCAAGGGGAAAATAACGCCATAGAACCGGAACTCGTTGTGCAGTGCTGCGGCATTATTAGTCTACAGATCAAAGAAAATTAAGAGACGGGCTGACTGATGATCCACGGGCTCGGTGTCTGCGTGCATCCAAATTCGCCGAGGGGCGGTAGCGAGGATGGCGTGTCCAGGGAAAAATAGCTGGATGCCGAGGTCAGTCAAACTGACCTGGAAATGGGTGTCACGTATGTACAGACTGACACCCATGGCCTATAGATATGGCAGTCAGGCCGAGAGCTACAACAACATCAGAACCGAACCAAAACCCAAAGAATAAGGACTACACGCACTCATCTATAGCAGCGGTATCAAAGACAACTCAAAGTTCTGTGACAGCATTTTTTTGTGAGTGCACAGAAATGGGCTAGCAAATGGGCGAATGGTACGGGTGGTCGAGTGAGGGTGCAGGACCAGTCATTTGGAAGCTTTGACTTGCAAGGAGAGAAGAGGGGGACGTGAAAGCACTCAGATGTGGAGGAAGGAAAATACGTGTCAGTGACTGGTCACAAAACATCACACATAATGATCCTTGATTACCGATCAACATTCGGCTGTATAGCTCCGACTCGGCTTTTAGCGGGCTTTGAAAGACTTGACCATTTCTCTGACTCTATCCCGATAACCCTGCAATAAGTATAATCCACCACTCCCCAAAAAAAGGGAGACCGCACACTTGGTGGTAAAGTGTTATTGCCATTCCCAACCTCGTTGCAGTCTTCGGTTGCTTCTGAAATTTCTCTCCTCAGGAACGAGGATAGCGCGGAAATGTTGTGAATACGGTCAAAATTATCACCACTATCCCGAGCTAGCCCTCTTTTTTGATGGAGAACCAAATTAGGGGGAAGTTTGTGGGTAATTAGGAAAGGGTGATTTTCCTGATGGAAACTCACTGGATTACGAATCTTGACCAGACCGTTTCAAACCTGTCCGGGAGACCACTCAGCGCTCCTCACATTTCGTCTGCGTGATGCGTGTGTTCCTTTTTCGACATGCCCCACCCTCGAAGTGCTTCCCGCTCTCGCTACAATTGTCCCCTTCGGGTCACGCCTGGTGCGGCGCGCGCGTCTATATACCCCGAGCACGAAACTGTAACTCCCGGATATTCGCCTGGACAACCCACGCTTTCTACCCTGAGGATGATCCTGTATTAGCTGTGGAAGAAATCTTAAGTGAACTTCTTGGGTACATCTTATATTGGCTGACACTCTGGTTGACTTTTGTTGCAGAGGCCATCTTCACCCCTCGCCTCGGCTGAAGATCGGTCCCCAATGCAGAGCGAGCGAGTCCTCCAAACCGAGCTGCACGGCAGTCGCCGTCGCCGTCGCCATCGCTCCCACTTCTGCCTGGTCATGCCATAACACTCGTACCGAACTCAAGGGGGGGGTCGTGCGTAAGCCACGCAGATCGCAGAAGGGACCAACGTGCCAATATCTTCTCTTCGTGTTTTAGACGCCGCGCGCAGAATTGAACGTGTACCGCGTTTGTACGGCGAGCCTCGCTGCTCGTCTACCCGAAATATTGTCCATTGACGCAGACTTCAGCCCTCCGGCCGCGTCTGCGGCGCTCCTGCGCACGTGTGCAGCCCTCCTGACTCGTTGTCCTGACTCGCCGTGACACTCGACGCAGCTGCCGCCGAATGCGACTCCGCGCCTCAAACCCGCGTTCCCAATCGACATGCCCCAGCTTCCCACGTCTTTCGTCCCCACATCCTCCTCCTTGATTTCCCCTTATCTTGTGGTCTTCGCCTCCTACTCCTCCGCCTCCCTCAGTCCCCACGAGTCCCTCTAGACTGTTGCTAGCAGCTCAGCACCCCCGCGGTCGATGCAGCCCTACCTCGTTCGTCCATTCTTGCGTCTTTCTTCCCAACCGCGCTTTTCTTGCCTGGAGCTGTCCCCAGTGCCCGTGCCCCACATATCGTGCAGCACAGACTCTGGTCATTCTTATGATGCTCCTGGGCGTGTGCGTATCCGTGTGCCGTATCTCCTCGCTCGCGACGGTTCCGCGACTGGGTGCTCGCAAATCAAATCTGCGCTAGGAGCGAAACACCTCGACCGGTTGGATTTACTCCTTCGGCTCTCCCGAGCTTCCGCCATCCATGATCCTCCTCCCCGCAATTGGGCGCACCTCCTCTACCTTAAACCCTATACTCCAGCGCCGGTCCCTGTGGACTTCGTTTTGCGTCATTACCACCACGCTCCCGGGGTCCTCGAAGTGCGCGTGTGTGTGCAGTATCCCCTCACGTGCCCGCCGTCACCGCTGCCCGAGCTTCTTCTGCCCGCGGTTCCGCGACTGGGTCCTCGCAAATTAAATCCGCGCCAGCAGCGTAAAACCTTGACCGGCCAAATTCACGCCGTCTGCGCTCCCGAGTTTCTGTCATCCATGATCGTCCCGTACGCCATCGGGCTCACCTCCATTCTCTTCCTCAACGTCGGTGCAACCCCGGTCCCTGCGGACTTGTCTGCACGGCGATGCATCAAGCTCGTTATCATGGTCGGCGTGCGGTCCGCGTGCCATAGGTCGCAGCGGACATCGAGAGGAGGGACGCACCTGTGAAGGATACTGACGGCGTGACGGGGGAGGTGTGTCGGACATAGTTGTGCTGAGTTGGCCGGGGTATGGGCAATGGAAAATATTTCTTTGAAAGAAAAGCGAGAAAATATGAAATAAGGAAGTCGGTATCTGGCCCTGTAAAGATGCTTCTCCTTCATCGCGGCGTAGCCTTCAGCACTCCTCGGTCCAATTCAAAGATTTCACAAGGATGACGTGATCACCTCTGAGCAACCGTCGTCTCTTGTCCTCAACCACCACCGCTCACGTTATGTTGCCTCCTTCAATTAAGGTAGAGCATCTTTTGTATCTTCACGCAGCTGACTCTCGCTTACTCCTGTCGTCTTCCGCCGTTAAGGCTCCAACCGTTTAGTTTTCGTTTACGAGGGCCCGTAAACAAAACGGTAAACGGTTCGAAAACGTTTACAAACGTTTAAAAATGATAGATTTAAGTCCAATAAATTTGATAGACTGTATCATTGTAGGTTTAAATAATACTATATAGTTTACGACTGTCTTGACTTGAATGACCCAGCCTTGATCCACATCTTCGTAAGCATGGCTTTCATGGTTGTATCAGTATGCATGGAGGCGCGGGTTTCACGGCAGAGGTGTTGCGATTTTGAAAAGAGTTGCTCAATAGATACATTGGTGCCTGGAATGGCGAAGAAGTTGCGCGCCAATGCGGCGATGACAGGAAAGTCGCGCTCATGTATCTAAAGACCACATCATTAGCAAAAACAGGTAAAATAAGCATGCCATACCTTCCACCACGCCAAAGGTGTGTTGAGCTCACCAGACCCATATTATTGCTGCATCATAAAATCACTTGAATTCAGGCTCCGGCGGGAGCACATTATTGGCCGGAAGGACAACATCCACCATGCACGCAGTATGGAGGAAAGATTTCGCGGTTGTTGTGGGCTTCAAGTGGGGTGGTTGATTAGTTGGAGGTAAATCCTGAACCTTCGCATCCACAGCTTTCTTGTAGGTGTCGAAGACGAATTCAAATAAGATGCGTGCATGTTCTGCACGCTCCAAGCCAATTTTCCGGAACCAAGGCCCGGATGTAGCACTTGGAAATTTCTTCAGAAGTTGTTACACACTGAAGGAATTGACGGACAAGACGGTCGGACTCCGATTCGGAGACGAGCAGTGGAATTATCAGGTGATAAATATCCGTGCCATCACTAGGACCAGGCGGAATAATGACTCGTGTAACTTACGTGTACAACCGTCCCCGCAATTCTCAACCAAACCGTTTAAACCGTTTTTTTACCTTTTTTTTACCTTTTACAGGGGTCCGTAAACAAAACGGATTATTAATCCGTTTACAAACATTTAGAAACGTTTAAAAACGAAAAAGGTTGGAGCCTTATCCGCCGTGCACAGCCCGCCAAGTTCTTCCTTCATCAGCTTTCAAGTTACCTATACTCTTGTAGGTCGCTCGCCGCCCTCCTCGCCGTTCCTTCATCCCCTCCAATTCAAGAGACTCCTTCCCGTATGCAACTCCGCCTCTCGCCTTCTCGTGCAGTTAGTCTCTCCTATTGGCATTGAAGAGCTGGTCAAGTCACCTGGCACCGCTTACTCGCTGCCCTCAGTCTCGCCCTCTACGATGACCTACGCAATCCCCATTTCCTCGCCCAACAAGGCTGATAGAATTCTGTCGATAGAAGGCAAATCCACGCCAACCATCAGTGCGGTCCGCATCGCAGCCATCACGAGTCTCGACGACACGTTTTGGGATGTGGCCCAGTGGACTGAGGAGGCCTCCACCGTCCAGCGGCCCCGCACCCTCGAGCGTCCTGCAGTTCGCAAAACAGTGTATGTAAAAATCCGCCGAGCCTGAGGTCTCTGTGCACTCGAGGCTCACAATTTACGGCTCTCCAGATTACGTGAGATGTTGGCGGAGACCGAGGCACTTTCCCGCCAGATACTTCAGATCCGGGCTGATGTCCAGTCGTTGCAAGAAGGGCGCGAACAAGACCGGGAGGAGCTCTCCGCACTTAAAGCGAAGTTTATTGAGGAAAGTGAGGAGAAACTGCGCGAAAGGGATGTTGTAGAATTGCACGAGTCTCTGGACAGGTGCTTGCAGGGTATGGAGTCTCCTCTATTATGACTCGGAAACTGAGCAGGCATTAGGATTCTCGGATGTGATATTTGATACCCGCTCGCAGCTCCCCGGTCGTCTGACCGATCAGGAAAAAGCTCGCATGAAGCAGTACAAATCAGACTACCGTGCATGTTATCTCTAGATTTCTAATCTATGCTTAATTCTTGATCAGTTACATATATCCTCTCGCCTGCGCCCGCCACCACTCCTCCAGATGTTGTCGCCCTCCGAGCAAAAGCACTCAAGTTGCTGACTCCACCGCAGCTCAAGCTGTGCAGATTTCTATATGAACAATGGAAGGCTGGACAAGTCCAGCGAAACACCCAGCAACACGAGCAACCCGACCGCGAAACCGCCCTTGAGCGTCTAGAGGAGGCAGGAGTCGACTCGGAAGGTCTTGCAGTATTGAGAGACTTTCTCCACACGAACCCGGCTCGACTCCCTGGCTCGGGAGAGAACGCTTCCGACATCCATCTCCGTCTTTTTGCGCCTAGTGGAACTTATAAAAAGGTCGCGGTATTGAGGGGGGAACTGGAGAAGCTGTGGGCTGGGCGGGCGGTTGGGAAGAGTCAGCAGGCTTAAGGAGGTCGTGCTTTTATTTTTTAACTCTTTGCGTTATGATAATTCGTGAATAGTTAGACTGTCTGTAGACAGTGTAGTGTCATAGAAATGTTTGTATCCATACAGATCCATACCAAATCAATTGTCTTCAAGCTGGAGATCCTCCATCTGCGACAAGACTGACATATGCATGATGTGAGTAGCAACTCCGGTGTTGGACGCCCAGTGCGGAGCATTCAGAATCGTGTCGAGCGAGGCTGCTCAGAATTAGAATCAAGCTGGCAAAGATAGATGGATGGATGCTGATATGGTACTGATACAAATTATTTATACGTATGCCTACCGAGGAAAGAACAGGGCAGGGACAGTACGAGGGCTACAGAGGAAGAAGGAATAGGAATGCTAGGGCCGGAGGAGGGAGATTCGATATTCGGAGCGCGTGAGTGATTTCGAAGTCTCTTTCGAAGTTTGTGGGCGGGGTGCGTAGGTTTTCGTACAGCGGAAAGGATAGAGCTTCGGAGGCGAGAAAGAAGAGACTTGGAGGTGGACAAGCGGAGTCTTGGGGGCGGGAGCGGTAGTAGAAACAGTATCAAGGAAGAAACCTGCGACTACAACTATCACTGTGTTCCAGCCCCCTGTAGACGGAGAGTACGTCTACGCCCGTAGATGAAGGGCTAGACAGACCCATTGTCTACCTGTGTCCACGAGACATAGACACAATTGATCTACATATGTTGCGGCTCTAGGCTTAAGTGAGACATGATTGTAGCCAAAGAGTTAAGGTAGGCCCCATCCACCCTCGACGAACGTCACGTGAACGCCACGTGAGGTTTCCTTTTTCAGAACGGTTGTATAGATTCATGAATATAGTTAATTCCATTGAGTTCTGGTTAAATTCCCGACCAGATTGTAGACATGGATAGTATATATTGCTACACAAAATATTGTGGCTTCATAAGGTTGTGGAGGGCTAGAATTAAGCCATGAGTGTGACATGCTCACAAATGATGCTGGAAGTGATGCCATTGATGGTATGAGAAGGGCCAAATCCTTGGCTTAATTCTTGCCCTCCACAACCTCATTAAGCCCCAACTTTTTTTCAGGCAATATATATGATTCATACCTACAATCTGGTTGAGGGGATTTGGTCAGAAGTGAATGGAATTAATTATATTCATGAATCTACAACACTTCTGAAAAAGGAAACCTCACATGGCATGCACGTGATGTTCGTCGAGGGTGGATGGGGCCTGCCTTATGTTTTTGTTCGAGAGAAAGTCACAGGCGTGACAGCTCTGCTTTCGTCCCGCCAAATTGTTGCTGCCGACCGTCCTCAAAAGTTCTTCAAGAGCAGAGCGCTGAGTCGCCGGCTTCTTTTTCTTTTCCCACCCACCCTCACCATTCTTTCTCTCTCTTCAGGTCAATATTTGGTTTTAATTTTTATCTCAACAATCCTTGTCTTGAATTTCTTAGCAGCCTCTAGACTCGGATGTACCTACGTACCTACATATCTGTAGGCACTTACCTATAGCACATACTCTGTACAAACGAAACCCTGTAGATCTGGGAGACCCTCCCTCCCTCCCAGCTCTCCGTGTGGTTCTTGTTCTAGGTCTATAGTTTCAGGACATGGATGGAAAGCTCAGGCTCTGTGCTGGGGGCTCGGCTTTCACCCAAACCTGCTAGCTACAAGCATACATTCGCTGAGATTCCCTTCAGGGCTATGTATGTCTTACTCGCCCAGTGACGGAAGCAACACGCAAAAACCTACATGATGGGTCTAGTCACTTACATCAATGTACACACACATGTCAATCAACGTAGGCACACGTAGGCGGATCAATTGATGGTCAGGGTTTATCTGGTAAGCTTTTATGGAGAGCTCAACTAGCATGCCAACAAATGCTTCCAATTAGTCAAGGAGGGTCCGGGCTGACCTATGCCATCTCCTTCTTTATAAAATTACGCTGTCTGTACGCTGTCTTAACAGCAAGATACAAAATACCGGGGCAGGAACCAGATCCGATGACTATTTTTTTGCAAGCCCGTGTCCTTGAGCCAGGAGAGTTTGAACCAAAGATTGAAATGGTAATGAGAACTGTGTCTGATGATGGGCCTCAGCAACTTCTACTTGATATATCTTTCGACAATTCAAACATACCATTGACATTTCTACTGCTCTATTAGGTGGAGTGCTTTTCATATTACAAAATACTCACAAAGAAATGTTCCTCTTCTTATTTGCTCATCCTCCGATTTTTTGCTCTGAGCACTGATAGTGGAACGACAAAAATCAGAAAACAATATGCTTGATCCGAAATTTCAGTTATCATGTTCGGTATTTGCAGGTCTGAATGAAAGAATCAGCCAAGTCAAATTTATGAAGGTTTTAAACAATCCTGCCACATTTGAACCTGGTCAACAATGCAGTATTGTTGAAATAGATACTGAAATTGATGTGATGTTCAAATGCCCCGGAATTCTATTATCTAAAGGCTCACAACACCTCTTCTCCAAAATTATACGAAGCTTGAAGCCAAAGCAGTACCAGAAAACCACCTTCACAAACCTCGATCACATACACTGTTCAATTGCAGAATTTTCCAAATACACACCAAGTGACAAGATGATTTGGAAGTCTATTCGTGCACCCTTATTTCAAAGGTTGTCACGTGAGTTCTTCTGGAAGTGCATACACAACACATTCAGGGTTGGTGTTTTCTAGTCCCATATTGATACCCCAGAAATTCAGGGAAGATGCCATGTATGTGATGTTTCAGAAATGTTGGAACACATTGCTTTAGAATAACCTGTTTGCGCAGAAGCCATTGGAGCCATCTCGTGGCTTTCGGGCCGTGCGCAAAAATAGCGGGCATATGGCTTCAGAAGCCATATGACGGCCATTTGCGTCATAATTTGGTGGGTGGAGCCATATGACGCGCGCACCCCAAAAGCCACAACGTGGTTCATATGGCTCCTGCGCAAACTCTCTAATGTTTGACTCCGGAATGGAAATTAATATGGGACCTATCTGAACAGCTTTGGTCCAAGAAATATAATGATTGGCCAAATCTGAACTGGGGATTGGTTTTAGGCTGTGGCCTGGTTACATTCAGATCTGAAAAAGGTGCTCTAATTTGAGAGAAGGGCCGACTATTTGCCATCCTGGTATCAGTTGCATGGAAGCTAATATGGAACCTTTGTGTAAACCGAGTTATTGTATCCCCAGACAGGATTATATCTGAAATGGAAATTCACAACCGATGGCTGAAGGCAGTTAATGGTGTGCTCCAACGGGACTGCCTACTGACAGACAAAATAAGATTTGGACTATTTGCCTTCTCCAAGCAGATGGTCCTAAATACTTGGAGTGGCCTACTTATGGATGAAGAATCACTGCCAGATGATTGGACATACAAGGGGGTTTTAGTGGGTATGTGACCCTTAATTGATAGACATGGGATAGGTTAGCATATTTTGCGGGTCAGAGTCCCACACTGGTAAAAAATGTGCGTAACAGTATTTCCTCCTGAGGTTTTTTTCCCCCAGCGATGACTGGCTAAATACCAGCGACACGAGCGGATGACCTTGGAATGCCTCTGCAGACTGAGTATCATTATACCAAATGCTCCAAAAGAAAAAAAAAAAATCGCTGTCTGTCTGTCTGTCTGTCTGTCTGAAGCCTTTTTAAGCTCTGCTGGTCAATTGACCCTCTTGTGACCCGATATTACCCCGTCGGCGCCTGAACTTTGCCATCAGCCGCTTGTGCAATATCAGAAATGGCCCAAGTCAAGGTGCATCTAAGTGCGTTGATGGCATAGAGACACATAGACTGATGTAGCTGATGGTTTGTGTACAGCATGAAGACATCATGTAGATGGTTGTACGTTAAGCTTGACACACATGACGGTGTACAGACAGGTAACCGGGCGTAGCTTGATGTAGAAACTGGCTCAATGCACGTACACTAAGTTAGACGTGGGTCTGTCTACGGGGGCCGGAATGCAGTCTATGACCGCGACACACCAACTCCGAGCATAACGCCGGCGGCATAGAGGTAGGCAGTCGTGTCAGGCTTTGTCGGGTCCGAGGATATGATGGAAGCAGGGGCAGCACGCGGGGCAGAGGGTTTCGTCTCCGTCTTCATTGTGCAGGGGGTGGGCATGGCAGGGGACTAGCGCCAATCGAATTAAATACCATCCGAAAATACCTTCGTGCGGAATTAATCGAGGATGTCAGGTATTCTCAATTTGCATGAGTACACTTCGGATCTTCCGCAGAGAAAAAACGCTTCGAATATGGGTGTTTCATTGTCATTCTTGCTTCAATCGTCGGAGAATCCCGACTTTAGCAAGATGATTATTGACTAGGATCGCAAGGCTGGCGCAAGCAGAAATGGAGATGCCTTGGTCCCTGTTGCTCGGTACATATATGCATCACATCGCGCGCTCTTCTTGGCTGTCTCGCCACCGCTCCGCACCAATTCATCCCATTTTGATCTCCTGGGCGTGAAAGAACCTGTCCGATGAGGCTCCGACTGTTTGGGAGTGCCTCCGATGTCCCGCAGAAAGAATGGCGTCACCGAATTCGAAAAAACAAACTCTATGATTTTTCTGGGGCCGGAAAAGAGAATGAGCAGTGAGCAGTCACTTCGCAAAATCAGAAACAGATAGTTCTGTTGCAGGCGTTCTGAGTCTCGGAGATGATCGAGGGGGGTGGCGGCGGCTCAGGATTTGAGAACAAAGCAGACTATGAAGACAGTTGGCAATTAATGTTGGCCCTTGGCTGTAAATGGACTCGACAATTCATCAGCTGACACGGCTAGTTTACTTGTTACTGCTTCTTCTGGATGGTCCTTGGGGTTCACGTGTTTGCCAAAGGTCTCAGACTGTTCTCCGCGGCTGACGCCCCAACTAATGACGACCAGGAGAGTCAGGACCGCAGGGCAGCAATTATACCAAGGACTGTGCTAACTTGAAGAACTGTACTTGCCGGTCTGCGGCTTAGAAAAAAAAGCAAACCAAGGTTCATCCCTGGCATTATTTAACTTGTGTACGTAGTTAGTAAGGCTAACCATAAAATGTAGCATTGTTGGACACACCTCGGTTTTTTGTCAGCCAAAAAGCACAACTTGGATTTTACACAACTTACTTGGTGGGTAAGGCCAACACTATGCGTGGCAGGACGAGTACTTTTGATTGTTTAACAAGAGATTTCTGTCTATGATTCTATAAGCACAGCAGAACGCGAGCATGCGCACAGTCCTATTTTCAAATTCCGTCGTTATGATGGGTGTCTGCATGGGATCCGCCTCCGATCTTTATTTACAATCCTTTTCAAATTCCGACATTGCTGTTGTGCCGAGATTCAACATGGTTGTAGATGCATTTCCCCAAGCTGTGTCTACATCTTTGAAGCATGCACATCACAGCACTTGCCTTCAGTTCTGAAAGTTCACTGTGCACACTGCTGCCTGCCCGTTCATTGGCAATCTTTGACAGTAGTGATTGGCACCAGCATTTTGACATGCCGTGAGTGCGCGATTGGCGTTTTCAGCTGATCACCGATGACCTGGTGTGCTCTCCCCTCCATAGAATGAATGAACTAGCGGTTTTAGATGGGAAACTCACAAACAAGCTGCGCAAAATGGTGGAGTTCATTGCTACATCAGATTAAAAGGAACTAGAACAAATTTAGGGACGATAAGATTTACGAAACTTCAGAGAGAAGAAAATCGGAATCCGTTACATAACATAATTTAGCACAGCCACTAAGAACACCAGTACCATTTACTCATGTTTTAGGCTCAAGGATGTTCCGACTAATGAAATAAAGATTTGAGTTACAAAAATGTAATGAAAATAGGCACAGCCACTATTTTGCATAGTTGGGATAATTACTACAGGTAGTGGAGAGGTCTGCCAAACTTGACTTACCAGATTACTAAGAATGATTACTAAAGTACTCGTAATTTCTTCCAGATTTATTCCTGGGTGTGTTACAATGCATGCCGTGGGATATTTCACTAGCTTCTCCGTTTCCCCAAGCCGCTTAGATAAGACAGGATGCACCAAGTCTTGTGTTGGAATGAGGGTTGGAACATGACATCACACAATGGTGACAATCTTGTGCCGGCCTTTTGCAAACACCAAATACTAACAGCAGATATCTGAGGAAGCAAAAACAAAGTTTGATGCTGAAAGAATGATGCAGGGTGAACAAAATTTTAACACAGAAACAATTAAAGAGCTGGGAGAAAAACTGGAATCTGTTACATAAGAAAATACTCAGCCACCGTGGCAAAGATTTGTTGTTACAGCCTTTTGCGGAACTTAGGGCGCGGAGTGTTTTTTTTTTTTTCAATGAATTTTGCATCGGATGGCTCTCCTGAGCTCAATTCTCAACCGTTTTCCTTCAGAATATGCTCATTATGTTTGCATTGAAAGGCCGGAGGGCATGGTATTCTCGGATTTTTTGATGACCAATCAAATTGCTTGATTGGGAAAATATCCCGTGTTTTGAGTAGGACAGCTGTAGCATTAGCTACCATTGTACAATTGGTCTGATTTTTTGATACAATGGGCTCACAGGTGTACCAGAGGGCACAACATGCCGGTATTTTTAATGTGACCTATAGATCAGATGCAATCTATATCACGACAACACCCAATTCTCCATTCAATGTTTTGAGCCAAATATAAGTCATATAAAAAATACCGGCATATGGCGCCCTCCAGTATACCTGTGAGCCCATTGTATCAAAAAATCAGACCAATTGAACAATGGTAGCTAATTCTACAGCTGTCCTACTCAAAACACGGGATATTTTCCCAATCAAGCAATTTGATTGGCCATCAAAAAATCCGAGAATACCATGCCCTCCGGCCTTTTAATGCAAACATAATGAGCATATTTCAAAGGAAAACGGTTGAGAATTGAGCTCAGGAGAGCCATCCGACACAAAATTCATTGAAAAAAAAACAGTCCGCACCCTAAGTTCCGCAAAAGGCTGTAAATTCGTTTCTAATGAAAACGCGGATTGAGTCAGGTTTGGCGTACAGCCACTATCAAGGCTTCAAGGATCTAATGAATATTATGCACAGTCACTAAAAGTATCACCGTTGATAGATGCAGACAGTAAAAACGTGTGAACAAAAAATGGCGGTCTACAGATATTATGAACAATTACTAAAGTACTCGTAAATTTGTTTCCCTTCTCTGGACGTCTTTGTTGGACCCTCTTCCTCGGGAAGCCTTGAATCAATGTGGGTAAGTATTTCGAACACACACTGGTTGAAGTCAAAAACTGATGAAAAACTAATAAAGTTTTTCATTAGTTTTTCAAGCAGAAATTTAATGAAAAATTCATGAATTTTTACAAGTTTTCCAGAAATGAGGCAAAAAATTTGAAACATGTGAAAAACTGATGAAAAAGTTGTGAATTTTTCAACAAACTTTTGACCCAAAATAGAAGTGAAAAACTTATATAATTTTTCACCCAAATTTTCACTGAAAAACTTGAAATGCTCGACCAGTGCCAAGCCCGACAATTCAAAATTGCCCCCAGTTGAATTTTGTATTGTGCAGAGTAATCCAAGTATTTGTCGGCTTTCTGGTGAATTTCAACTCTTGGTCAACTGACCTCAAGCTCTCTATCTGTCGGCCCCAAAAAACTGTGCCGCTTTCCTTTGAATACACTCCCGGAGCAAAACCCCGGTATCTAATAAAGCCCGTCAGTTCCTAGGTGGAATATTCTGCACTAAAACTTGAAGGTGCGTGCTTAGTTTAGGCATCATTACCGCTGAACTGATTTCCTTCCTGTCTCGGTGTTTCATTGTGATTGACTTGTTCCGCACATTAGCTTCATCCAGGAAAACTCCGACTAGCCGGTGGGGTGATTTTTATGGAGGACCGGACTTGGCCGGACTGTACAACCACAAGGAGGTGTTTGGCTTGTCTGCTTCGTCTTCAATTCCATTTTCAACGGGGACATTTCATTGAACAATTTTTGCTGGAACGATTTCGAATCTCTGAGCAGTAGTCTTGAGACCCTCGAGCTTCTTGAACTTCTGGATTTCACTTGTCCCTCTAGTACTCCGTGTTGATCCCTCTTGAGCCATGATTTCCTTGCACATTATTCCACAGCGCAATGTGTTCTCAGTCAACCTGGTTGTATCTCAAGCCCTCAACTCGAAAATGTGATATTGTTTGCAGTAGGAAGTGTATCTTCTCCTTGTTCGTTCAATTTCAACTCAACTGACTTGCATTTGGTTTGAATGAATGGCTGGCTGAGTTCGCAAGGTATACATTATTGCTGTTTCTACTGGCTGAATTTGACCTGAAGCTTTGCCGATAGTGTGCTGCTTCCAACATTCTTGGGGTACTCGCTATGTTGTGATGACTATATTTCCTCAAGGATTCAGACTCCTACGGGAATCAGAATCAGGCACATGAATCATTTCATTTCATGAGTTGGTTTTGTACTTGCAGTTAGCAGACTGATTGACCTGTGACTCTTTAGGTCGATTAGATCATTCTATGGTGTTGAACCTGATTTTCAGGGCTCAGGGGTGATTTCACCCCGACAGAGTCGAGGTGAAAAGTCAACCAACATACAAACCCACACACCATTGTGAAAGCCAGACACAGATGTTTTGGAACCCTCCTTTGCACCTGCATCAAGTTTGATGGGCTCACGCCGTCAGAGTCAAGGCGAACCCATAATCTAAAGATCAGCAGTTCCATATCTTTTCCGCTGGAGATAACTGTCCATAATCGAAGACTCTTCATGGGAATTTTCCCTTGCAGGTGGGCTGCAGATCCGGATTTTCTGAGGGTAGTTTGTTATTTTCCTAGGTATTGAGTGACAAGGTACCGCTCCATATAGCTCTGGCGAAATTCAGGTTTGTAAACAGGCAGTTTATACACCAGTTTACAAACCAATGGCTAAAATTCATCATGTTCGGCTACTTATTAGCTACAATTCTATCCAGGTTCCAAAGGAATTGACCCTGGATTGACCTTGCAATGGTGAAATTGATCGTGACACAAGGAGCAGGAAGCAAAAAACATGGATAAATCCACTTTTGATGTGGTTCTCTGAGCTTCCTCTACTCATTCCCAAGCGTCTCAGGTATGTAGATCAACTATTTAGCATTAATAAACTTTTATCAACCATGTTTTGAGGCCGGAAAAGCACAGACCAAATTTATTTCAGGTGTTGCAAGGAGCAGGGTTGTTGCAAGGAGTGGGGCTACACTGTAGCCAGAATATATTGTATTCTCTGGTTTAGAACACTCTTAAACCCTTCCTATGGGTTGGAGTGATCATGGATAGTTGAGAAATACCTTCAGGATCCACAACCAGCACTCCTGCTCCGAGTTATCTTCCCCAATAAAGCAATTGATTATTTTCGTTGTTTTCACTCTATTAACCTGCTCCAATAGAGATTAGCATATCCCAATGAGCAGTGTAAGGCATGAATAAATATCCCTACCAAGTTAGAACATCCAAAACGGATGGAAAGCGGGTGAGGGACTGGTTTTTTGCCAAAATTTCCCTTTTGGGACGAAAGCATTCATTTCCCAAAAAGGAAATTTCCACTGCAAATGGCTGATCCCTATGCCCAAATTGTAGAGCTCATCAAGGGCTACAAGAGTCCTCTGGATGTGTTTTTCAATAGTTGGCTTCATTAGCCCGTAAAATGCAAAATACTTTCTGAGAGCTAGCGCTTTCAGAATGAATCTTGGCTTTTCAAGCAAAAAACCATCAACAGGAGCCCAAATGTGTGCACCCCATCAATTACAAAGCAGGCAGGCACCTAATACGGCCAGCCATCAATATTCCGGAAATTCCTGGGATTCACCTTTTCCAACCCAATGTGGACAGCCATCAATTTCAAGACAAATTCCAGAAGCTGTTATTTTGAACCAGGATTATCTAAATAAATAGAGGTTAAATATTAGTTTCTGGAGTTGTCCAATCTGCCATCATATTGGCTGAGACATTGTAGTGTTGATCCCATCTGATCCATCATATGATGATGGGGAACTGACAAAGAATTCTGAGTACCTCGTGCTCCACCTCAACACTCAACCTGGCAGGTTTCATCCTTAACCTGGCAAATCTCATACTAAACCTCACATTTTCAATCTCAGACCTGCTAGTGCAACCTAAAAAAAATGGCTAAACCTCAGTCCTCAACCTGATATTTTCACAAAACCTCCAACCTCAATGTCTTAAAATGCTGTTCTGAACCTTATTTCTCAACCTTATAATTTGCAATGATAAAAGATGTCATAGATGCAGAGCTTGATGCTGGTGAGCACGATCCCGGGGATGTGAGAGGTGGCTGGGACTCCGAAGAGCTTGAGGATGCTGGGATGGCAGTGGTCGGTGGATTGGTTATGGACGAGCTGGCAGGAGATGCGATTCAATTTGGGATTGGAGGAATGGACGGAGACAATGAATTTGAGGTCGATAACTCACCTGTATCCCTTGAGCGTGTTCTGCGGCGATGCTTTGACCCCACCACATTGTCTTCCCTCTGTTTCACCCTTCCATCTTCTGCGGCAATTCAGACACCATTCTGCTTCATTGGACGGGGAGGAGCATCGGTAATCGAGGTGGAATGTTTGCGGTGAGGATCTGAAGACACGTGCACCACGCGATGATAGCGTGGCTCATGCCGGGAGGATGTGGTGGGAGGCAGGTGTGATGCCATTGATTGTTTACCAACTATATCCGACTTTGTGTGACGGGTACGTAGGGGCATTTCCAAGGCAGACACTGCCCACAGCCTAGATCACATGCATCTGTATAGCTACGTAGTGTAGATCATGTGATCTATCTTTTACTTGCGATCTACCATGATATAGCGAGTCGGCAATCTCTGGCGAACCACCCTCGGTTAGACCCCCTGCTTGCCTGAGCATGTGTATAACTGCTTCCCGTGTCTCCTAGGTCACAGGAACCCTAGTGAGGGTAACACACTTCCTCGCCGATGGGTTACAATGGCGGTGAGAGCCTGAGTCGACGGCTCTCGCCCATCATATTCATCCCGGGCTAGCGAGCACTATCGCGATCCTAGCCCAGGTACGTCCTCGGTCAGCGAGCGCTCATGCAAACCTGCCCTCGGACTCTCCAGAATGGTGAGGCCTAAACAACCCACATCACAATGGAGCCCACCGCGAGGGCTTCACCATGACTGGAGAACCCAGAATGTGACCTGGAGGACAACTCACTGAGTGAGTGTCTGTACTGTCTCATTCCCGAAAGTCACCAAGGCGACCACCCTGGTGGGTTGAGTGCCGGTGACGACCTGGAGCACATTGACGTGTCCGTGCACCTGTTTCACACCGACTTGTGGACATGCTGCCGATCCGGGTATGTGCCATCCCACTCTGCCGTGTCCGTCAAGGAGCCACGACAACGTTGGCAAGCGAGCGCCATTCCTCTTGGCGCACCTTTCCTATGCCATCCGAACTTCCTCAGGATGACACGACACGAGACGCGGATCCTCAAGCGCTGGTGCATCTCACGATTCATGTGCTGGACGCACCCTTATTCAAAACACCCGTCGACACGCAGGACTTCCGCTGGCGATCTGGTCACTTACGACGTTGAGCACACGTGGCAGCGTCCACCTTCCCCAGGACCACGGCAACCTCTACCCAGCATCCCTCACAAAGCCGCCACTCGACATCTCTCTGTGCATTGCAGACTGGAGTTACACCGTGGCCCGTTAGCTCTCAGCGATCCTGATATACCAGTGAGCAGGGCCACCCTCCACCTCTCGCTTCTTTTTGCTTTTGCACGCGCACGATACCCGTTGGTGTGCGGGATTCGCGCCGGTGATCCGGTCACTGCAGTGCTACGACGTCGACTTGGCATCAACTTTCATCTTCCTTACGACCGCGACAAAGCTTTGACCTCGGGCATCCAAGCTGCCCATGCCCTTGTATTGGCTTCGGAGACCTCGGGAACTCAGGATCTGTAGCCGTGAGAGGAAGTCATACACAACATAGACCGCACATTGTGCGCTGGACACCGTTCGCTGGGAACGCTCTACCGCCCGGGCGTTCCACCCGCAGTATTCTGCAACACTACGAGGGATAGGTCTGACTACGCGGCGCGGAGAGAGGGTCCCGTGCAACTGCTCCTTGAGAGCAGTGGAGGACGTGTACACAGATGGGCGGCTCATTGACCTTGACTTGCTCCTCGTGCAATCTCCCTGCCGCGGAGGAGCTGCTTCCCTTCCCTCAGTGCTGTAGCGCCGTTCTTACACAATTCCTGCGACGAGCGTCAACTCTACGTGATCTTCCCGCGGCCAGTGGTCAATTCCGTGCCCGCACATTGCAGACGGGAATCATGCTGGGGGCCGTGAGCGCTAAGCGCACCTGGTATACCAGTGAGCGCTAAAGCTACTTCAGTGCCACCCCTTCCCTTCTAGCTTCTTTGCTTTTGCGCTGGACATGCGCGCACAATGCCCGTTGGAGTCGTGCTGACGATCCGGTCATTGCAGTGTTACAACGTCGACGTGGCGTCGGCCTCCATCTTCCCTATGACCACTACAACGAGGTTTCGAGCTCGGGCATCTAAGCCCCCCCGCGCGCTCTCGTTCTTCGTTGAACCCTCACTTCCTCAAGAACTCGAGACCTGTAGCCGCGAGAGGAGGTCATACGTGACACGGGCTAGGAAGTCCCTCCGCACACACCAGACATGGCGTGGCGCGAGCACTCGAGCCGCTCCTGGTATTGCAATGTGGGCGAGAGCGATCCGAAGCACCACCCTCACACACGATGCCAACTGGGATTGCGGTGTGCCGTGAGCGCTCAGAGCGATCCGGTGCACCTTCCCTTTGTCTCACATCGTGCAGCGGACAGAGCTAGGACCTCCTCACACATCAGCTCACTCGAGAACTACCGAAGACGTCTCACAGATGGACGCCACGGCGCCGAAGCGAGTCTCTACAGGGCTAGTACCCTTCCTCTGGATTCTGAGAATCCCCGCCCCTGCGCCTGCCTCCGTCTTCACCTTCCTGCGCCCCCATCCTCGCGCTCGGTACGCACCGCGCATGATGGGTCGCGTTGCCCGAAGCAAGAGGTCACCCGACGGCGACGAGATCGCCGTGGCGTGGCGATAGGGCGACGCCGAGCGCACGTGGCGCTTGGCGTCCCTCCCTTCCCTCCACCACGTCCAAACTACCGCAACGCAGTAGTTTGGACACCTCTTTCCTCTTCTTCTTACTCTTCCTCCACCCACCTCTCTTGGCTTGATTCTGGAACTCCGGCACCAGGAGGCCTCAAGTACGACACTGGAAGGAAGAAGATAACAAGGACACCAGCGCCCTAGTGGCTGCAGTGTTCTCGTGCGGCTACGCTGGAACGGGATGCTGAGGGGCAGAAGTAGACAAAAAATTGAAGCGGTCAAGGGAAGGAATGGCGAGGTTGAAAGAGAAGGTTTGGAGAGAACGGAGAGATGGATTCAGGCGAGTAACCTTTAGGGGACATCTACCAACGCACCGGGTGCTCTGCGCTGCTGTCGCGTGTGCGGAGCCATCGCCACTTCATCAATAGCGCGCTGGGGCAGAGCACTGAAACAGCGCTGATGCGCAAGCGTACACACGTTCTTGGAGGGCACATCACCTCCGAGCAAGTGCTCGCGAAGGAATCAGCGAACACCCCACTGTTGCTGGTGAGCGCACAAGGCCGTTAGTCACCCAGGCGCTCGACGTCTCCATGTTCCCCCGTCCCTTGCGCACGGGAGCAGCTGGGTTCAGCCCGAGTGCTTGACGCGCTGCACGTACGCGATAGTGTCACCCGACGCTGGACGTCTCGTCCCCGCGCAAGCCCTCCGGGTTCCCTCGTCCATCGCGTTGCTGGTGCACGTGCTACGAGGCTGTACTCACGCTGTCGGGTGCCTCATGCCCCCGCCTTGCCTCCCCTCCGTGCGAACCCCTTGCACATCTTCGTGGTTGTACGACGCTGCGTGAACCCCAGCGCTGTCGCCAGCTTGCTGCCGCCACAGAGCGTCTTGAGCGCACAAGAGTGTTCTTTGCACTCTCGTGCGAGGACGCCTCTTCAGCAGGGCGTGACGGCCTCATGCAGCGTGGAGCATCTGGCACATTTCACGGATATGCCATGCTGCCAGTCGCACGCCGTTCGTCCATGTGGCTCTCGCTGGTGAATGGGGGGCGCTGAGACCACGAAGTTAATCGCGATGTTCACCTCGAGCGTGATCCGTACAAATGCGAGCGCGCAGTACGCGCACCGTCCGAATGCGAGCGCGCTCAGTTCTACAATTTAAACTGCCCCTAGCTCTTGCTCTCTACTTGGAATCTCCGCTTCTACTGGCGACTCGGATCTGGTCACTTACAACGTCGAGCACATCCACAATGATGACTTCTACCCGATGTCTCTCGCAAAGCCGCTGCTCAATATCTTCCCGCGAATTGAAGACCGGAAGCACGCTGTGGGCCTTGAGCTACAAGTGCACCTGGTATACCAGTGAGCGCTTGAGGCGACCCTGGTACCCCAAATCACGTGCTGGAAGTTATGCGCCGTGAGCGCCTGAAGTGATCCTGGTATTCCAGCGAGCACTAAAGCGACTCGCTGCACCCTTCTTCCCTGCATCCAAGCTGCTCATGCTGGGTCCACACACAATCTGCCCGATCACTCGTTCTGGCCTGAGCTGCACTCAACGGCATTGCTCATTGCTTTACTCCACCCTACAACTCTACGCCCAGCCTCTCGCTGCGCTTGGCAAGCAGCCTTATCTTGCTCCTTTGGCACCCTTATCGCACCGACCTGACGATGGTGCTCCCGCGCCTATTGAGACGCTCCGAGATGATAGAGGACGTCGAGCGCAGCCTATGCCGTGACTCGTCCTCCAAGAGTAAATTCCGTCTGCCGTCTTCAAATGCAGCGAATACCTACCCCGTGGTTGGACGCGCCCATACAACTGCGCGTGCACCTGGTATAACTGTGCCCCCGCGCCTATTAAAGCGCTTGGAGCAGCGTCAGGGACGTTGGTGGACGTCGAGCGCAGCATATGCGGCACACTGTCTCTCCCACTTCTCGCCGGAAAACTGACGCCGTGCCGTGCGGCAATGCCTAGCATAGAGCTGTGCATAAAACATCCTCCTGGCCTATCGAAATGTGTGCGAGAGGTGCGCGGGGCTACATCTCAGCCCAGCGTCTCGTTCAATCGCTGCTTGAGAAGGGTCAGGTCCGAGACGTCAAGAGCTTTGAGGAGGGAATGCGAAGGAAGGGAGCACATAGAAGAGGGAAAGAAGATGATGTGTACTTGCGAACGAGCAGAGCATTGAAACCGGGTGTGCACACACCGCAAGCGCTCGATCGGTCCCGTGCGCGTCCTTCCCTTCGTCTCGCCACATGCACCCACATGCACCCGATGACGATGCTCCCGTCCCTGGAGATGGTTTGAGACGGTGGACAACGTTAAACGCGGCCTCGGCAGCGATCACGTCCGTCCTCTGTTCTCTCGAGCTGAGATGCGACTCGCGCGCGTTTGAGCCTGTATGCTTTCGTTTAAAGCGCACGCTGCCAAAGCCGAATCTAAATGCGTGCGAGAGGTGTCGCGGGGCTACTTCTCTGCTGGGCGTATCGTGCGACCATGGCTCGGAACGGTCAGGTCATCCTTTGCGGTAGTCGGAGCTCTGCGTGACGCATAGTCGTTGGGATTTCAAAGGGAATATACGGAGGAATTGTTCGGGATTCATTAATATTGGCATTCGTAGAAGGGCAGAAATATTAGTGGATCGTATGGGACGTGCATACAACAGCACGCGCACCTGGAGATCATGCTCGAGCACCTTGGATCTCTCATTCCAGAAGAGAGAAAGCGCACTGTCTTGAGCTGGAGATCGAGCGCCTTGCGGGATGCTGCAGCCTTGCTAGTTGGCCGGCCTCCCTGTACATGACCAATTGAGTTGTTCCTGGGGCTGCTCAATTGAGACCCGCATGCGGAAACGGAAGCCTTGAGACTTCCAAATCAAGTAACCCCGCATTTCGGGCACACGTCCCGGTCTTCCGGTTTTCTCCCATCGACCTTCACCCACTTCCTTTCCTCAAGACATCGCAGCTCTGCTCGACTGGTAGCTACAGCCGCAACACCCCGACATGCAACTGCGAAGCGGAATCTCAGCACCCGTTGTGAGGCTTTCTGCAGCTCGCTAGCAGCTTCTCGTGTCCTTCCGCCAACTCGATGATGAGCGGTATTGGTCAATCCTCGAGTGGTACTCGGCTGCTGGATGCGCACCACATCCTTGCAGGATCCAACTCTGTCTCAAGCACTGCTTCGGATGCTCCTCTTTCGCTGGCATTCCGACGTCAAACCTGAAGACTCCGTCCTGCTCAAGACACTATCAAACGCAAGATTCCTGGGATGCGCGCTATGTCGAGATGAGGCCTGAGCCCTGTATATCTGGAACCCACACACCTGGCACCGATTTACGAATCCCCGGTCTTTGCCTTGCATACTTCGTCATGGCGCGCACTATACGCACCTTGAGTGCGATCCGTCTCGAGACGCGAGCGTGCGGTACATGTACCTGGTTGCGACACGAGCATGGCCCCGCACTTGGTCGCAATGTGCACCTCGAGCACAACCCGTCTTGGCGCGAGCGCGCCGGACGCGCACCCTCTGGATGCGAGCACGCATTCCGCGCACCGTTCGAGGGCGCACATCCCCCACATGCATCGTCTCTCGCGTTCTGACACCGTCGATGTGCTGGACGTCCAGTCGCTGCGGTCCGCAACTGAGTTTGGGTTGGAGCGCCGGGCGTCTGCTGCTTAACTGCTATCGGCACGAGTATCTGCTATGGAGAGTGGACATCTCGGAGTCCCTGGCTTCATTGCTGCTCGGTGCCTGGCCTCCTTATGCATGGCCTGCAGTGGGGGGCTATCCAAGGCCTCTACGTCGCATCGTGGAAGAGATTCGGAATTTTGGAAATACTTCGAAGCTACCAAATCGAGTAACTCCCTGCTTCGGAATTAAGACCCGATCTTCCGGTTTCCTCCCACCGGCCTCCACCTACCTTTCTTTGTCTTCCTCTACTACGAGTTTCTTAGTCACCTTCGTCTTGCCTTCATCCTCCGCTCAACCGGCAATCACGACACACCAACCGGCGATTGCCTCAGATTCGGTACTGCAGTGATGTCCTGTAGGCCTCATTGACACCGCAGCACCGATGTACGAAAGAGTGAGCGTCCATACTGGCACTCGCTCGTACGTTTTCAAGATCTTCGCGCGGATGCCTGTTTGGGATCCTACCGCACCGGCCCTCCCATGTCTTGCCTAGACTTGAAACCTTATCACTGCCTAGTCTGGGCACCGCGTCACTGTTTTACTTCTGCAAACGCGACAATGCGAGCGCCCGTTGTGAAAATTTTCCGTCTGTTCTGTCTACCTATCCCCCCCCGCCTATTCCCCATCTTCACGTGTGGCGTGTTCTTGGGGCCGTTCTGTTAGCCGTACCAAGCAACATTCGGGGCTACACGGATAATAGTCCGGATGGGATGGGCTGAGTGAGCGCCATCCGGCTCACCTCGCTCATTTGTAATCAGTCGGTCTGTAACTGCAATCATCACCGTGATTCATCAGAGTCTCGACCTCACGACGTGTGAGTGCCTTCGCTGCCTGCTATCGGCGCAATTCCGAGGGGAGAATTCTCGTGTTTTCCTTGTTGGTCGGCACCCTGCCCACACCGTCTGTGCTGCTCGCAGACCTGGCCCGAGGGTCCTATGGTATTCGTCGAGCATCCAGACGAGGCTCTTGCGTTCTCCACTCGTGCCTGATGCAGAGTCGCCGGTCTGAAGATACTTTTATCTTCCTCACACTCTATGATTCTTCCACTGAGCTTCCTGCACTAGGACTGGTGCTGGCGCACTACTCGTTCGAACTTTTCGTTCTTGTCTGTGTCATTCTACTATTATTCTTGCATCATGCTACCCTGGGGGACTGTACCGGTTGCAATCCATCGTATTTTAGGGCACCACGAGCAAAGGTATTGCGCTGAGTCGCAACGCGCACCCGAGTGCGACCCATCTTGATGCGAGCACGCAGTACGCGCACCGTCCAGATGTGAGCGCGCTCAGTTCCTCTACAAGCCACGTGTGCGCACCACGATCCATCTTAACGCGAGCGCGCAGTACGTGCACTGTCCAGATGCGAGTGCGCTCAGTTCTGCTACAATCCATGTGTGGCTTGTGCTTTCCACGCGCACCCAGGCGCGATCCATCTCGACGTGAGCGCGCAGTACGCGCACCGTCCAGACGAGCACGCTCAGTCCCCTACACGCAGTCCACGCCGCCTGCATGTCTCGGCAGCTCCGTAGGGCATCAACGCAAGAGGCAGGATTTGGGACTCCATGCGTGTCTCGTGTTTTCTGATCGAGGGGCGGGCCTCAAGGGCCTCAATGAATCGAGCATGTGCGGCCTCATTGTTCTCGTTTGTGCACCGGTGACGCAATTACTCCATTGCACGCTTGCTCGAGGTCAATGGCCATGACCTCAAACAAGCCTCTTTCCGCGATCACCTTGGCCGGTGCCTTTCCAGCACCCGAACATACAATGGGCACGGCCGCAATGGCCATACGAGTCGACAATGCATCTACCGGGTACTTACTCACCGTTCTGGTGCCAGAAGAAAGTGAGAGGAATGGAAGGGAAGAGGGCGCGTACTTGCCCGGGAGATCATGCCAGGCTAGTACTTCATCGCTATTCGATTCTCGAACCCGTCTTGCATCTCGTGGAAATTGGGACTGTGTCTGTACCATCAGCCTTTCCTTCGCCGCATCCTGCCTGCGCCGGACCATCGCACTGCTTTCATCACTAGCGCACAAGCCCATAAGCAGTGGAGCAGCATGGTCCTCCCTTTCGTCTCGTCTCACCTACAGCTGTTCCAAGGATGTGGGAATTAAACCTTGCCTTCATCATGATGTCCGTTCCCTTGATGTGGTCCTTGACAACGGATGGGGTCCATTCTGGCGTTTCCCGGTCCCCGCCGTCTGGGTTTTTCGAAGGCATCGCATGGGAGCTAGAAGGACACTCCGAGGGTCAGGCGCTTAGTACAAACCCCTGGTCTGCCGAGGCCCTTGCCTCCCATGCTTCATTATGGGGGGCAGAACACGAGCACTATCTTTCTCAATGCTGCCCTTCTCTGAGTGCGCTCTTCCCACGTGGCGTTACAATGTTATCTCGAGGCCCTTCGCCCTCGCTGTCGCAACGATGTAGTCTTGAGCCCGAGTCCTCAGGCTGCTCATGCTGTTTCCAGTGCGCCGTGAGCGCTTGAAGCAATCCTGGCATTCAAGGGAGCACTGAAGCGATCCACCACACCCCTATTCCTGTGCCTATCAAATAATCGGTGCTGCGGTGAGGCTCTTGAGGGTATGTGGATACCGAGCGCAGCATATGCAGCAACTGGCCTGTACACCTTCTTGCTGGAGGCCAACATACACTCACCTCGAATGGGTCCCTCCCCTGCCCTCTGCTTTGACGCGAGCTTTCAGTGTCCCACCTCTGCTCTGAATTGTCGTCTCGGTTGCTCCTCCTTCGCGCTGCCACCCTGCTGCAAGCATGAATTACCGAGGGGCGACGGTCTCAGTTGTATGACAGCTGTGTACATTGCGCCCGCAAGATGCAGAGTGCAGTCGTGCTCGTGATTGTAATCACACTGCGCCTTCATTAAGAACGAAGCCAACCTGAAAGGGACTCATGCTGGTCAATTTCTATGAAGTCACGGTGCTGAGCACAAATACTCAGCGATCCTGGATTCCAGCGAGCGCTATGTATACACATATCATGTTCTTCATGTTGTGCCAACACCGAAGGTTGTGTCGAGCCACAATTCCTGTCCCATTCAAGACTACTGCGAGTCGAGTGACCGCCATCTGGCGCACCTCCCTTGCTTGCCCAATGTATTTGTCGTGGCTTCCGGGGCCATCGTCTTCTCCGTGACTGTCAGAGACCCGATCTCACAATGTGTGAGCGCCTTTGGGCGACCCACTGTCACACTAGTGCACTGAGTTCCGAGGGTGCATCATCGATGTCATCCTTCATCACCTAGTTTCTTTAGCATTGCGCTAGCGTGGGGGGCCATACCAGGGATTACATGAAGACTACCATGAGCCGCTACTCTACCAGTGCTCGCACATTGTCTCGTACGGCTGAGGATACGTGGCTGTGGTCGCAAGCAACGACGCACACATCCGATGATTGCGCTCGACACTCTCCCCATTTTGGCTCGAAATCTGTTCTTGTGAATCACCAGAGAGATAGCCAGTCGCGTGTGCTGCAATACTTCTGGTGCTGCAGCCTCCGGAGGCTTGAATGCCGGCCTCTTTCATAATTTTCCAGTTGGACCCCGACAAAGGCTTGTGCTGAACCTTTCGTACATGGCACCCGCAGCGGACCTACTTCCACGGTGATCGTATGTCCGAGAAGGTGGTGAGGCAACCACGCCAGGTGCCATCCCCATCATGGATATTGTGTCACGCTCTTTGCACAACCTCCACAAGCTTGGGCTTCAGGAATTTTGGAGCATGCCAACTACACACTCAACACTCCGCCCACGAACTACATTCTCTGTTGACTGGATGGCTCCTGCTCTTGCCTTTCCCCAGCTACCTCAACTTGTCAGACCCTCCACGAGGGCAGCTGTGGCCGCTCACATCGTGATTTTTTTTTTCTCTTATGGGTTGCTTTGCGGGGATGGGGTTGTAATTTTTTGTCGTGCATCTCAGCCCATGCTGTTCAGGGCTGGGGCTACACGAAGAAAAAGTGGGGGGCTGTGGGGGTGTGTATGTGATACTCCCCGAGCCAGGTACTGGAGTGAGCTAGGCCCAAGGCATAAGGGATAGCATATCCCTTGCACCTACCTGTGGCGAGGAGATCAGAGGACGGCGACGAGCTACATACCTGGTATGCATACAGGTGGAGCAACTTGGAGTGAGCTAGGCCCAAGGCATAAGGGATAGCATATCCCTTGCACCTACCTGTGGCGAGGAGATCAGAGGACGGCGACGAGCTACATACCTGGTATGCATACAGGTGGAGCAACTTGGAGTGAGCTAGGCCCAAGGCATAAGGGATAGCATATCCCTTGCACCTACCTGTGGCGAGGAGATCAGAGGACGGCGACGAGCTACATACCTGGTATGCATACAGGTGGAGCAACTTGGAGTGAGCTAGGCCCAAGGCATAAGGGATAGCATATCCCTTGCACCTACCTGTGGCGAGGAGATCAGATGATGGTGACGAGCTGCATACTTAGTATGCATACAGGTGGAGCAATGGGGACAAGGGCTCAACTACTACCTGCCGGGACAGGATATGGAGCTCCCTGGCTTGGGGATCTGTCCCCCATTTTTTTTTTCTTTTCCTTGCAGCACCAGGAGTGCCGCTCGGATTGGGGGGCCATTGTGATTTGTAATATTCAAGGCCTTTCTTCAGGCATGTCTACCTTGGACATGCGGGGGGCTCTGTGACGGGTACGTAGGGGCATTTCCAAGGCAGACACTGCCCACAGCATAGATCACATGCATCTGTATAGCTACGTAGTGTAGATCATGTGATCTATCTTTTACTTGCAATCTACCATGATATAGCGAGTCGGCGATCTCTGGTGAACCACCCTCGGTTAGACCCCCTGCTTGCCTGAGCATGTGTATAACTGCTTCCCGTGTCTCCTAGGTCACAGGAACCCTAGTGAGGGTAACACACTTCCTCGCCAATGGGTTACAATGGCGGTGAGAGCCTGAGTCGACGGCTCTCGCCCATCATATTCTTCCCGGGCTAGCGAGCACTATCGCGATCCTAGCCCAGGTACGTCCTCGGTCAGCGAGCGCTCATGCAAACCTGCCCTCGGACTCTCCAGAATGGTGAGGCCTAAATGACCCGCATCACACTTTGAGGCTTCAAGCTCAACACCCAAATATGTTCGAAAGCCCTGTCACTCACGGTCTTGAAGGTCAGGCAGGTTATCCCAACTCTCCAAGATGTGAGATATGTCCTCAAGCGAATATCCAGTGTGATATAACGCCAGGGCTTGACATTCATGAGTTCCAAACATACTATACTTGTTAGCATAGTATTTGTACAGATGAATGTAGTATGATTTTGATTGCTTGAAAATATTGTCGGGTTGCATAACAAATGCATGCTTCATCCCAGATGAGTTCAAGGAGGAAAGATTAGGTCCTACATCCACATCGCACCGATGGGAACGAGATCGAAGTGCAGACATAGACTGAGAAGTAAAAAGGTGTCTCTCTTCGTCACTGAGGTGAGAAGAGGGTGGATGCAAGCACCGCAAGTTGTTTTCACGACTGAGAGGCTTCATCGATAACAATCAAGTCATCAAGATAGGAGCGCGATGGTGATCACATGTAGATATCCAATGATCTCGTAGATTGCAAGGCAGTTGTGCCCCGCAAGCTTCCACGAGTGCGAGACTCTTGTCCGATAATGACGATTCAGCAGGAACATGCCAAGATCTCGTCCGTAACAACGAGTCAGCAGTACTCCACAAATGGCTTGTGAAGTCAAAAAAGTGTAAGAACTCCAATTCTTACTTACCACAGCACAGTGACTTTGAACAATGTGTATTGTGAAAGTACTGCATGTAGTGGTAAAAGGTAAGAAAGAAGTCAATAAGACTAAATATGTGACGGTATTTATACTGAGAAGCAAGGAACCCGGTAAACCCCGGAGGGTACAATACTGAGCAGTAGGTCTATGAGACCCCCCGAAATCCAGCCTCCTAACAGCCACGGAAAAATGAGACCTTCAAGGCGGTCGGCGATGATCGATGAGGAAGGGGATTGCTGATCTGTGTGTGTTAAGAAGAACATGAAATAACTAGCCCTAACCTGGAAAAAAAAAAGGACAATACCCCAAGGTCAATCCAGTATCACAATCAATATCACGGTGATTTCAACAATGTACTTGGAGAATTTGAGTAGTTGATTTTCTTCCGGGCTGGGCGCGACATCAGTACGTCATCTCGGGTGCGGGGGTCGGATTTCCTTTGACATTTCTTATTGACAAATGTTTTGGCCGCATTGGGACACACTCATTGATGGGTTTTAATACTGACACAGGATGGTGGTGCAGGAGACTTGGCATTGGGGCTGTGTTTGTCCAAATAAGGAAATTCGATGTCCTAATTTGGATTCAGCCTCTCTTTGTCGTTCAGAGGTATTCACCCTCTTCCACTGCTAGGCCAGCAATAATCCTGAGAACATCATCTTCAAGTAAGCAAGGGCATTGATTTGCTGCTAATTTACATATGTGAATGGACGATCACTGTCGACTACAAAAACTTAGAAACTTTGAGAGCGGAAAGAAAGTATATGGATGAAAAAAAGAAGTAAAGAGGGACAGGAGGATTGTGGAGCAGGCTGTGATAAGTAAAGTAGAAGTACTTCAGGATTGGGATGGTGTAGGTGCAAAAAACCAGACCAGCTCGCGCTTGACGCCGGCAGCATCTGGCCTTCATGGCTCAATCCACTGCGGTATGTTGTACCAGATGTGCAGGTGGCAGGGGCGGGCGGTGTAGAGGCGGAGGTCATGTAGCTGGCAAGCAGGGCAACGAACATGGGCAAGTGCGATGTTGGCCTTGCAGCAGAGGTGTCAAGGTAGCGCCAGCGTGTGCTTGTGCGCAAGTCTGCGATTGGGGGTATGAGATTGGTGAGGGGCACATCGAGGCAACAAACAAGGCAATCGGGCAGTCAAGGTGGCGAGTGTGGGCTCCCCAGGCAAGCGGGGCATCGAGCTCGTGAGTGCAGGGTGACGAGTATGTGCGCGCGGTGGGCATGGGTGCAGGACGGTGTGTAGGACAAGCATGGGTGGGCAGTCGCTGTGGGACAGACTGTTCGCGGGTGTTCAAAGACGCATTGAGGAAGGCCGAGCTTGTCGCAGGTGAGGTGGGGCGTGTGCTGAGTGGCTGGGTGCGCAGGCGTGTCCAGTAGGTGGAGCGCACAATCGGCGGCGCTTGAAGTGGGAGGATGGGTGTCAGGAACAGGAATGGGCCGGGTCCAAGGTGGACAATGCGGCCATTCAAATTAGGCGCACAGGCGTGCGGGCGTGGGAGGTGGGTTGGGAGGTGGGTGAGCGGGCAGGGGAATGAGGTTGCAAGCATGGAGGTGCAGTGGCGAGTGTGGTGGGCAAGCTATGTATTGGGATGGTGGGCGGTGAGCACGGCTCACCAGCGACTGGGCACGTGTTGGCAGCATGGCTGGGTGAGGCAAGGGGGCAGCACGGCGTAGCACATGTGCGACACGGTGCCATGTCGGGTGTGGGTGACTCAGTGTGTTTAGCTACTGAGCTGATAGGCAGCACAGTGGCGCAGGCATGGGAGCGTGGGCGCAAGAGAGAAGGCAGTGGGGTAAGATGGCGTAGCATGCGTGGGCGAAACGGCGTTGAACAACCGTGCGAAATAGGCGGTGCAGGCGTGGGTGCGTGGGTGGCATGGGTGTAGGAGAGGAGGTGATGGGGTGACACGGCATAGCATGCGTGGGTGACATGACGTAGCATGTGCAGGCGACACAGTGTAGCATGCGCAGGCAATATACTGTACCATGCACAGGCGACACAGCATAGTGGGTGTGCTTAGGATGCAGCGCTCGTGGGTAACTCTGCTGAGTGTACGTGCACAACAGACTTGGTGGACCAAGGCAGCACAGAGTGGACTACAGCGGGGCAGCACGATGGAGCTGCATGACAAAGGTCGTAG
Organism: Mycena galopus ATCC 62051; assembly: GCA_014925785.1. Taxonomy (NCBI): domain Eukaryota; kingdom Fungi; phylum Basidiomycota; class Agaricomycetes; order Agaricales; family Mycenaceae; genus Mycena; species Mycena galopus. Next base: position 186,965 of record WIQG01000233.1, read on the forward strand.
GTGACAAGGCGACCCAGTTTGCTGGCCATGGGCGACACAGGATGGCGGTCCTGAGCAACAGCGTGACACAGGGTGACAGGACCGTGCAGCACAGCGCAACGGGACTGAGCGACATGGCTTAGCTTGCATGGGCAACATGGCTGAGCGGTTCAGGAAGTAAAGGAAGACAGTGTGGCAGTCCAAGGCAACAGGGCGACATAGGACAACGGGGCTGGGTGACACAGCGTGACACGGCTGAGTGGCTGAGTGGCTGGCATGGGCGACGAGGTGACACAGCTAAACGGGTGGGGGCGACATGGTCCAGCAAGCTGAGTGACAGCGGGAAGGGGCTCAGGCGACATGGTGACAGAGCCTATGGGTATGGGCAACAAGGTGACATGGTGAAAGGGGAGGGACATGGCTTGTCGCCAGAAGGTTAGTGTGATGATGTGATTTTGGCTAAAATTTTCGCTTTTGATGGGATCAAAATTGAAGTTGTCGTGTTGTTGCCTACTTTAGCATGGGAAAACTGGTCGCGTTTGTCGCAAATAAACACACCACTTTTGAAATATTCATAGCAAAGAAGTGAGGAAGAATTTCATAGGGATTTTTAACCTAGGGAGATATAGAATTGAAAATGGGGTATAAAATATGCAAGTTTCAGAAGGATAGGAGGGAAAATACCATGTCGCCAGGATAGCAATGAGGCCTTTTTTTGGGACGGATTAATGTTAGACTGTTGCTGCATGCACGCAATGCTGCCGGGGCAACCTTGAGCTGCTCTTGTGGTTCAATGTGCAGAGTGCAATAGGAACACTGTCTTGAGACTGTTGGTGCTCATTACAGACTGTTCTGTGCCTCCTATCTGGCGCAAGTGACAATTGTGGTGGTGGTATAGAAGGGAGAGGGTGATAATTCTGCGAGATGTTCAAATGCAAGCTGATGAACTTTCATTGGAATTTATTCTTCTGTCAAACTTTCACAGAAAACCAATGGAACTGATGAATCTTCACCAAATGCCATCAAAGTGACGGGCTTTTGCACAATTAAGCAAAGTAACGAAGTGACAAATGAGGTACAACTCAGCATCAGTAACACTTGTGTCGCTCCAGGACAAGCTGGAGAGCGGCGGGGCGAGAAGAATGATCATTCCTGCTCCAGCATCATTAGTATGCTGGAGGACAACCACTAATATTGCTTGATATTTGTCAGTGTGAAAGTTGGTGTTGTCAACGAGACACGAAACAAGAGCAATACTTGTTTCTACATTCTCTTGAAGCATGCATAGACTTTGAACAAGTTGAATAACCAACAACAATTGGAAGCAACCAGCAAATGGGAATCAATGCGGGAAATACTGTACTATTTCATTCACTTCGGCAGGGGGTGTGACCCGTGACCAAAAACCTTTTCGGCACTTCGGCAATCAACAAAATTTGGTGTAACACCTTCAAAATTTCAGCATTCAAAATACAAAATTTCGAAAATTCCGCCTTTCTGGACCTCCAAGAGAGATTTGACCCAGATGCCACGGATTTTACATTTGGCACTGGGCGCCGTAGCACAAGGGGTGCGTGATGCATGACTGCTGAATTGAATAAAATTATACAGTAACAGTGATGAGCCACCAGATTGGCCAGGCGTGAAAGTACCACTTATTTTCTGATTCCAAAACATTACAATCATGGAAACACTTGCATACCATCCCAGCAAGGGTCAATGCCAAGGTCCAGGCAGATGACTAGGAGACAGTAGCATGTAGCTAGAAGGCAAAGGTCCATTAACGCTTCTGAAAACCTGAGTCGGGTTAGTCAGCCAGCAACAACTAGCTAAAACTTAATTCCTTACCAGTGCACACCATTTGGGGAGTCAGGGTGTTCCCTCTAATTAACTGGACATATAAAACTATCCATTAAAAAGGCTGGAACAAGAGAACGAGATGAAGAAGGACACGTATTGCAGAAAAAACCTATGGTTCAGTCGAAACTACGAGCCTAGGGGCTGCATTTGCACTGCCCCAGTGCGTGGAAACTACCGGAGATCACAAGGGATGACATATACAGGCAAGAGGGCCCGGAGCGTATGATATCAAACATTGATGCGATAATACACTTTGACTCAAAACGAGGGAAACCGGGCCGGCTCGGCCCGGTCGATGACTTGAACTGAGTCATGGAAACATGACTCTCCACAAAATATGACTTGGTACGCACAATAAAAGAGATTGTGCAGGACACAAAAGTCCAAAAGTACCAATGATGCGAACATTTCATACTATTTGATCTGTTTCTTGTACAAATACAGACTGAATCACTCTGTGAATTAGTAGGAAGGACAATGGGACAATCTGATAGGCTAGCTACTTCGGAACCAGACCATTTATTTATTATTCCAGTTTTAGTAGTTTAGATCAGTGTAAAGTGTATAAATTAGCCAGAGATACAGAGAATATTGTTCAGCCGTATGAATTGAAATCTTCTTTGTAATGCCATGCTTCTGCATCACATCGGGTTTGGCGAGGTATTCAACTATTTTCTGAGCTGTAATGTCTTTCCCAAGCTCTTGGAGATAGAGGTTGATATCGGACTGCAGTTCCTTGTCCACAAGCATTGAGGTAGTCCCATACCCGTATGGATTGAGTGGCAGCACAGTGCGGTCCGCAATAAATTGTCGGACCATCGTGCGGACCTGCCGAGAGCAATAAACTCCCTTTCTCATTGAGACAGCCGACTGAAGCGAAGACGCTACCCAAGCACCATGAGTTTTAGACAATAGAGAGTTTGCGCAACAGCCATATGAGCCATCAGATGGCTTTTGTGCAGTGCGCACCGTATGGCTAATGGCTTATATGGCTGGGGATATACTATCTGGATACTGTTCAGAAATGTTCGTCATTATTACAAGTGTCAAGTTCTTTCTCAAAAACAAATTGCCTAACTACCACACTCATATGCTACAGCGAATATCACCAGGAACATGAGATTTCCAGCAAGAATTGAGGTTCTCCAGCTGCAAATGTTGCAACAGCAGACCGTATATGACCAGAATACGTACAAAGTAAGCTCAATAAGCGAACTGGTTCGAAAGTCATGCCGTCTGAAAGCCATATGGTGTGCACAGCAAAAAAGCCATCAGATGGCTCATATGGCTGTTGCGCAAACAGGTTAATGGTAAAGTATAAAAATTAAGCATAGGCTGCATTGCCACCATCCAGATGCGGACAAAGGCGTCGATGCCAGGATCGACATAGCCCTTTCCAGACTTTCGGTGGGGCCGAAGCAGCTGGTGAAGATCATTTAGAGCTGCAGAAGCAACCTGAAATACTTGGGGCTTCACGCAGCTTCCCGGTGGGAAGGCAGGTCTCCAGTGGAATAGATGTCACCAAAGGGGTATCCGGGACGGGATTGGATGATGGCTGCGCTGAGTCTGCATCATCTGCTTGGGCCATTTCAGCATCCATGTCATTCTCGTGGTCAGAATCAAGATGGAATTTGTCGAATTAGGCTGCAAGAACAGAGATGTCGTCAAAAGATTCATCATCATCGTCCGGGACTTCTTCGACTGTCGCATGACGGCGTTCAGGGGGCGGTGGGAGCGAATAAACGTGGAATGACTGTTCCGGGGCACCGATGGGAGTCTCCGAGGATGTACCAGCTAAAAAAAGGCCAGTATGTGATGACTGCGGAGTTGCTGATGACAGAAAGACATTAGAGACATTGTGTGAGATTGCACTGAGAGGCATGCTGGAAGGGGAAGGGGAACGAGAGGGCGGATCTTGGGAAGAGATAGTTATCAGCTTTTGACATGCCAGATTGACACGTTGATGCGTCGCGAGTAGTGTTGCCGCGACTTGGACTTGGCTGTCCTTAAGTCGACTTCACGGATGCAACTTGAGTCAAGTTAAGTCGAGTCGCAACTGAGACTTGACTTGACTTCCAAGTCAGTGCAAGTCGACTTGGAGTCACTTGAGTAGACTTAAGTCGGGTCTCGGAACTGAGAATCTCCTGGAACCTCGTACTAGCTCTACAGCCAATCTACAGTAGCAGAATGTGCCACATTTGCAGCTGACAATGGCCGTTCGGGTAATTCGATAGCGATGCCCGATCAATCATTCAACCAACGGAACGATCATGTGTCAATGGTGCACAGCTCGGTCTAATGACCAATGGACAACTACATATCGAAATCAACGAGCTCTGGGATATGCCATTCTAAATGCACTTTTATTATTCCCCCTCTTTTTTCGAGAATTTTCAAAATTCCCCCCTCTTATTTCCAAACTTTGAGACTTCGAAAGAGTGGGGGATTTATCTCGTTTTCCCCCCTCTTTCATTGAACCCAAAATTTTCCCCTCTCTGTTATTGCAACTTTGAAAATTCCCCCTCTTTTTGCAGCTCGAAATTTCTGCTCTCTTTTATTTGGAGGCAAAATCTTTTATTGAACAAATAGAGGCCCATGGCTATCTACTTACAGGTCCGGAGCACAGTTAATTGGCAATTGTACTAGATACAACGAGATAACAAATACAATTACTTACATGATGTCACGTGTATCTTCCGAAAAGCCGTCTTGTCACACTGTGACCATAACCTATAACTTGGCACACACCTTTGGGATAAGGCTGTGAAGGACAACCAGAGCAACCTGCAGAAGGACATGAGTTCCCGACCGACTAGGAAACCACATATTAGAAGTATTGCCCCGAGGGGAGTGTTCAAGCAGGTGTCTTTCTTACAACAAGTTTTTTACTAAATAGCTTCTTATTTTGGAATCTGGCACGCTTGGAGGGCCGCGTGGTGGCCTAGTAGCATTCCAATTTGACCATAACAGTCCCAAACAATATTCGGTCATAAGCCAGAGTAGTTGATGGATGCGCATGGGTAGCAGCATCAGAAACAATCTTTTTTCATGAGGGTGAATTGAATGTGTGGAAGTGTAGATAAGAATTTATGGAAAGCCCATATTCGAGTACCCAGGCTCAAAATACATACACATAGAAACACATAGCCATGTGTGTGGACTGCAGGTCCGCAGTACCAGAGAAATGGCGACAAGCTCCTAGTGGGCAAGGAACCACTCAGTAATGAGAGCTTACACAGCTCTCAAATGGGGTAAATCTCATACCCAAGACCAATCCGAGGGGGGGACTATGTTCGGCAAGACCACAACAATTTATAGGCAGTCAGTAAGGGCAGAAATAGGCTGTCCAGTGTGTGTCCAGCAGCGAGGAAAGGAAGAGTCCTAAAATTGATTTTATGTTCCCACAGTCGCCTTAGAGATGCCTTGACCCCGGAAAAAAATATTCAGGGTCAGGTCTTGTGTGGTTGCCTCACAAATCCAAAATCTTTAACTAATTTCCTATTCTGACCACAAGTGGTCAGCGGTAAGTAGATGACACTCAAACAGTACTCAAATGGATCCCAGGGTAGCAGGTAGGCTCTGCATGCCCTCAAATAAATTTCCTTCAAGATCTCTTGCCCAATAATTTACCACCACACTTCTACCATAGAACTCCTAATAACCCAATAATTCAGTGAAGGCCCGCATTTTGATAGGGAACAATGCTTCAGAATGAGGGTACCAAACCTTTTGGAGAATATCTGTCCAAATCTATGCAGAGTTGAGCCTTGAAAGTCTTGTTTGAGGTAATTTCCCTTTCTGGATAATTGGCGCTAGTGTTCCCAATTGGGACAGCTGCCTCCAAGCACCTTTTGGCACTTTTGGCCTCGTCAAATGTCTTAGAATAAGTGTACTATTCATTTCCCGACAGATCTAAATAGGAGATCCGCAGGGAGGCCTGCACAATTCGCCATGAAATTGATCTACAATCAAAGATGATTGTAGATCAATTTCACGGCCTTTTACAGTGGCAGTGCAAATAAGATACACGTGACATTTTTTACTTCAAGTTCTGTTTGTTCTCTCGTTGTATCTAGTACAATTTCCAGCACCGGACCTGTAAGTAGAACCACGGCAAAGCAACCTGGCCAAAAATATTTTGTCTCTTTGCTGATTACACCCCTATCCAAGCCACCTCAGTGCCTTCAGAACGAGTATTCTGGTCCTCGGCTGAGATAGATACTAAACGCCGAAACCGCACCAGTGCCCTGCTGATGGAGGCTCTGCAAATCCTCAAGTTTAATTCCAAGAAATTGAGGCTCAACTTTATGTCTGACTGGCAGATTGTCCCTGTTGCCAACGACGATGAAGACTGGCTTCGAACTCTGGCTGACACACACAACAAAGACAGGGATGTGATTTGGCGCGAGATTGTTGACAGTTGCGACTCAGCAGATGGGATCATATTTACGGAAATGCCAGAGGAGAATGACGAGTAATTGAATTTGTATCTTGCCACAGTTTCACTGCTATTTAACGACCAGATTCGTGTACCAAGTGCCATCCACCCTTGTGGATTAATATTGGTGTGACTCAACCAACTTGAGTCGACTCAAGTGACTTCAAGTGACTTGAGCTGACCAAGTCAAGTCAAGTCAAGTCGAAAGCTGCCACAAGTCGACTTCCGACTTAACGAGTCGTGGCAACACTAGTCGCGAGACACACCAATTTTAGAATGTAATTACCTTTTCTTTGTCTGTTTTTTGCCTCTTCCGAGGGGATAATTTCTCCACGAGACCCTTCGCAAGGTTACCGATGCGAGCCAGGATATGGGCGTGCTTTTTGGGCATTCTCAGGTGGCGCGCGAGCGCGAGTGGAGAGGCAAAAGATGTCGGAAGATGGGATCAAATGACGAATAATGCTTAAAGATATTTAGCCCGAGATCACTGCCCAAATGAAGTATATAGTCTTCTTCAGGACGGCCTTCCGTAAGGAGGCGATTGGCGAGATTGTGATTTGTGGATTATCTGTAGCATTTTCTCTGTCTTTTGCCCATATTTGGACGTGTCACACTTGCTAAGCGAACATTGGTGGTGTTTGCTTGATGCCTACCTTAGATGTTTGACATTGATTTGGAGACTACATCTTAGCTGTGGTTGACACCTGATATTCTAGAATATCTTGTGTAGAACGCCAATAAACATGAAAGGACATTATTGTATAAACTTGTGTGAAACAGAATGCATGGACACAGAAACGGAACGAGTGGGTATGGAAACACGTGGATATGGAAGTTTAGTGCAAGGGAATATGTTAAATGTCTGAGAGGTGTTTTCTGGGATAGTCTTAAAAATCACACACACCCCTTTTGAAGAATAACAAACCAACTTGTTCTCATAAACTTGGTCGCTTAGCATCTAGTGGACTTGAAAGCACTTGCCAAAACTACAATCTTTAACAAGAACCTACACTTTTCGTCACCCTAATACTTGGTTGCTCCCCCAGACACAAGAGTTATTGGAAGTGGATCTTTGGTGTTTTGAGAAGTTGCACCTTATAGAAGTGCCCAGCTCATCAACGGCCATGATCCAACATGAACTGCTGTATGACAGAGCAAAGGTGGAGAAAAAAGGGTAAGAAATAGCCAATGTTGTTCCCCTGAATTTATTCACAGGTAGCAGCTAGTTAATAGATTCACATTGGCATCACCGTCCATGAACATGTACATAATAAAGACAGCAAAGGAAAGGGCATGAAGTTGGAAGCATTTCAATTACCCAGCAGACAGGCAATCTGCAAGTCCATTGAGTTGTTAAAGGGAAGAAAGAACAAGATGCCCTACCTGATCAGATACCCATATGAATAAACGGAATCCAGCGTACACGAGGAATGTTTCTTTGCTTCAATTCCTTCACTGCTAGATGCAGTGCCTCAGCTGCATCACTGACTTTCGGTGTTCGATCACCACGAAAAAGGTGACCATAGAATACCTCTGCAACAGGTGGGCCATCCTCATCATACATTGCCCACAAAGTACCTATTGCACCTCGGAATCCCCCTGCGATGAATGCTCCTCCAAGGTGAAATGATTCATTGACCAGGGCTTGGTCACCCATTGCTGTTTGACATGCAGCCAGGAATACAAATTGTGCATTTGGCAGAGACATTCGTAGGATAGTGTCCAATTTCAAGATGTCTTTATAGAGGAGGAGATGGCTATTCTCTGGCTCAGCCAAGTCCTGCTTTCCATGGCATGCCAAATGAATCCAAGAGCACTCCTGTAGCTGTTGCGTTACAGCCTCCACGGTCGCACACTTCCCTTCAAGACAATCCAACCGAGGCTTTTTGACAATAGAGATAATATTTTGAATCTCTAGCTTCACTCCTTCCAGGGAATTCGCCCTCCCAGGCCCGGTGTGTGTTACTCCAACAATCCCAACCTTGGGTGGAATTGTGGGCTCTTTGGCCCTGGCATTCAGCAGAGATCCCAATGTTGCAGTGTACGAATGGATAAACAAGTCATTGGGAGGGCAGGCATGCAGAGGCATTCCTTTGAACAAACCAATAGGCAACCACCACAGCCTTCCACAGTGGATATTGTACTATAAAACTGATCAGTGGCTAATCAAATCCAAATCAAATTATGAACTCACGGAAGCCAATGCTTTATAGACATGAGCAACAATGTGGGTCCAAAGCCAAATCAACAAATCACCAAGCTTCTCTTCAGGTGTAGTGATCGCAAAATCCTCTCTCTGTCCAAACAACCGTGTTGATGGTGCTTCTCTCATAGTACAACGGCCAAGCACCTCTCCAAGCATCATCTGGTACGATTTCAATTGATGCTGTTTCACATCTTGAAGTGGAACATGGATTGGATCTGAGGTTGGATTAAGAATCACAATCCCATCACATCCATTTGCATGGCTATTCAAAATGACAATAGGTCCACCTGATGAAGCCTCACAAAGTGCGGAGTATGGTTTTGGAAGTAAAAAATACTCCAGCCCTGGTTGCTTCCTGATTTCTTCAAGAAGTCGGTTCCTTTCATTCACAGTCTGCATTATGTCTTCACTGGTTTCAGTATAAAGTGCAGAAGAGAGTTTCTGGAATTTTTCAGCATGATCAAATTTGGGTTTTTCAACATCTGTTTTCAGTTGCAACATTTGCTGGAATATTGTTGCCACCCCTTGTTCCATAAATTCCACTGCAGAAGCTAGCTTGTAAAGATTGCAACATGTTCTTACAGCGCTTGAAATGGCCTGCCCAATGCCAAGTTTATAAAGCTTGGTATGCCGTACAGGTATAGAATGGCCGATCCATACAATTTCAGGAAGTAAATTGAAAGCAGCAGTGTATGCAGCTATGCAGTGAGGTGGCCAAAATTCTTGAACAAATGCAGCCCAGTTGAGAGCTGCTTCCCACGAGAGTTCTGGCACTGAGTGAGATGTTTTGAAAGAGGCATTATAATGAATATAAGCAGCCTCAATATCCTTTTGATCTCTCAGCCTATAATATCGATCTGTAAAACCAACTGCCAGACTCTGCAGACGCTCCACTCTTTGTGGATGCCCTTCTGGGGTGAGATCTATTGATTCTTGATCAATTTGCAGTGCATTCTCAAGATCCTTCAAGTCCCCCCATTTTCTGTATCGAAGTTTGAAGCACATAGCAAGACCCTGCAGAAATCTTGCTCTCTCTGGATGTCCTCCTCGGGTGAGGTTCAATGCTTCTCGGAATGTCTGAAATGCATTCTCGGCATCATCAACATCTCCCAACCGCTGGAATCGTTCATTTAGCGCCACAGCTAGGCCTTGTAGACGTCTTGGTCTCAAAGGGTGTCCAACTGAGGTAAGCTGGATTGCCTCCTGGTACCTCTGTATGGCAGTCTGAAGATCATCTATAACTCCCAATCGCTGGTGCCGATCTCCCAACAAGACAGCCATGCTATACATATACCCAGCCCTGGAACGTTGTCCTAGTGGAGTAAGAATCAATGCTTCTTCCACGTAATGCAATGCCTGGTTAAGATCCTTCAGGTCTCCCAATTTTTTGTATCGGTCCCCATATAATGCTCCAAGACTCTGTAGACGTCCTGCTCTTTCTGGGTCTTCAGAAGGAGTGAGATCAATCGCCTCTTGGCATCGGTTCAATGCATTGGCAAGATATTTTAGGTCCCCAAATAACTCAAAGTGATCTCTGAAAGAGACAGTAAGATTCTGTAGGCGCCATGCTCGCTCAGGGTGGCCCTTGGGAGTCAATTCCACTGACTCCTCATCTAGCTGAAGTGCAGTTTCAATGTCCTTCCGGTTCCCAGATCTTCTATACAACTCTGTGAGAGACATTGCCAGGTGCTGCAAATATCCAGCTCTCTGGGGATGGTCTTTGGGGATTAACTCAAGAGATTTTTGATCATTCTGCAATGCGGCCTCAAGATCCTGCAGATTCCCCAATGTGTAATAGTGAAGCTTGTATGACACTGCAAGATCTTGCAGACATTTTGCTTTCTCAGGGTGTCCTTCTGGGATGAGCATTACTGCTTCTTCTGCCCTTTGCAGTGCATTCTCCAAATCTTTCATGTCCCCCAACCTCTGGTGGCGCTGTCCAAAAATCGCAGCAAGGCCTCGCAGACGCTTCGGTCTATCAGGGTGACCTTCTGGGGTTAGATCAACTGATTCTTCTGTCTTTGCGAGAGCAGCCTCAAGATCTTTGAGGTCCCCAAGTCTGTGATATTTATCTCTGAAGCAATATCCAAGATTTTCCAGAAACCAAGGTCGTTCAGGATGGTTATCTGGCACCAGGTCCAAGGCTTCTAAGTTCTTCTCCAGTGACATGTTGAGATCATTGACATCCCCTAACCTCTGGTATCTCTCTCCAAAGGCATTTGCTAGGTTCTGGATATAGCCTGCTTTGTTCAAGTCTTGTTCCGGGGTGAGATTGATAGCCTCTTCATTTGCCTGCAATGCATGATTCAGATCTGCCACATCTCCCAGTCTCTTGTATCGAGACATCAAAGATACAGCAAGACAATGAAGACGCTGTGGCCGTTGTGGGAGTCCTGTTGGCGTAAGATCTACTGCTTCTTGGTCCATCTGTAGCCCAGTTTCAAGGTCCTTGGTATCCCCAAATCTCTGATACCGATCTGTGAAAGCCGTTGCAAGAAGCTGTAAAGACACTGCTCTATCAGGGTGGCTTTCTGGGGTGAGTTCCAATAGTTCTTGGTAGCTCTGGAATGTGCTATTCATGTCGTTTACATTTCCAAACCTATGGTACCGAGCTGAAAGGGATAGACCCAGCTCTTGTAGACATATTTTCCGGTCTGAGTGGCCGGTTGGAGTAAGCTGTAAAGCTTCCTTACTATTTTGTAGTGCCACTTCGAGGTCCTCTACACCACCCAATTGCTGGTATCTGGTTCTGAAACGAAAAGCAAGACCCAGGAGGGATTTGACTTTGTTGGAATCTTGTGTGGTGACTTCCACAGCAATATGATGGTGTTGTAACGTGGCTTCAACATCCTCTAAATCATAAAACACTCTGTAAGGCTTGCAGAAGCTATTTTCCAGAAGATTTTAATAACCTGCCAGATCCGGATGCCCTGGAGGGGTCTGCTCAATCTGCACTATTATCTGCTCGATTTCATCTTGAAGATCCTGGTGCTTTGGGATTCAGCTCTCAATTAATTGGCTACACAACACTAAGAGCTTACGGAATCGGCGTAGGGCTTGGACATTATATTTTGGTTCGGTTTTCCCCTTGCGGATTGAGGGCCAAAGAATCTACAAAGTGAACCGCTACAAAATCAAGGAATGTTAAAAATGATGATGAAATAGCCAATTACGGGATGTGACCTGAAATCGGGTAAAGATGGGATACAGCGATAGAGACACAGGCTTTATATACAGTTCGGGGTTCGATGCGGTTCCACTGCGGCTCGGGAGCAGACACCTGGCTCGATGCAATCACAGAGATGTAGGTATAGGCGGTGAAAACCATGTGGGCAATGTCGGCATGCTGTAATCTTGATCCCACCGTGCGTCCAGCTTCGGGGATGGCTAGACGTAAGCATTTGCGGCAATAAGATGGAGAGAAAGGAGTGCAATACGGAGCATTGTGTTGGAAAGGCAAAGCATTTGTCCAAGCTCCTTTTGAATCCAGAGCGTATGGGTTGACGGCAGATTACTCATATCTTATTACTCATGTCTTAAGCAGATGCACTGATATTATGTACATCTGTTTACGTTCTTCTTTTTCCGAATCTCACACCACGCCATTTCCCGAGGTACGACTATTTGGCTTCGACGAAGCGCTCGAGAGCGCTCAAAATCTGAGTCCCGGAACGTTAGATAGGCTGTGCATTCTGACGTTAAATCCCGCGCTCAACGCCCGCTCAAAAGAAAATTGCCCACGTTGACGCGGGTCTGCGTTCTCCGCCCACCGCTGCATCACATTATTTTACCTCAAGAGCTGGATACTCGTATCTCTGCGTACTGCACGAATTCTCTAGATGTCCTGGTATGCACCTGTTTACCATATGTCCCTCAATTTGAACTGCTTTTTCTCAACCACGTCCCCTGCTCCGGTCCCTTGGCTCCGATCTCCCATGATTATTCTGTTTTTGTCTAGTGCAATTCCAAAAAATAATAGCGGCGATCACCATTCAGCTTCGAAGAACTCCGGCATATTCCGTACCGCTCCATCCACGATCTCCGGTTGAGCGCTCAAGACCCGCTCAAAAGGAAGCCTGTCGGATCTACACGGCCAAACGGAAACATTGTGAAATCGTAACATCGCTTGATCTACAGTTTAGTACACACAAATTGTAATGTTTCAGCAGAGTTTTGGTAACGAAATGCTGGCATTTTGATTTGGAACACATTTCTAACTACGCTCCTTACGCATTTCTTACGACTTTTGATGACTTGAAATTTCCTTAAGACTTCGGTCCGGCAACACAAAATAACCGGCCTCCCAAAGGGGTAGGCAATGATCCGGACCCCTGTTGCGTCCTTGAGCCGTCACGGTGAGGCTACCTTGAGGGTACAACGAGGTACACTCTTCTTTGCTCTTGCTCACTACTGGTGCAAAGAATACAGAAAAATAATGTGTCTCCCCCGATTTTGGAGAACCACTGCCAACCCAATTAATATTCGGTAGTCGGCAGTTCGCAATGTTTATCAATGGAAGGCATCGCAGTGCATCAGAAAATAGTGCCGAACGTCCCATAGAGCATATCAATATCATCTTTGAGTTTGTTCAATCTGGCCAAAGCAAGTTGTCAAGTTTGACAAAGGAATGTTGAGAATTGGTTGAGAACGCAAAGAACGCACTCAAGTCATTCAAACTCTGATGACAACAATCATCAATGACGGAATTCTCATCAAGTTACCATCAAATAGCGTGATGTTGCCACGTCGCTCCTTGACTGACCACCACCTCCCTTTTTTTTTTTTTTGCGGAGCATTTGAGTAGTAGGGTTGGAAAGCATTGCGGTTTCGTCCGTGCTGTTTAGCGCTTTCGCGCTTCCATACACTTCCAGGCCAACATAGTTGGTCGCCCCACCCGCTATAATTTGAGGCCATGGACTTAAAACCCAGCCAGAGGAAATAATAATATCAGCCGCCCGAGGTAATGCGCTAGCGCACTTATGCCCGACTTAGTCGCTGCACATGTGTGGGGCTTCGCGCAACTAGCTCCAGGGGATTTAAATGGTAAGTACCATTTTCCCCCATCATTGCCAATCACCTGATACCCACTAAAACCCCGGTCTCCCTTGTCCAGTCTTTAGGGAGAGATTCCTCATTTTTGAGTACCCCACTCCATGTTTTCAACACCAGCTTTTGCTTGATGGCTTTTTTTCCATATTTGATTTCATTCGTTGCCGCGCAGTCTACCTTGAGTCTATTATTTATTGCGTGGCGCCACCGGTTTTGTACCTCGGGCAGAGATCCTTCGGGTTTGTCCTGAATAACTCGCTTGTTCCTTATCCTCCACAGAAGGTGGGCAGATTCTGAGACTAGAATTCGGAATAGACACGTGCTGCCTGCATCACCGCGCGTAGTCGCTGCGCAACCCATGATCTGCCCAAGTGTCGGCGGAGGTAGGTCTGCTCCGGTCTTCATTCGCCACAGTTCACTCGCAAGTTCCCATATTTCTTTCTGGCCCGTTGCTTCGCATTTTGTCAATATATGTTCCATTGATTCAATTATTCCGTGCCCGCATTTCTTACATCCAGCTTTATCTTCATGGCCGGGGATATTGGTCCAGTGTGGGCCTACCTTGTATCCGCCGTGGAGCATCATCCACAGAAAGAAGCAGGCACTTCTTGACACATCTTTGTGGTTTGTAGACTTCCAAATCTTTTCTTTTGTGGGCAGCTCGTCCGAGGGGTCTGCCACAGCAGCTTGGGTGAGTTCCATATTTTTCTTTGTTGTCCTTCGATCTAGCAACTTTTTATATCTCGGGAGGTTCCGCTTGTTCCTTCGTATTATTTTGTAAGCTTTTGATTGGGTCATCGCCTGGAGCTTCACCCCAGGCAGTACAAACCTCGTGTCTGGTTTTATTTTCACATCATCCTCCACTGTTTTGGCGCAGCCAGCTGCGGCCAGACCACCTGCTGCCTTAGTTCCAGCATCCTCTGCGGGGCTCTTTACCCAGGTGAGGGTCGTCCTTGCCTTTCGTCTTCTCATTTTGGAGACTATGACCCTGAGGATTGGTCCATTCTCCAGATTCAAGAAGCCTTCATCCTCATTCCTTGTCAGGAATTTCGTCATTGCGTCAATCGAGGTACGGGAACTACTGTGTATGGCCACCACCTCCCTTCCCTCCACTGCTCAAAACCCTTCACATACATACCGCAAAACCAGCATGTCCTACTTCAAGCTTTCAAGACACCTCAAGATGACCTCACAATGCCCTCAAATCCCCTCAACAAGTCTTCAAATGCTGCGGGACCTCAAGACCTTCAAGTCGCGATTGAATCAAGAACTGTTGCTGGTGTCTTCTCTTTCTGTGCAAGAACTTTGATCACTGGGCCCTTTATCATTGGCTGGTCAACTCGCAAGTACAGACATGCACGGAGCCTGGAAGTGCTTTGACTGGGGGCGGAGTAAATAGGTGCGCGCACACCTCCATCGTTTGGATCCAACAATGCGAGGATTGGTGCATACCATGCAGTGGCCCAGGTGCGCCTCTATTGCATCCCACCTACCACATTACTGTGCTCACCTCTCCCATGCAGCCACCATTGACCTTTTGTCGCTACCAAGACGTGCGGTCAGGCTAGGAATTGGTTGCGTAGTTTAGATGTGGTTTCATAATTGTCTTTATTTACATTTCCTCGCAATCTATGGCTTCGTTGCTCCCGCACTGTAATCCATCATAAAAGAGCGAGCGTGCGCTGTATTATATTCCATTTGTTACGCGGCATACATATGGGGTAGATCTGATGTAAGTAGTAAATACTTAATGACTGGTGTTAACGCAATGCTTCGATCCGACCGTGTTAAGAATTCTTGATAGGTCGAAGTTTGAGATTGCGTTAACGTTTTCATTGTAAATCATTAACCGCTGGGATTGTCAGTGCTGCACTAAGCCATCAGTGCAGCCGTGTAGCTTCGCTTTCGCCCCCACCATCATCCTGCCTCCCCGTAGCGTACTTCCCCCTCAGTAATAAGTATGGCGCTCAAGTGTCTGTCCATCCAAGAGTCAAGTCCGGCAAGACCCTCGCAGACCGGAGAATGTTCTGTCGCACCGCTGCCTTCGCTTCTGACTCAATGTCAATGATTATGACTGGACTATACTCCCAATCGCAGGAATGTGATGACTTTTTGGACTTTCGCCGCAACAGTAGTTCAAGTCGACGCTGGAGGATCCACTTTATTTGCGAGAACGTTCAAACTCCAAGACCTCAAGCTCGATCGGCCACGGATTTCGGGAATTGCAAGATCGCTTCCGTCGTTCAAGACCCTCCCGCTTACACGCTCAGCGCAAGGAATGCAAGCAAATGACCCCCCATTCCACGGCGAAGACTGAAAACTGTTCCGTCTGTAATATGACCCCTCGCGCTCACCAACAGATAAACAGTCCGGGAGTTTGGGTATTCAAACACTTCGTCGTCCCCTACCCCTGCAAGAGTGTTCAATCTCGGGTCTGATGCATCAACTTCTTCAATATCTACTGAGTATATACAAGATTAGTGTGAGTGAGACTCATCGAGTCGCACTTTTGTCCATCAGAAAGTGCGACTGGTTACCCGAGTGCGAGTGGTTACCCGACGGCTTTGATGGGAACGAGGTCGGCGCACACTGTGCCGACCTTTCTGCTACGGCCAAATTTACCGGATAATTCTATTTAGCAGCCCCCCTTCTGTGGCAGCCCCCGGAAAATCAGGGGGCTGCCAAATAAGTTTCAACAGCCCCCAGACCTCGATTAGATTACCGGGCCGCGCGCCTGTATCAGTATTTAGACAACACGCATAGTATTTGTGTAAGTCTGCCTGCCAAGTTGTTCAAAGAAAATTGAAGGCCACAATGGCACAAAGTATTAGAAAGCCAAGGCCTTCATTTTTTTATATAGAATGTATTCCCATATTCAGATTTCACTCATTTAGCAGCCTACCAGAAAATTGGAACGAATTTTCCACCGCCATCAACCACACACCAGCCAACAAAGGTCACGGAATACTAAATTCAATGCTACAATGGCACGAAGTATTAGGAAGCCAAGGGCTTCTTTTGCATGGATAGAACAGATCTCTGTCCTCAGATTTCACTCATTTAACAGCCCACTAGTAAATTGGAACGAACTTTCCACTGCCATCAACCACACATCAGCCAACAAAGGTCGCGGAATACTAAATTCAAGGGCACAATGGCACAAAATACTTAGGAAGCCAAAGGCTTCATTTTTATGTGTAGAATCATTTGCCATAGTTCAATATCCTTCATTTAACAGCCTACAAGGGCCGGGGGCTAATGAAAATCACTACACACCAATCACAATCCGACAAACTCCCGAAAAAATCTAACATGCTGCCGTTGTGTAAAATGGCCGGTCAGCACAGTGCGCTTCAATGAGGCAACAATAAAATCGATAAATTCATATCAGTACCATCCAGGGGACATAATGGGACTCAGAAAAACCGCTATATGGCATAGTGCGGTTGATATTCATGCAATATGGTCAGCTATTAATGAAATGTGGCAGGATGGCGTGCTGAGTAGTGTTGCTGATGTTGAATTGGAGTCGAGATACATATTGATATCATGATCATCGGCGATGAGCGGGGATTGATTGCGCATCAGTGCATCAGTCGCACTGCTGATGCATTCGTCATCAGTTGCACCCTGTAGCGGGGTTGAGTCCCATTAATGGGAGTGAGTCGCACTTTCTAAGTGCGGGAGTGGGACTGGACGAGTCCCACTCCCACTAAAATCGTTGTTACTCATATCTACTCCGACCCTGCGAGTATTCGCTCAAACGCCTCTTTCAATGATGTTTCAAGTATGGGTCTTGGTCTGTACGTTGATTCCTGCGCCCTTCCACAACCATTTCGATTCGCTTCAGTTCTTCAGTTTGATGCTGAGGTGCGCATGGTCCTGTTATCGTCGGATTCAATTGACCCCGGAACGAGCGCACGACCCGCCGCTCCGTGCATACAGTCTGAGGTTTGTGGAGATGGTAGACTCTGAGGTAAACCAATACTCACTCCATCTGCCAGAATTGAGAAAGTCACTGACTTTACCAGTGCTCATGTGTACACAAAAATTGTGATTCAGTTTTTGAAAGTCTGGTGAGGGATTCGTGGCGCGGTGGGTTCATTTCCGTTTTTTCAATACCACCGACTCGGTCTTACGGGATTTGAGCAGCACCCTGAATACCCCTTTCGTCTTCAAATGTCCAGCAAGCCCCGCATCGGTTTCGGAGGCGTCTCCGAGATTTTTCCGCCTTCCTGGCAGCCAGTAGACACGAGAAGGACATGTTTCTAGTAAGCCTCTTTATAATGTTACACATGAAGTTTGATACCTACATATACCCATTTCAATGATGCATGCATCCCCGCCGCTGGCGATATCCGGCGTATTTGAGCACCGCCTACATCTCCGCTGAAGTTTTGGATTCGCGTCGCTATGCTTGATTGATTCTTGACAGCCATAGCCAGGTAAGAACTTTGATTCCCGATGGGCTCTCACTCAAGGTTAACTTATAAGGGGGTCAATAGTATTGTAGCTCTTCACCTTATTCAACTGCTGCCCGAAACGAGGCATATCAGTATATGTGTTTACAGAAGATGCTCATTTCTCCGCCATTTCACTGCATTCCGGCGCCCCACACCCGCACTTATGGCTAGCTCTTGCTAGCCGAGGGCAACTGTGGCTATGCTTTGGCTAGGCCTGGCCAGCCACCTAGCCAGAGTGGACTAGCCACACTTGATGGTAGCTCTTGCTAGGTCCCCGACGGGGAGCTGTAGGGAGGTCTGGGTAGGTCTGGTTAGCCATTCAGCTAGGCTGCCAGCCATATGCAGCTGGTTGGCTCACTCAGGCCATCAATGCCCTTCGGCCAGCTCTGGTGGGCAGATGCTGTGGCTAGGGGGTGTCAGAATGCAGTGTTTATTTTGCCCTCACTCACTGATACTTTCTGCTTTGGCAGCCAGAGACTGCGACACTAATTGATTTTTGCACAAAATTGTTGCATGTGCTAGATACTTGGCATGAACGAATTAGTATTTTGAATATGCTTGCGTTGTGCGCGGCGAAGACTATATATTGTTGTTCCTTTTATTGGCGCCGCAATGATTGGCTGCGCTTCCAGATAAGTCGGTTCAAGTCGGCATGGTTGATCCATTGCACTTAACCCCGGAGTAAAGCGACGGCATGTCTTGTTCGGCTCTCCAAAACGACACCGGCTGCCAGTGAACAGCAAAGAAAATGCGCAGTACTGGGCAGTCGTTCCCAGACGGCCATAATTTTCCGGACAAACAAAAGGGATTGAATTTAATAAAAGGCAGTCACCCCGAACCAACTTGAAGATTCTCGAGGACAGGGAAATTACGGAAGAGATCTAGCGAGTTGATTTTGACAACCACGGGGACTCAGACCTGAAGCGGGAGAGAAGGAAAAAAGGAAACTGTGCATCGTTACACAAAGAACAATGGAAGGCGAATTTCGGGCTATAAAATACAGAAAAATCTTCCAATGCACAGTAAAGATCCAGAAGGAAAGCCGTGTGAGAGCATTGCTTTGACGATGAAAACAGATCAGAGAAGAGGGTTCTGGAGCCGGATTTG
Source organism: Mycena galopus ATCC 62051 (assembly GCA_014925785.1). Lineage (NCBI taxonomy): Eukaryota > Fungi > Basidiomycota > Agaricomycetes > Agaricales > Mycenaceae > Mycena > Mycena galopus. The sequence continues at coordinate 206,067 of WIQG01000233.1, forward strand.
ACCGGTTGAGTTGAGCAATCCGGCGGCGCAAAGAAAGAGGATTGGCACGATGGAATTTGAACTGAAAGCAAATCATGAGATGATTTTGACAGTATTGGACATGTTGAGAGAGCAGATTTAGGTCTTGAGATATACGGTCAACCGTGCGAATCTAGAAACGGTTGAATCCAAGATGGAGGGGCAGGATGATTAATTGACAGCAAAGATTCAACAGTCAAGAAAGCCAGAAGCTTGCAAATGAGGCCACCGGGAAATCAACGCGGGAGGAGATAAACGCAGTAACGAGAAGGGGCGAGGAGGTGGTCTTTTATCTACCCCACGGGGATCCGGCCACAGTGAGAAAAATTGCAGGGCAGGGAGAGGAGTAACCGGAGCGCAGCGAGAATTCTGTTGTGAATGTGCCAGACTGTCGTCAGCTGACGGGTTGCAATGGGAATACACTTAGTACGCGAACAGGGCAAGAGTGCCGGACCTGCAAGATCAGGGTAGGACGAGAGCAGAGCAAGAAAAGGCGGGGATAAAGCTGATAGGGAAATTGCACCGCCAAGCGAGCAAATCATCAAAGAACGGTTAATTAATTGCAGTCGCACTTAATTTGAGGATGAGTGAATGGGTGGAGAATTGACAATCGTTCCAGCAGCTTATATCTCGAGAATCTGCCGGAGACTACATGGCCTGCCGCCCAAGGGTCATTTCTGCGCCGTACGCCACAGCAACTGCGAACAGCTGCGTCCTGTCCTGAAAAGGTTTTTCCTGGGTCAGCTGTTCAGCGGCACGCAGTTTTCGAGAGCAAACTTTGATACATTCTCGAAGCTTCCCTACTGCTGCCCAGGAAGACGGTTGCAGTTGTGACTGCAGTACGCCCGGTGTTTGGTCAGTTGATAGCTATAAATGTGGGGAGACAGTAGGCCTAATGGGGGTGAAAGCCAAGAATTTGAGTGCGAGAGGAGAGGAAGAAAGGATGGGGATGAGGCCAAATGGAGCAATTGCACCGCCGAACGAGCAAAATCTTAAAGAACGGTTAATTAATACGCCGTCGCTTCGCTCCGGCTGGTTCCAATGAGTTTGGTCATTTATGCTTCGACCCTTTTTCTCACATTGCGCTGCGGAAAGCGATGCAGTACGCCAACACTTCGGCATGAATTACAAACAACCGAAACGGGCTAAAGATTCACACAGTCAAGTGAAGACTAGATGTATGGCTCACCCTTTGGTGTCACGCAAATTCCCGGCTTTCGCTCCTCAGATGCCAATATTAATTAGTACAAGCGGCTGCTCGGCCGCTTCGCGGCCTCGCATCCTCTTTTGAATTCTAATTTTAATTTTGGGTCCCACACGAGCGTCTACTTCTAAGAAAATGGCCTCGCCCCTTTGGCACTCATCCAAAAGTCCGGGCTGATTTTCGCCACAGCGGGGTTTAAAATTTAAAAAGCTTCGGACATGTGTAATTTTATAAAGAGGGTAATAAAGAGGGTGAGGTGATACACATGTCATGAGAAGACGTGAATAAAGGGAAATGTCGGATCGAAGCAAAGGTCGGATGAGCAGCTGAGTTTGAAATGGCTTCAGACAGAACGACTTAATTTTAATAAAGGGGTGATGGTCTCAAACGGGCTGCAGGGTTGAAGGAAATTAATTTCTCAGCTTTATTGATGATAGAGCAAAATACACAAGATATCTTGGAGTCTGAGCTGAAGGAACATTTGCAGGATTCGCGACATGCTGAGAAAGCTAATGGTGGGAAAGGAAAGGAATCCTCACTGGCAGTGGACGTCCATGCTTCTCATAACCACGCCGAAAGGAAGTGTTTGCTTTCAATATCGAGCCAGACCATCAGTTACGTGGTTAGTGGAGGCAAAGATCCTTGTGAAACGCGTGGAAATGAACTCGAAGGACTGGGAAAACACTGAAGCAGCGGAAAGACCGCACACGGGTGCCGTGGGTATTCCTCCTCGTGCTGAGAAAAAGTAACCAGAATGTGGGCGAGTGAGTGAATAGTTGAATTACGATCAGGTGTACCTGTAAGTTGTTTATTACCCGATTCCCCTGAAACGGACGCGAAGGGTTGCCAAGAAAAGCATGATAGGGATCGAATGAAAACAGTGCGAGGAACGCACCATTCGGCCTGCACACGGAACATGAATAAAGTAGAATAAATTTTATTCAACATACCATGCAAACAGGATAAAAGAGCTCACGTCTCGACGCCTAGGTTTGTTCACCCAACGCAAGCCAGGTATTCGAATGATGGGGCCGTTGCAAACGTTAACTTCGGCGGGGATGTGAGGCTTGATGGATGTGGGACGAGTGTGCACTCACAGGGCCAAAAAATGCAACTTTGACCAGGAACTCACCGCCACGAACTGTCTGGTACATGGGACATTCCTTTTGGCAAGCCCTAAGCGCGTATGAGCACCAGTCAGAGGCGTGAGCAAATTTCGTACCGGGAGTGCGCCAGATCGAAGACTCCCTGGCGGTTTTCAAGCAGATGGTGCGAGATGAGATGTGTAAGCATTGTTACTTGGTCCCAGTGGTAATGTTGCCGTGACTCGAAAAGTCGACTTGAACGCAGATTTGACTTGACTCGACTCGACTTGATAGGTCGAAGTCGACTCTAGCTGACTCCAGAGCCCATTTTGTATAACAGGGTATTTTTGTGGTGGGTTTTACAAAAAATCATGGAAACGTGACAAACGACTCAACACACCTTTCTGCAAATCGGAGCGTCAAGTCGATTTGGAAGTCAAGTCGGCTGCAACTTCGACTTCGAATGACTTCAACATCAGCAAAATCTGGGTCTGTTTGTAGCGAGGGTCCCACGTTACATAGAGCTCTGTAAGAACTGTACAACGACAGCGTAACCTGCACAGGTGTAGAGATCCTTCGCTTGGTACTTGCTCAGCTTGACCCGAGGACTAAGATGCTCGCCGTCATGGATGCAAACTCGCACCATGTCTTATGGGACTCACGCACAAACACGAAGCTCCGAATGGAGGACTTTGAACTCCACGATCTGCTAGTAGCCAATCCAGTGCTCCCGTTCCTGCTAGTAACCCCACCAGACATTCCTACCCACATCTCAGGCAGCACTATTGACTTAGGATTCTGCACCCCCTCTCTCTTCCCATTTATCCGCGAAGTTATTGTTGATCCTGAGTTCTGCGTAGGAAGCGACCACCTCCCCATCCGATACTCCTTCGATTTCAACGTAGCCCATGGCCAATCACTCAAGTTTAATAACGACAAGATGGACCTAGAGAAGTTTTTAGCCCTTATTTGTCATGAACTAGGCACGAAACCTCTACCAATCATTGAGACGCAGGCCCAACTCGATGCGGCTGCATCACTCTTGTGCAAAGTACTTTGGAAGGCGCTAGAAGGATCCACGCCGCAGTGTTGTCCATGCTCCTTGGCGAAACGCTGGTGGTCTCCCCGATTAATGTCCCTACTGGCAGTGGTGCGTTGATCCCGGAGGCGATTCCAGAGACTCCTAGTCGACTCAGCGCGCCAACTCTGGTTTAAGGCTAGGCGTGAGTTCTATGTCGCGGTCTCTTCAGCTAAGCAGGAAGCATGGTACACCTTCGTCAAGGACCTAGAGCGCATTGACCGCTACAAAGCGGTGAAAAATCTCAGACATCTGGCTGCAACCGCCTTCCCCGTCATCCGTGACCCTGATACTAGACTAATTGCTTCCTTGCATTCCGAACGAGGCAAGATACTAGGGCAAGCGTGGTTCGGAGCCCATGCTGCCGAAGTAGCCACTCCTCTGCCTCCACATGTGACCTCGGATATGCACGCAGACCCAATTGGTAGCAGCACCCGGGATAAGTGAGGGGGGGCTTGTTTGGGGGCTCCACTCCCAGACAAGCTTCCGCCTATGGTGGACAGGCAAGATCATCTACCTGCCTCCGCGTTCACATCTGAAGCACGAGTCCCTCTCTTAGACGATTCTAGCCCGATCCTCCTCGCCAAATCCATTGAAATCACTAACGAGCATACACTCGTCGAGCCACCTGATACCGAAATCAACTGCGTCATCCTTACCGTGCTCCCTTGGAAGTCTCCCGATCGGTGCGGCTTACAGATGGGTCACGTCCGAAGCGCATGGTCCGAGATCGGAGACTGGGTTCATATTACATTCAAGGTGTTGGTGGTCCTCGGATCCAAGCCCCAGAGCAGACTACAGGGTTGCCTCATTCTTCCCACTTCCTCCATCCGCGCTAAAGCCTTTAGATCGGGTCAACAAGTCAGCAGCTCGGTGCATAACAGGTTCTTATTGTACCGCACACCACAGGGTGGCACTGTTATACATAATCTGTTCTCATTAGAAGGTGACATCAATTGCAAAAAAGCCTCTCGTTTAGAAGGGTGCATTGTATATATACTACAAGCACTCACGTGTGGGGCAGGCGAGGGGCAGGCGACGCCGAGCGAGCGAGCGAGTCGAACGTCCTCAACGACGTCGACGCCCTCTGGCTAACTTTGACAGGCTGACTAATCTTGCCCAAATCTAGACTACAGTGTGCTCGTTGTCGGCCACAGTGAGCTCAAAAAATCCCCCAAAAAAACCAAAAAAACACAAATTTATTTACATTGGTGCGTCAAATGACGCGCGAGGGATACAGACAAAATGGGCTACAACTGAGGCATTTATATCTACATTTTACGTTGCACAAATCAAATCGTAAACGTCTTTGGTCTCGTCGCACGGCACGAAGAACGCCCTACCCAAGGAGGTGAATAAACGACATGTAAAAAAAAATAGAAAATTTACCTATTCATCGGCTCACCCATCCACCTGAGAATACACTTCATCATCGCATGCAGCCGGGATAAGCCGCCAACCAACAGGAAGTCGAAAAATTTGCGGTGGCGAACACCGCATTCGCAGCGTGTGCGGTCACGTGTCGCTCCGTCGCGTAGAAGGGTCAGGTGGAGCAGCCGTTCTACAATGAAATCAGTGTACAAGTCAGGATCCAAACAGAAAAAAGGTGTACCACAGTAGAAACAACGCGAGACCTTGTACAAATCCAGACATGCTGCTTGTCCTGCTCGCACTTCACGTACTCCATGTGCCGGCGTTCCATCCGATGCTTCTGCGTGAGCCCGCCCTTGATTCTCAGCTGCGCCAGGAAGGGCATTGCGTCCTTGCCATCAGAGGCACGGAACGCAGCACCGTCAGCGTTCTTGAACGACACGACAATGTAGATGAGACCGGGACCCTCGCCCACGTAAGGGAGGCGGTCGCGCTTCGTGAAAAAAGCCGCCTGACGGCGTTCATACTTGAAAAATTGCTGTGGGTCTCTGTTAAATTTTCAGAGCTTGATCGGCACACGGATGGTGAGGTATACACGATATGGCACGCACAGGCCAATCTGCGGGTCGGGAGCGTTGTTGATTGCACAAATCGCGCCATTGTGTGATCGGGGGCGGGGAGACAAGGGCGCAGCCACCAAAAAAGCAAAAAAAGCGCGAAATGAGAAAATGGAGCCTCCAAAGCTGCTGAAGACCAGAGAGTAGTTGTGAGAGCCCCAAAGAGGTTTGGAAGACAGGAGAGGACCGGGGTAAAGGCAGAAGAGTGCGCCAAATGGTGCTGGAGAGGGTGGTGGTGGGTGGTGGGTGGTAGTGAGTGGAGAGTGCTACCAGCAGGCGGTCACACATGCCGGCGTGGGGGTAGTTCCAATGCGCCCTCCCCGCATTTTCGAGGCCGGCAGCTGGGCATGTGCGAAGAGGAAGGCGGAGGTGAGGTGGAGTTGCCACTGGGCGCGTCCGAGACTGAAGCCCGCCTTATCCGGAAGGCGGGGAGTGCGGCTCCAGCGCGCTTTCAACCGCGGCGGCGATGAGCGCGGGCGAACTAAGGGGCGCTCGAGGAGAAGGGTGGTCCGGGGGTACAGGCAGTGTCGATAGCGTGCGACACCCAGATTGGGTGCGGCCGCATCTGAACGCAAAGCGGGTGCGGACCGTTTTTCCGAAAAGTGGGGAGCGCGACTCCGGCCTGTGCTCGTCGCCAGGACGGGGCGGGGGGACCAGGGAGGGTGGGGGACATATCTGATACTGATGATGAGGAGGGATGGCAGCGGCGCGCACGCACACGGGGAGGAGGAGGGGGGCGGCATGAGAAAGAAAGAGGCACAGAGCGGGGAGACACATCAGATGCTGAGGATGAGGTGGGAGGGCGGCAGTGCGCACACACGGGGAGGAGGTGGGCGGTATGGAGGCAGGGGTTTCCGTGGGTGGGGATTTCCATCAGGCAAGGGATTCCTTGACGAAAGACGCGGCGATGTGACTATCCCGAGCGGTCTCGGGAATCGGGTCGTCCTGCTCCTCGCCCTCACCCTCGCCCTCGCCCTGCTGCGTTTCCACAGGGATCACCCCGGGACCTTGTCGCGCAGTGTGCATGAGCCCTGGAATATCGCACCAGTTCCCCTCGAAACACAGTCGGAGATGATGGATTTCCGATTGTCGCCGCGAGTATGCTGTGAACCCCTCGCTGAGTATGGCATCCTCCACAACCGACGGGCGCTGGTCCTGGAGATCCATCCACCATGCCTCCTTCCACCGGAGAAACTTGAGCACCCGGTCCATCTCCTGCTCCAGCAAGTCCACCTCCTCTGTCCACCTCCATGCCCTCGCACGAGTCTTCGCCCATTCGAGTCGCAACGCCTCCACCATACCTCCCTGTGAACCCTCTTCGTCTGTCAGCTGTGAAAGCCATATCCAGGATGCTGGCCTTTCCTCCTGCTTCTTCTTCCGCATCTCCTCTGTTGCCGCTCGCCCCTCCAGCCTCTTCTTCTTTTTCTTCCTGCTCTTGTGCTCAGGATCACTGAAGGTGGCGTGCGGCCTGGCTCATACGTCATCAGGCGCGAGTATCTGCAGCTTGAGCTTCCATTGGGTCTCTTTGAGAATGGGACTGAGATTGATGAGCGCCAGGCGTGCGGCTCGGTACTCCGCTACAGTTCGCCGAATGCTGTCCTCCACGGCGTCGATGACAGTCTTGGCACGCGTGTTAGCAGCGACCCCTCTCGTGAACGCGTCCTTGTGCTTCCACTTTGCCGTCCACACAAGCAAAAGCCATCGGAGCTCCTCCAACGCCATCTCAGCCTTCCCAATCCGCAAAGCAAACTCGATGCGGGCGTGGCTCTCCTTCACAATCATGCCAGGCATGCTCACCAGTCGCGAGGGAAGCCATAGCTTGATCACATGGATGGGAAGCGCGGGAGTCACCTGAAGTCTAGCTGCTGCAGCCCGTGCTTGGTCATCCGCCATCCGCAAGGGCACGACAATCGGCGCGAAGGACTCGTGTATCTTCAGCCACTCGGTGATTTTCCTCCCAAGCTTGTTGGAGCACTCGAGTAATGTGGTCTTTTGGCGATCCGTTGCGTGCAATTTGACTGCTCCATTGTCCCACTGCAGTGCGCGCTGCTGCTCCTCTAGCTGCATGCCCATGTCAATCATCTCATGTGCATGCAGGTCTCCTCGAACGTCGTCCGCTGCATCCCCTACCCGTGCCCCCTCTGCGGCCTCTGCTAGCCACTTGCAGATCGCTAACATGTCCTCGGGCCTCTCTGCGACCTTGAATGGGTTCGGGTTCTTCGCGTCCTTTTCCCACAACTCCATCTCCAGGGTCCACCTCTCCAAATCCTCCGCCGGTAACCCTTGCTCGGCCTCCACCAACGCCAGCCGAAAATCTGACATATTCGGGATCGCCTTTTGCGCTCACTCCAACAAGAATTTCCCAGCCCGATGATCTTCTTGTGGTTCCAGTCGTTGAAATGGTCATCCAGCGTGTCACATCGGGCCCCGGGCCCCATTTCCTTGGTGCTGGTAGCGAGGGGGTTTGCATTTGCCCACCCCCTCTCGGGTGCCTCGCCGTCCGTCTGCCCGAGGTAGGGGGTGAGGTTAAATGAAAAGAGAATGTTGCAAGCTTTGATATGCGCTGGGAGGTGAAATTTAGGGATTAACCAGACGTAGTGGCGGTTCCGGCCGCGCCTGCGAAGCTCGGGCCCGTACTCGGCGAGGCGTGTCCAGATATTTTTGTGCTATTGGCACACGATGTCGTAGGAGATGAATAACTGAATGATGTCGTCATGGTTTGCCAGTTTTCCATAGCATGTAGTCCATATTAATATATCTGTCAGTTTGAGAATTAGTTGCCGTCGCCTTCCTCACAAAACAAAAACATACCTTTCTCCCTTCCGCAGGTCGCCCACTCCATTCGGGCGCTTCATGTTGTGTCGCGCGCAGTCCACTGTCCCTATCCCCGACGATGCCGTGCCGAACGACTCCTGATCTGGCTCATCCACAGCATCGTGAGCCACGCATGTGCTTTTCTACGGATTCTACATTAGCACCGTAGATAGTATTGTAGTACCAAAACCAAACTAATTGAATCAGATCTTTCATCTGCAACAATGCCGAGATGTGGGTTGCGAACATGCAGGGAAGGAAAGTACCACCTCTGCGCGGCGAGGATGGCGCCGTCGGTCATGACGCGGCGCGGCGCGTGACGCCGCTGGCGCAGAGGTACGCGGTCATGTCGAGCTTCTTTGGGTCTGGGCACACGGCCGGGGCGGCGGCGACGCGGAGTGCAGAGGGCTTGGTCTTTGTCGTGCGTGAGGCAGCGCGGGGGGTGGGCACGGCGGTGGTGGGTGCAGGGCACGGTGTGGCCTTTGCCTGCGAGCGCGTGAAGGGGGGCAGTACGCGGCTGCGCTCACTACGTGGAGCGTTGTCGCTTTCGGGGAGGATTTGGATTTGAGGGGTGTGGTAGACCTGGGCGCGTAGCCGGCGGACGCGAGCGTGAGCGAGTCGGTGGAGCAGGAGGTGAATTCGGACGAGGCAGAGTAGGAAGAATCCGAGTCGGAGTCGCAGTGGTGAGTCCGAGTCATCCAAATCCAAAGCAGTTAGACTTGGAGTTGGATGAGAGCGGCGACGAGGAGGGACGAGAAGGCCGGCAGACACAGGATGCGGTCGTCCATTGTGGCGGCGGCTCGCGCTCGAGCCAGTGGGGAAGTCGTCTGGCCGCAGGAGGGGATCCGACAACCCGGCGCGCGATACGTAGGTGGGGAACTTAAAGACGCTGCCCTGCGTCTCTGAATCCTCCTCGCTCCATTCGGATTTTACGGGCGACGCGTCGAGAAGGAGGCGGCGGTGGGGCGGATGCACCGTTGGCCCGGGAGAGAAGGGGAGCGCGACGACGTGCGGGACGGCAGAGTGGTGGATCGGCGGGCGATGGAAAAAGTTTGGAGTCAGTCTGAGGGAGAAAAAGTCAGAAAGGATGCAGAAAGGAGACGGTATGAGAAAAGAAAATATTTTACCAGACGGAAAAGTCGTTGAAGAGCTTGAGCGGGAGACAGACAGACGAGAGGGGGGACCGTGCAGAGATGCGACTTCGGTGTCGGAGATCTAGCAACGCGACTTTAGTGTCGGACGCCCGGTGCGGAGGAGGAGAGTGGATGCGGAATCGTGTCGGGCGAGGATGCTCAGACGTAGCGAGCAACGAAAGATGGAAGTTGATACAATTATTTAGATATAGAGGAAAGTACAGTACGTGCTACAGAAGAGATGCTACAAGGGACGAGAGTCAGAGTCAGGGTTGGATGGAGGGAAGTTCAGAGCGCGTGAGTGCGTAATGCGTGATTTTTCGTGGGTGACGTGTTGGCGTTCGTATGTATGTATAGGTGGGAAGCACAGAGGTGGGGAAGCAGATGCCAGAGACTCGGAGACGGGAGCATGAAGCAGGAGGCAGCAAGCAAGAGGCATGCAAGGAGACTACGACCGTCGTGCGCCGAGCATGACGCCACCAGTCATGACGCGCGTGACGCCGCCGGCGTAGAGGTAGGCGGTGGTGTCGACCTTCTTTGGGTCTGGGCGCACGGCCACGGTGGGTTTCGTCTTCGTCGGGCGTGCGGCGGCGCGGGGGGTGGGCACGGCGGGGGCGGGGCGCGGGGTGGCCTTTTCCTGCGAGCGGGCGAAGGGGTGGCGGTAAGCGCCTGCGCTGACTACAGGGAGCGCCGTCTTCGGGGAGGATTTGAGGGGCGTGGTAGGCGCGGAGCCGGCCGACGTGAGCGAGTCGGTGGAGTAGGAGGTAAATTTCGACGAGGCGGACGAGGCAGAAGAGGAGAAATCGGAGTCGCAGTAGTCTGAGTCCGAGTCATCCGAGTCGGACAAGGCAGATAAGGAGTTGGAGAGAGGCGATGGGGAGAGGGACGAGAGGGCCGGCAGGCTCGGGAAGCGGATGGCAATGGGCTCCATGGCGGCGGCGGCATCCGACTGCTCACGCTCGCGGCGCATCCCGCGCACGCGCGCGGAGAGGAGCATCGCACGCAGACGCGCGCCGGTGGTAAAGTCGAGGGTATTCGATAACGCGACCTTTGCGTGGACGCGCGATACGGCGATGGGGACGACGCTGCCCTGCTGCTCCTCGCTCCAGATGTCTTTTACGGGCTGGCCAGCGCCGAGACGAGCCTTGACGAAGCCGGGGCCGTAAACCAGAAGTATCTCGGTGGTGGCGAAGGACGCGAACCACGCAGCCCAAGGGATGCCCGCGCCGATGGACGCGGCGAGGAGGGGCGCGGGGGGAGTCGCGACAGTCAACGTGTATGTCGCGGACGGGACAGACGCGAGAGACGCGCCGAGGATAAGTTGCGCAGAGGAGACGGCGGTGGGAGCGATTGCACCGCTGGAGAGAAGAGGGCGCGTGAGGAAGGCGACGACGTGTGGGATGGCAGAGGACATGGTGGATCGGCCGGCGATGGAGAAAATTCGAGTCTGGGAAAAAAATCAGAAAGGAAAGGAGATAATATGAGAGAGTATCTCACTCAAGTGCGAAGCGTAAAGGTCGTGGAAGAGCTGAGCAGGAGATACAGACGAGAGAACAGTTTCCGAGAACAGAGAGAGGTCGTGGAACAGACGTAAGAGGCTTGGAGGGAGACCGGGAGTCTTGTCCGTCAACCCGTTCATTCTCGCGTATTTATACCTTCCGCATTGTAAAGAACAATGCGAGCGCGTCCGCCGCCCATTCTTCCGCTTTGGCGCGTACAATGAGCAGGTAGCATCCGCATTTAGCCATGCCACACAAAGACAAGCATTATTCCAGCTTGTCACCGACACCTATTGCCGTGTATTCTGCTGGCTTGGCCTCGGGCTCTTCTGTTAGCCAGCTTTCGTCGTCTGAAATTCCTATCGTATCTCTGGCAACGCCTTTTTCACAACGCACGTCCTTCAAATCTGATAAATCGTCGGGGTGGACTTGGTCCCTCAAGCATCTACATTTGTTTTCGGCAGTCGATCCAGCTTCTTCACGCCCAACCGACTCTTTGCTTGGTGCCAGACCGATATTTTTTGGATATGCATTAACTCTTTCTTTCAATAATTCACCCTTTGCGCAATGTGTTATCCTGCGCAGCCTGCCGCGTCTATGTATATCGGTCTCTCTGTCCTCCTGCCCTTCGTACATTTACTGCAATTGATACAATAAAAACACAAATACCTGACGAGCAGCCGTCGCTTGACCATGACTGACTGACGTGGGTCTTTCCTCTTCCTCGGTCCACCCCTTCGTTGAGTCCCCCACTCTGCTGTGAATCTCTCATATCTCTCTGCGACTCGCTCCTCCTGGCCTCCTGTACATTGGCTGCAATTAAAACATATGTACCTGAAGACCGGTCGAGACTACCGTGGGTTTTCGCGTCGAGTACCTAGCATCCTCTCCCTTGGTCCACACCTTCCTCTATCCGTTCTGCTGCGGATCCCCGCTGCCTTCGCCTTCACGATCACTAAACACAGCCCCGGCGTACTCTGAATTCTCCGCACACACGCAAGCCGCAACCCGCGGTAGTGCCCGATTGATCTCCCCGGCGAGGCTTCCCGGCAGGGGGAGGATCATCTCCGGCGTCTGTTTGCAGCCAACGGGACGTATGAAAAGGCGCGGTGGGACGGGGGCAGCCAGAGAAGATGCGGGCTGGTAGGATGGTCGTTAAGGAATTAAGGGTTCGTTTGGAGGGGCAGCAGCAGCGGCAGGCCTAGGGACTTGAGAGAGAGAGGCGCTTTAAAATTTCCTATGGAGTCGGAAGAACCACTGTAGATGGTACAGTATTGTTGTATCAAAGAAAAGAGTATCATTGAATTACACTAATTGCCTTGAAGATGCTTCGTCTATTGCAATTTGACCCGATGGTGCCATCACTACTGAAGCCGGTGTCGAACAGTATTTCTCTGGCATTCTCAGTTAAGTAAGCATACTCAGTTCAATTCTTTGCTCCCGTTTGCTCCCGGCTAATCGAACTTGAACCTTTTCGAGCGCAATTTCCGGGAAATAGATACTTAGGCTATCATATGTCTTCGAACCCACTCGCTCTGGATATATCGCCTCAGATTCTTCGTTGCGAACAATATTTATGTTGACCGTTGCTCAACCGTTGAATGTATCAACACTCGGTACCAGGATTAAATTACTCCTTGTCTCTTATTTCGATTGAATCGGAGTTGAACACCAACTTGAACTGGCACGTGTCCATCAACATGCTTGCGCAAACATTCATCGGGTCCGTGCGCGCAGCCCCCGTATAAAAGCGGCTCCTCCTCATCTATGCAACTCATACTTACCTTGATGGCATAGGCCCCTTCACCTCCCTGGGTCTGTGGGCCGTGGGATCACTCCATAGCACGGCGACCCTGTCCATACAGAGTGCGCCTGCGGCTTGTATGTGCTTAGGTGCATGCACCGTCTCAATATTTTCCTGTTCCACCACGGCCACTCGGCTGGGTGGACCATTTTTTTCGACCTTCGGCGTCGCTAACCCTAACCTTAATTACATTCGAACAAACCACTTTGACCATCTATAATTAGTACATGACTGTTCAATCAATGTTGCGCTCTTTTTGAAGTTTTGTATCTTCTTTGCTCTCTGTAACAAGTCGTGCACAGTCCATTTTATTTGCAAGTTTGAGCACGGTCGTGAGTGTGAGCTCGCAACCACCTATTTGAAGAAGAACAAAACTGAAGCTCACATTTGGAAGTGGGATGTACTTAGTGCAAGTGGTGGACTCGGACTAGCTTGACTGATTCCAAACCCCATTCATGTATGTAATATGTTTCCGGTCGAAGTGAAGGAGACTTCGATGAGCCGAAGCCTTTCTTCCAAAAATGGTGGTGCCAATAAAGATATAATATTTTTCTGTTGAAGATCTATGGTAAGCAGCTAATATGTCGCCTCCTTATAATCCGTGTAGCCCCGCGCACGGTCAACGCCCTCCGCTCCATACAAGGTCATGAAATCCGGCGCATTTTCGAGTGGCTTCCCCGCCTGGATGCGTCTCCCAACATCCGGGTGTGTGATCCAGTTCATACCCATGAATATCCCTGCAGCTTTTCTGCTGCTGATTAGCTCCTCAGCTTCAGAGGGAGTGACACCGGAGTTGACGAAGATGGGGGTCTTGGTCAGGAATGGGCTGAAGGTTTCGACGACGTCATGCTGCGTGCCGCGCTTCTTGCCTGTGTCGGGTGGAGGAGGAAGGATGTATTAGTTGAGGGATTGGAATAGGATTCAGGAAAGCGGACTGCGTACCGTCAAATTCGGGATCGGTCCATGCGTTGTACCGCGCGAGGGTGACGTATGACAGCCCCAGTTTGCTGACCTCACGCAGCAGATGGCCGTAGGTGTCAATCGTGTCCTGCAGAGGCATCCCCATGTCATTGTAGCCACCCGCTGAATGGAATAAACATTCAGAAGTTGGACCAGTAGTGAACGGAGATTATCACACACCAGGGCTAATTTTCACTGCGACATCGGAGCCCCAAACGGCAACTAATTCTTTGAGGATTTCGAGCGTGAACCGTGTGCGGTTCTCGACGCTTCCGCCCCATTTGCCGGTGCAGTGGTTGGAGGTGGAGTCGAGGAATTGGTGTACGACGTAGCCGTTCGCTGCGTGCACTGAAATATAATATAAGTAAATGTGCAGAAAGAAATCGGGATTGAAATTACATTCAACGCCATCGAAACCAGCCGCTTTTGCGTTGATAGCAGCCTGTTTGAATTGCGCGATTAATACGGTGGGGTCGGCGATTTCGGTGGGCTGATAAAAATTGTGTTGAGAAGCCGGATGAGAATGAAAGAGGTGATTTGTACCGCAACATATCCAGGCTCTCCAGAAATAAAGCGGAATTTTCCGCCGCGGGCAGAAATTGCGGAGGGTCCATATACCGGCTGGGCTCGCGAGTCAGATGCGCCTCAAGCATTTCAAGACGACTCAGATAACTCACCACACTGGCCTTAATCTGCTGGGGAGCATCAAGGTGGCTGAGACGGCCCACTAATCATGGTAATGAGGAGCCAGAAGAAGTGAACTGAAGATCCGACTTACAATGCCAAAGCTAAAATCGGTAGATCAGTTTCTACTCACAGAAGATAATTATTGGGAACAAACCTGAGCGTAGATCTTGCTTCCAGCCTCATGAACGGCATCGGTGATTTTCTTCCAGCCTTTGACTTGAGCTTCTTCCCAGATTCCGGGAGCTTCAGGCCATTCGGATCTTTATAGCGGTAGTCAATTATCGATAACCCTCGACTGAAACCCGAACTACCCTTGGCGCGTGATAAGGACACCCTCGGTAACGATCAAGCCCGCACCGCCCTTGGCGCGTTGAATGTAGTATTTCAGCATGATCTCATTGGGCACAGTTGCGGTGGCCCGATTGCGAGTGAGAGCAGACATCCCTGTACATACTGGTAAGCACAAATGATAATACAAGGTCGAGTTAAAATTACCAAGTCTGTTTGGGATGGTGGTACTTCCGAGCTTCAAAGGGTTGAATAGGGCAGACATTCTGAAGATGTTGTTTGGGACGGTGTTCAAGTGGGGGAGGTAAGTTGGTACATAGCTTCGTCCTCATTTATTTGTCTCTTCTTATATTTTTGGTCGGAAAGGAGACGGAACCGTGCTGCTGCGTTCAAAGAAACATGAATCAGCTGCAATTGTAGCGAGAGCGGGAAGCACTTCGAGGCCGGGGCATGTCGAAAGGGAACACGCGCGTCACTCAGATGAACGTACAAGTCTCCGAGACGAAATATGAGGAGCGCTGAGCGGTCTCCCGGACAGGAGCAGACACAACTTGAAGCTTGAAGCTTGAAGCCCGGGCAGGTTTGCGTTTGGCCAACTGAGATTCGTCATCCAGTGCCGTCCGCTTTTCGGGTTTCGGCAACAGTGGTGATCGGCGTCCCGTCGGCAACCTCACGGCTTTCATTCTGCTTTCATTCCACTCGCAAAATAAAATCCTAGGCTATCCTAAATCGATGGATGGCTGGACTTTCAGGCGGAATCGGTTACTCTACGACATCTCCTGCTCATGTCACTTCTAATGTCGGAGGGATATTCGACTAAACAACCCAAGCTTTCTACCCTGAGGATGGTCCTATATTAAGCTGTGGAAGAAATCTTATATGAGCTCTGATACTTCTTGGGTACATCTTATATTGGCTGCTACACGCGACACTCTGGCTGACTTTCGTTGCAGAAGCCATCTTCACCCCTCGCCTCGGCTGAAGATCGGTTCTCAATGCAGAGCGAGCGAGTCCTCCAAACCGAGCTGCACGGCAGTGACCGCATCGATATCGCCGTCGCCGTCGCCGTCGCCATCGCTCCCACTGCCGCCTGGTCATGCCATGACACTCGTACCTAACTCAAAGGGGGCTCGTGCGTAAGCCACGCAGATCGCTGAAGGCGCCAACGTGCCAATATCTTTTCTTCTTGTTTTAGACGCCACGCGCAGAATTGGATGCGTACCGCGTTTGTACGGCGAGCCTCGCTGCTCGTCTACCCGAAATATCGTTCATCGACGCAGACTTCAGCTCTCTGGCCGCGTCTGTGGCGCTCCTGCGCGCGTGTGCAGCCGTCCTGACTCGTCGTCCTGACTCGCCGTGACACTCGCAGCCATCGCTGAATGCGACTCCGCGCCTCAAACCCGCGTTCCCAATCGACATGCCTCAGCTGCCCACGTCTTTCGTCCCCGCATCATCCTCCTTGGTTTGCCCTTATCTTGTGGCCCGTCCGTCCTCCTTCGCCTCCTACTCCGCCTCCCCCAGTCCCCACGAGTCTCTTCAGACTGTTGCTAGCAGCTCAGCACCCCCGCGGTCGATACAACCCTACCTCGTCTATCCATCCTTGCGTCTTTCTTCCCAACCGCGCTTTTCTTGCCTGGCGCTGTCCTAAGCGCCCCCGTGCCCCACATATCGTGCATCGCAGACTCTGGTCATTCCTACGATGCTCCCGGGCGCCTCGATGCGCGTGCGCGTGTCCATGTGCGGCATCTCCTCGCTTGCGACGGTTCCGCGACTGGGTGCTCGCGAATCAAATCCGCGCCAGGAGCGAAACACCTCGACCGGTTGGATCTACTCCTTCGGCTCTCCCGAGCTTCCGCCATCCATGATCCTCCTCCCCGCAATCGGGCGCACCTCCTCTACCCTGAACGTTATACTCCAGCGCCGGTCCCTGCGGACTTCGTTTTGCGTCATTACCCCCACGCTCCCGGGGACCTCGACGCGCGCGTGCGTGTGCATTATCCCTCGCCCGCGCTGTCGCCGCTGTCTGGGGTTCCGCGACTGGGTCCTCGAAAATTAAATCCGCACCAGCAGCGAAAAACCTACCTCGACTGGTCAAATTCACGCCGTCCGCGCTCCCGAGCTTCTGCCATCCATGATCGTCCCTTCCGCCATCGGGCTCACTTCCTTCATCCTCTACCCCAGCGTCGGTACTCCCGCCCCGGTCCCTGCGGACTTCGCTGCGTGTGCGAGTG
This sequence comes from Mycena galopus ATCC 62051, assembly GCA_014925785.1. Taxonomy (NCBI): domain Eukaryota; kingdom Fungi; phylum Basidiomycota; class Agaricomycetes; order Agaricales; family Mycenaceae; genus Mycena; species Mycena galopus. Next base: position 222,856 of record WIQG01000233.1, read on the forward strand.
TGCAAGCTCGTTATCATGGTCAGCGCGCGGTCCGCGTGCCTGGGTCGCGGCGGACATCGAGACGGGGGACGCGATGCGCCTCTGAAGGATACGGGCGGGGGAGGTGGAGGAGGAGCAGAGGACGCATGAGGAAGGCGGCGACGTGTCGGACATGGCAGTCAGGGCCGGTGATGAGAAACATTGAATAAAAGAAAAGCGAGAAAATGAGAAATACAGTGTCAAGATGGTGAAAAACCAGATGTAAAGATGGTTGGGGGAGAGCTTTCATTGCGGCGTATTCGGTGGCGCGATTCAGGATTTCACTAGGATGACGTAATCACCCCTGAGTCGGTGCTGCGTCGCCTCCTTCAATCTCAAGGTAGATTCGCCTCTTCCGTCTCTTCACGCAGCTCAGTCTCGCTTACTCTACTCGTCTTTCGCCGTGCACAGCCCGCCAAGTTTCCCCATTCTTCAGCTTTCAAGTTACCTACACGCTTGTACTGGCCGCCTCCTCGCTGTTCCTTCATCCCTTCCAATTCAAAATAGAGCCTCCTCCTTCCTCATCCGACTCGGGTCTCGCCTCGTTGTACAGTTAGTCTCTTCTTATTGGTATTGAAGAGCTAGTCAAGTCACCGATCGCTTACTCGCCGCCTTCAGTCTCGCCATTTCTAGTTTCATTCATGTCCGAAATCACCTTTACCTCGCCCACCAAACCCGACCGAACCGTTGTTATAAATCACGAATCGCCTCCCACCATTAACGCTGTCCGCCTCGCCGCTACGTCTAGTCTGGAAGCTGTCTCGTGGGATGTGGCCCAGTGGGCCGAGGAGCCATCCACCGTCCACCGTCCCCGCATCCCCGAGAGTCCTGCTGCTCGTAAAGCAGTGTATGTAGAAATCCCCCGACTCTGTGCACTCGAGGCCCACAATTTACTGGTTTCCAGTTTACGCGAGACACTCGAACAGAACGAAGGACTTAGCCGACAAATTCTGCAAAACCAAACCGACATCCGTCAGTTAAAAGACTCGGTTTTGATGCTCGCGAAAGAGCTCTCAACGGTCCAATCGGGCTTAATCCAGCTTACTGCAAAGAACCTGGAAACGAGCGATGTCGTGGAGCTGCATGAATGTCTTGACCGGTGCTTACAAGGTATGGAGTCCCCTCTATTATGACTCGGAAACTGAGCAGGCATTAGCGTTCTCGGATGTGATATTTGACACGCACTCGCAGCTCCCTGGTCGTCTGACCGAACAGGAAAAAGCTCGCATGAAACAATTCCAATCTCATTATCGTGCATGTTCTCTCTGCGTTTCTGATCTGTGCTTAATTCTTGATCAGTCACATATATTCTCTCGCCTCCGCCCGCCTCCCTCCCTCCAGACATTGTCGCCCTGCGAATCAAAGCACTCGATATTCTGACAAAACCCCAACTCCAGCTGTGCAAATTCCTTCACCAACGCTGGAAAACCGCACGGGTGGACCGAAACCTGCAACAACATCAATGGTACCAGCGGCGGCCCGACAGGGAGATGGCCCTCGAGCGCATCAAGGAAGCGGGGCTTGACTCCGAAGGCCTCAAGATTCTGCACGATTTTCTGGAGACTAACCCGGCTCGGCTGCCAGCCGTGAGAGGGCGACGTGAGTAAGAAGCAGTGAGACGCGAGAAATGGGAGATGCTAGGAGTCGAGGGACGTCTGCACGATTTCTGGAGACTAACCCGGCTCGGCTGCCCAGCCCGTGAGAGGACGCGGCCGACGTTCACCTGCGTCGTCTGTTTGCGGCGAGCGGGACGTATGAAAAGGTGGCGGTATTCGGGGGGCAGCTGGAGGAGATGCGGGCTGGTAGGGCGGTGATTGAGGGATTGAGGGTGCGTTTGGAGGGGCAGCAGCAGCATATCTAGGGAGGCGGGGCGCTTGTAAATTTTTATATTTCCATTATGATGATGAGTCGGAACTTGGAAGCACTAGAAGACTCAGACCGTTGTATCAATACCGAATCAATTGTCTTCAAGTTGGAGATCCTCCGTCTGCGACCATGCCGACTCCCGGGATGTGTTAGTGTCGCACGCCCAGCAATGGAAGGTGAGACCGCATTCGGAATGAAATCGTGTCGGCCCGGGGCAAGGCTGCTGAGAATCAGACGTAGCCGGCAGAGGGATGTTGTTGCAATTATTTATATGTATATATATATGCCGAAGAGGAGAGAACAGGGACAGTACAAGGGCTATAGAGGAATAGGAATGCTACAAAGTGCAGAGTCAGTGAGATTCAGAGCGCGAGTGGAATTCGGTGCGTGAGTGATTTTCCGTGAGCGGGGTGTCGGGGTTCGCGTAGGTAGGAACAGAGGTGGGAAGCAGATGTCAGAGACCCGGAGGCGGGGAGCAGGAAGCAGGAACATAAACTACGACCGCCACGCGCCGAGCATGACGCCGCCGACGTAGAGGTACGCGGCCGTGTCGACCTTCTTTGGGTCTGGGCGCACGATGGGGGCGGGGGCGGCGCGAGGTGCAAAGGGTTTGGTCTTCGTCTTGGTCGCGCGGGGGTTGGGCACATCGGAGCGGGCGCGGTGTGGCATTTGCTTGCGAGCGGGTGAAGGGGAGGCGGTACGCGCCTGCGCTGACTACAGGGAGCGCCGTCGTCTTCGGGGAGGATTTGACGAGCGCCGTGGAACTGGGCGCGGAGCCAGCGGACGTGAGCGAGTCGGTGGAGTAGGAGGGGAGTTTCGAGGGGGCGGAGGACGATCCGCCGCGCGCACCGCTGCGAGGGCATCGCCGCCGTACGCATCGTTTTCCACCACGCGTCATCACGAGTGATATAGCAGGCACGTTACGCCGCACCGTGAACACCGTCCCGAGGACACCATGCCCCACGCCGCTCGACGGCGCACGCCACTGACGCGTACAGGGTAAACCCACTGGCACGCCGCTCGTACACCGCGCTCTCCACCGCGCTCGTTATTGCGAGCGGTATCGCAGGCATCCAGGCATGACGGCCCACGGCCCACCAGTATCTCATGCGACATTAGGAACACAGCCTCAATTCCCAGCGCCGCTCAACAGCGCACCCGACTGGCGTCGATACGGCGGCAGCGCTGGCGATCCCTCGTCGCATCCCCTCGCACGTGTCACTGTCCACTGCGCGGGCAATCGCGAACAACATCGCAAGCCCGAGCGACACCACCGCAAGCGATATCACTGCGAGTGGTAGCGTAGGCGCGCGACCCCGTCCCATGTCTCCAACCTCCTCCTCCGCCACACCGTCTCGACCTCACTGCGTCCACCACCACTGCGCGGGCAGTTGCTCCATCCATACTGCGCATGACCTCCCTCTCCATCCATCCATCGTCTTCGTACCCTATGTCCCCAACCCACACGCCAGCGGCGGGGAGCACGCCACGTCATCATCCCTGTTCCTCATGTCGCGTCGCCATCGCACTGCTCGCGCCACTCGCTTCCTGCAAATGCACTGGTGACGAGCAAGACATTCATGTCGCTTATGAACACCCACTGCAGGCGGAGGGCACAAGGATGGCTCAAGGGCGAGCGCGGAGTCGAAGCGGCGTAGTATTTCGTCTGCGAGCGTGAGAGCCGGTCGGTAAAAATGAGGAGTATTCGGGAAAGGGAGCAGCGGGAGGGTGTGACGTACATTTAAATGTCGTCGCCCACAAGCATCGCTGCTGCTTATCTATCGAGGGGACGAGTGGCTGGCGCAATGTCAGTGACGAGGAAGAAAGGGGAGGGAACGGAAGGGGAGGAAGAGAAGTCGACGTACCTGGGACGAGCTAGTGGCATTGGACACCTGTAGAACAGACGCTGGAAGAGAGCGTCGCCCATGCACAAGGCCGCATCGAGCGCGAAACCTCGGTGATGCAACGACCGCGACGATGTGTTCTCCGACGTCCAGCACGGGACAGGTCGAGTGACAGGGTGGAGGTAAGCTACCGGTGAGGGATGTCGCACTGATACGGATTAGATGTGTTGGGGCGTGACGTAAGGAGAGGGCTCCAGGAGCAGGACAGACAGACAGCGGAGCGCTATATGCTCTGGGAGTGCATGAGCGAGTGAGCAGACGGGGACCGCGTACGAGCAGCGGACTGGCAGGCGCAAATACAGCTTCGAAGGAGGATTGAAACGGAAGTAAGACGGGAAGGGCAAGAGGCGAAGAGTACGCGAACGTCGTGGGTCGGTATACATCGCTGCGGCGGAGGGCACGGAACTCCAGGAGCGGCAGCAATCGACTGTACTACCCGACTTTAGCTCAGTTGGAAGAGCATCAGACTGTAATTGGACTGTACTTGGATGCGGTGGCGAAAGGCTATGTCATACTTTCCATACAGGGATGTGTCATTCAAATGGCCCTCCGAGCACCCCTGGTACCGCTGACCAGATGTGGGCTCACTTGTTTGCTGCGCCACTTGAGCCGGCATAGCGTTAAAATCAGATGGCATAGCCTCGCTGACCGCGAAGCAGCCAAGGTGTGAGTCTGGTCGCGCAGCACTTGAACCTCCAAGGCGGTCTAGCACGCGTTCGTATACGAGGTTTTGGGCCGACGGTCTATCCGTAGAACCGGTGTTGGTGCTGCGGCTCCACAACGGGCGTAGCACTGCGGTTCACTTCCCGTGATGAGAGTGCTACAGAAGTTATTGTTCATCAGACTTCCACCGGTATTGAGATGTTGTATACCTTTGATATCTGGAAATTCTTGAATGGGGACTTGAGGCATGATGATTGCGGACTCGAAGACGGATGAGTAGATAGGGGTTACAAGGCGGTGCAAACCGGCATCGTTTGTCCAAAAAGGGCGCAGCCGTCCATATAAGGAGCGTGTGACGTGACATTGATTGACGTTTAGAACGGGTAACTGGAAAATAGACCTGGACCTAGTCGGTACCAGGAAAACAAGAAATTCTTCCGAAATGCCCGGTGTTGGCATAAGGACTGATATACATCAGCTTCTTGTCCTCACTTATACACGACACCACAATACTCCTTGATCCCTCACTATCACTTGCAATCTTGCCCTCCGAGTCAAGAATGCCTCTAGCAAAGCAAAGGTGAGACCCAACACAATTCTACTGCCAGCCCGTATCTGACATGCCGTAGCCTTAGTGTGCAGATATCCAGTCAGTTCCATCGCTGCAGTGTGGTACCAGTGCTCTGATTTCAATCAATGATAATACAGGTATATCAGTGACCGACCTCCGAGCCTCAAAGACAAAAAACTGTGTTGTCAAAGTCCGGTTGGATGGTACGACAATCAGGAAAGCGGATCTGAAGAATGCCCACTCCAAAATTGAATTTGATCCCCCATAGTGTGTTGTGGAAACATGGAATTATTCTCACCACTAAACATAATTTTGCAGTTCTCTTGAGAGTGACTCTGCTCTAAAGGTTGAGCTTGTTCAGAGGAGCTATGTGCCACCATATCGCAAGGTGCTCACTGCCATCAAATTCACTGTCACAGTCGCCAAGGAAATTCTCGAGACTCATCAAGTGTCACAGTTGACTGGTGCGTGTATTGGCACCAATGTTATCCTGTGATGTTCATCAGGCACATCCAGATCATGTCTTTGCCAACCCATCTGCAGAGTTCTGTATCAATTTTAGTATGGTGCGTAGTGAATATAAACTAGCATGCACAATCTCTGACAAACATTTCAAGGAGCCAACTGCGACAGTGAATATCCTGAATGCAGGAATTGCCCATGCTGCGGAGTTGCAGAGTGTTTTGGACCGATTGGGAAAATACTCCAAATTCTTAGAAACATTCCTTGCTTTGGGTCTTGTAGCAAGTGAGGTAAGCTTGATGGTTTGACACTGGGGGCAAAACCCGAGGCATATGAATTCCATATGCCTGGGCTTTTGCCCCCAGTGTGAGTTACAAGCATCTGTTTAAACTTATTTCAATCAGGCAAATTCAATTGCCAAGGCAGTTTTTGCAAGTGTGGATCAAATCTACAAGGTATTTCAGGTCTTTGCCCTCTAAAATATACACTTGCTGATTTTGAGGAAACACAGCTGCTGCAGGAGCAACATAAATGTGATGCAGACATAGCTGCTCTACTCCAGGATATGACTGATGTCTTGGCCTGCATTGCTGATGTGGAGCAGTTTGCCAAGTCCTCTCAGCTGACACAGGCCATGGAAGAGGTCAATCCCATTGTTTACGCAACCGGAAATTTCATCACCCAACACAGTATTCCCAAGTGTTTGTTTTATTCTTGGTTCTTCAATTCCGGGTATCTCATTTTGAATGCCAGCAAAGATCCTTTCCCTCACTCTTGGCACCAAGACAACAGAAGAACTAGCCAAGCTTATGGACCGCTTTCAATCCTTCAAAAATAAATTTGACCGCAGTGTAGCTGTGCAGTCTGGAATGACTATAGCAATGATGGAGGAACAGCTCAAATCCCTATGGACCGCAGCAGTGAGTGGCCTGCAAATATTTTTAAACATACCCTCACTCCTGAGCAATTAAAATAGTGCAAGACGGCAACTGCAGAGTCTCAGACCCAGAGTCCCAGAAATAAAACAGGGTCCGAGCCATGCATGCCTGGCACTCGGGTCGACATCCTTGACAGCATTCTTGATTGGGCAAACACTTGGATGGTCCCAATGTTTTCTGGCTCCATGGGTATCCTGGCACTGGAAAATCAGCTATTGCAAAGACAGTTACACACAGTTCCTGGAATCTGGGCGTTTAGCATCTCACTTCTTCTTCAACGTGAAGAGTTCTTGTCTCAGACCCCGAAGGCTCTTTGGTGCTCAGTGGCATATGATCTTGCAGACAAATACCCTGAGATTCGGAGCAAAGTGGTTCTGGCATTGGAGTCTGGGGGAGTTGACCCACAGGTCACAAGCTATGACATATCTTTGAGAAGCTCATCTTCAAGTCTCTGCAGAATCCACTCTCAGTACCTACTGGGAGGATGCCTATACTGGTCATTGATGCACTAGATGAATGTGGGGGTCTGAAAGAATCTCGGTCCTACCAGACGCAGGTTCTGAGGGCTCTCAGTCGCTGGAAACATATGCCACCACAGGTAAAGCTCTTTGTCACCAGCCGCAATGAGAAAAACATCCACTCTGTGCTGGGCTCAATGGGATCACAGTGCAAGGTTCTTGAGGTCGGAGAGAGGACCACCTCAGCATCACACCTGGACATTGAGAAATATCTGCATCAAGGGTTTGATGATATTCAAAGCGAGTATCAATCACTCCCATGCCCTTGGCCAACCCCACAAGACTTGAAACTTCTCACTGATGCAGCTGCTGGATTATTCATCTGGGCCAGCACTGTTTTGAAGCTTGTGGGGGATCATCAACCCCAAACAGAGCTTGAACAGATAATACAGGCACTAAAGGAGGAACAGCAGAATGAGGAACATGATATGAACCAACTGGATCATGTCTACCAAAGTCTTCTCATCTCAAAGTTTTCATCAACCGCCGATGTGGAGGCATTCAAAAAGGTGGCTGGAGCCATACTTGTGGCCCAGATCCCACTGGCATTGGAAGATATGCATGCCCTACTTCCATCATTAACCCCTGAGAACCTTGACTTTGTGTGCAAACAGATGAACTCTGTTCTTGATTCTGAATCAGGCCTCCGATTTGTTCATCAGTCATTTGTTGATTTTCTTGTCAACCTTCCAAATAGATCACCGTTCAATTACAAAAAGGTGGTACATGAACAGCAAATGGCATCTGCATGTTTCCGGACCATGGCAGAGCAATTGAGATTCAACATCACTGGGGTGGAAAGCTCATATTTTCGAAATAATATGATACCTGGTCTGGCACAGAGAGTGTCAGATCACTTGTACTATGCATGCCGATTCTGGGCTGCACATCTCCAGAGTGTGGTGGACAAAGAACCACTGCTGGGAGATATCTCAAGATTCATGCACACCCAGCTGTTGTTTTGGCTTGAGGTCCTAAGTGCTCGTTCTGTGACAGGGATTGCATCAGCGGCGTTGAGGCCCTGGACAGATGGCTTCCGGTGGGTAATGCATAATCTGAGTAATGCATCTGCTTATGGAACAAGAACAGGTCAATTGTGAACTGAAAGAAGATGTACAGGATGCCATAAGATTTGTGAGGGGCTTTGGTCACCCAATTGCAATGTCCATTCCACACATTTATGTGTCTGCATTGGGGTTTTCCCCAGCCACATCTCGAACTGCAAAAACATACTGTGGAAGTGGATTGATGACACTGGGGTTGAAATCTGGTGGCAGGCTCAGCTGGCCGAGCACAGATGCTGGGCTAAATGGTCATAAAGGCTTGGTCATATCTGTGGCCTTCTCACTTGATGGAACCCGCATTGTCTCTGGTTCCTATGACAACACTGTGTGCATATGGGACGCTGAAACTCAGACACAGATTGGAGCCCCACTGGAGGGCCACACAAGTGAGGTCAGCTCTGTGGCCTTCTCACCTGATGGCACCCGTATTGTCTCTGGTTCCTATGACAAGACTGTGCGTGTGTGGGATGCTGAAACTCAGACACAGATCAGAGCCCCACTGGAGGGCCACACAAGTGCAGTCACATCTGTGGCCTTCTCACCTGATGGCACCCGCATTGTCTCTGGTTCCAATGACAACACTGTGGATGTGTGGGATGCTGAAACTCAGACACAGATCAGAGCCCCACTGGAGGGCCACACAAGTGGGGTCTGGTCTGTGGCCTTCTCACCTGATGGCACCCGCATTGTCTCTGGTTCCATTGACAACACTGTGCGTGTGTGGGATGCCGAAACTCAGACACAGATCAGAGCCCCACTGGAGGGCCACACAAGTGCAGTCACATCTGTGGCCTTCTCACCTGATGGTACCTGCATTGTCTCTGGTTCCATTGACAACACTGTTCGTGTGTGGGATGCTGAAACTCAGACACAGATCAGAGCCCCACTGGAGGGCCACACAAGTGGGGTCACATCTGTGGCCTTCTCACCTGATGGCACCCGCATTGTCTCTGGTTCCTATGACAACACTGTTCGTGTGTGGGACGCTGAAACTCAGACACAAATCAGAGCCCCACTCGAAGGCCACACAAATTTGATCACATCTGTGGCCTTCTCACCTAATGGCACCCACATTGTATCTGGTTCCATTGACAACACTGTGCGGGTATGGGACACTGAGACTCAGACACAGATCAGAGCCCCACTGGAGGGCCACACAAGTGCAGTCACATCTGTGGCCTTCTCACCTGATGGCACCCGCATTGTCTCTGGTTCCTATAACAACACTGTGCATGTGTGGGACATGGAAACTCAGACACAGATCAGAGCCCCACTGGAGGGCCACACCAGTGCGGTCAGGTCTGTGGCCTTCTCACCTGATGGCACCCGCATTGTCTCTGGTTCTTATGACAACACTGTGCGTGTGTGGGACACTGAAACTCAGACCCAGATCAGAGCCCCACTGGAGGGCCACACAAGTGGGGTCTGGTCTGTGGCCTTCTCACCTGATGGCACCCGCATTGTCTCTAGTTCCAATGACAACACTGTTCGTGTGTGGGATGCTGAAACTCAGACACAGATCGGAGGCCCACTGGAGGGCCACACAAGTGGGGTCACATCTGTGGCCTTCTCACCTGATGGCACCCACATTGTCTCTGGTTCTATTGACAACACTGTGCGTGTGTGGGATGCCGAAACACAGACACAGATCAGAGCCCCACTGGAGGGCCACACAAGTGGGGTCTTGTCTGTGGCCTTCTCACCTGATGGCACCCACATTGTCTCTGGTTCCTATGACAACACTGTTCGTGTGTGGGATGCTGAAACTCAGACACAGATCAGAGCCCCACTGGAGGGCCACACAAGTGGGGTCACATCTGTGGCCTTCTCACCTGATGGCACCTGCATTGTCTCTGGTTCCTATGACAACACTGTTCGTGTGTGGGATGCTGAAACTCAGACACAGATCAGAGCCCCACTGGAGGGCCACACAAGTGGGGTCACATCTGTGGCCTTCTCACCTGATGGCACCCACATTGTCTCTGGTTCCTATGACAACACTGTTCGTGTGTGGGATGCTGAAACTCAGACACAGATCAGAGCCCCACTGGAGGGCCACACAAGTGGGGTCTTGTCTGTGGCCTTCTCACCTGATGGCACCCACATTGTCTCTGGTTCCTATGACAACACTGTTCGTGTGTGGGATGCTGAAACTCAGACACAGATCAGAGCCCCACTGGAGGGCCACACAAGTGGGGTCACATCTGTGGCCTTCTCACCTGATGGCACCCACATTGTCTCTGGTTCCATGGACAACACTGTGCACATGTGGGATACCAACACTCACACACAGATCACACTCGTGTCAGATGAGCAGGCCCAATGTGATCCCATCCCAGGTAGGTGTCATTCACATCTTCTTGCTCCTCTCTTCATAAGTTACCCATTAGTTCCACACCAACCTCAGGGTGCTATGAATGTTTTCCTAGCTGAGACTAGCCAACTTTCATCCAGTGTATGTGTTCAATCAGATGGCTGGATTGTTGGACCTTGTGGGGAACTCATTCTCTGGGTACCCTACCACCTCATGGGCTTCCTGCCTCGACACAACCTTCTTGGAATTCTTGGGAACCATTCCATGATTAGCTTTGATACCTCCATGTTCTACCATGGGGATCAGTGGACGCGATGCAACACAGGGTGAGTAGCATTATCTGACAAATAGTCAGCTAGTCATCAAATCAATCATCTTTCATTCCAGAAATATGCAAGTTGTGAAATAAGAGGCTCTGTCAACTCTGGGCTGCTATATTTTATCTTGGACTTAGTTCTGTGGGCAGACTGGTGGGTGTACAGTTTGAGCAAGAAAAAATTGGGAAATCCGAAAAAAAGTCAGGGAGGTAGATCTGGCCTTTGCAATTATCTTTTGTATATAATACATTTTGATTGCATCATTCCCAATCTAAGAAATCCAGAAGTATACAGCTGGAGGTGGCAATGTAGAGCTACATATTCTTGTCACTCCTGCCGCTACCTTTCATCCCACCAAATCCATAGATATGACTCCAATCAGTACATTATAGGCCAGTCATAGATTACACCTCGATACCTTGTAAAGTGCAACATGGGCCCGAAGGGGCCCACAGCACTATAATGTAATAATGAATGAATGAATGAATGTAGAGGTCCCAAAAATATATATATTTGAGTACAACATTATGAAATTATAGCCCTTTGAGAGCTCTACAAGACTGGCTAAGTAACATTGATGATGGAATCAATGGTCAAGTCAAAAAAAGAGAATATATGAGTTCTTTCTGATTTGACTTGAAACTGCAACCATTTGTAAGCTCATATCTCAACAACTGGTAGGTCATTTGCCTTGATTGAAAAGCAGCTGGCAAGCTCTACAGGTGGGACATCATAGTATATCCTGCCTAGCCAAAAAAGAAAATTCCTATTCTTGGACTCCTTCTGCAAGTGGATAAACCAGAGTCATAGGTACATTCTTGTCATGAATCACCCGGGTTCCAACATTTTCGTGCGACACATCTGTACACGTACAGACACATCTGCATCACGGGTCTCCCATGACACAACCACGAGAGGTTGAAACCCAATCACAGGTTTCAAGGACTTGGATACAGAAAGACGTTAAGGGTTAGGAAACCCGCACAGTCGGTCCTCCTAACCCCTAGATGCTATGGTGATAACACACAGGAGCCTAGGAGCATCAGCATTAATACTCCTTACAAAGTCTTCCTCCGGACACACTTGATCGAGTAATTCTTGTCGGAGTTGTAATCCTCTCTCCTTCAGCCATGCCCCTGTTTCCTCCACTGGAATTGCTGGAGGCTCAAATGCGAAGAACTCCTCCTCATCTGGCTCAACTCGAGCCTCGCCACTTCTATCATCACCTAAATCTTCTTGATAATCTTCCAATTTTTTGGGATGATCATTATGCCAGAGACACATGTTGTGCATGATGAGCAGAGCATCGATTGCATGCCATACATCCTGCACATCCTTGTGGCTGCCCATCATCCGTGCAGATTGGAAACGCAACTTGAAACACCCGAATGCGTGTTCGACTCAGATGTGTTCCGATGAAAGGGTGAAATTGAATTTCTTCATTTGTCTCTTGTCTCTTTCAGATGCTTTCACAAGCTCAGGTTCACTGAATGGACAGACAGAGTATGTTGTGGACAGATAGCCTTTGTCGACAAGGATGTATTGATCATCCTTCAGGTATTGGTGCCGGTGATGCCAAAAATGTGAGCTCTTGAAAACACGGGCATCGGTTACACTGCCAGGCCACCCAAGATCCCAGGCGCCAAACCACAGTTCACTATCGACAATGGTGAATATTGCATACTGCAGATAATTGAGTTGTTAAGAATTGAAAGTATGATGATCACTCACTGCAAAAAAACCTTTGCGAGTGAGATAAGCAGGACCCATCCAACTGGGCTGCTCTGAGGTCTGAAACAATGAGCCATTGCCACTGCCAACACAGCCGATTCGGCCTCAATCCCGGCACTGGTTGCAAGCTGATGTTCTTCACTGAACCATTGCACGTATTGTGGTTTCACCTCGCAAAGTGCGCGGATAATGCGCCGGCAGTAGAGTATAACAGTCCCGAACCCAATGCCAAGCTTGAAGCTTGTGTCTTGAACTGGGGAGCTCAACTGTCCATAGCGAATCAGGAAGGCACCAAGCTGCCATACAATATGACGTTGTGGCTTGCGTTCCCGAGACGTAAAGAGCGGGTTCCGTCCCAATATTTCACAGAATGTGTCAAAGGTTGCTCTACTGATCCCAATCAAGAATGTGAGCTGGACCCTACAAGATTTTGTGCCAACAGACCTGAATACTGCGCGAAATTGGTGATCAGGCATATTTAATGCACACAAGAACCAGTCTTCCGATTTGTGGACCTGAAAATATGGTCCCCGCGTCCCATCACCCTGCAAACTCTCAGCATCTTCGACACACAATGCCCCGTACATTCGCAGAATGGCTGCAGTGTCTGATTGGCCTCGAGAAAGTATTTCTGCGAGCTCATCACTATCATCATTGTCCGGATGGAGATTCATGAGATCAACAGGATCCAAGATGTCTGCGACAGCAAACAAAGTACTGGCATCGTCGTAAAAGTCTTCCTGAAGTCCCCCGAGGGTTTCCTTGACCATACGGGCAGTGGAATGATGGTCTCTGGCAAGCCCCTATCCCATCTGCTCGAGATCCGTCTGATCTTTCGCTAACACGCTTACACTCGCGTAACTCGTGTAACTCGTGTAACAGTCCATTATTTATTTATTTTCAAAAACTGTTTTTGGCTTTTAGAATTGAGCACACCTAATGGGTGCCCCCACCCAAAAAAAAATGGAGTGGGACCCCAGAAACCAGTATGCAGGGATGGGTGTGCCCAACACCAGAAACCACATCAATGGGCATGCCCAGCACAAAAACGCATCTGGCGTGGGCGTGCCCAGCCGCAATGAGCCATGCCCTCAGCCCACTCCTGGGCCTATCTAGGGCTATTTATTCAAAGGCCCATAAATACCCTAAAAGGGGGCCCAGGGGGGGTGACTGAGGTGCATCTCGCAGTGACAGGCGAGATTGGAGTGTGCAATGAGGATGTCGTCGAGGTAGACCATGACATCTCTGGACAAAATGAGATCTTGGAAGATGTTGTTCCTCATGGTCTGGAATGTCGCTGGCGAATTGGTAAGGCCGAAGTACATCACCAGTGGCTCAAAGAGCCCCCAGTTGGTACGGAAAGTGGTGTTCCACTCGTTGCTCTCTTGGATCTTGACATTATTGAAGCCCCACTGGATGTTGAGTTTCGTAAAGAACCAGGCTCCCTTCAACCAGTTAATAAGGTCGTTGATCATCGGGTCATCCAGACTTCCTTGGTCTCCCAATTTATCTCCGAATTATGCTTCTGGAGCCAAGAGAAGCCGAGGAGGACATGCTGTTTACCGAGCTGAGTCAGAGTGAGCTGTATCTGCTCAGAGTGGCCCTTGTAGTCGCCGACCATGTCTACTATGCCGGAAATACTGCCGGACTCGTTCAGCATACCGTCGACGTTGAACACCAGAATCGGCCGAGTAAGCCAGCGGACCGGGAGATTGTGGGAGATAACGTACTCTGAGTCAATAAAGTCGCTGGTTGCCCCACAATCCACCAGGACCTTTACAGACATCTTGGCCGCACTCTCTGCAGACTGCATCTGCAGCAGGACATGGAGCGAGTTCTGACCTTCTACTGAGTCGGTGATGTATTGCTTCAGCAATCAGCACTCCCAGGTTGGCCAACGGACGTCTTTTCGTTTAGCAGCCGGCGCAGGCATGGAAGGGGTAACAGGAATGCCGACTGGCACAGCCATCAGTGTAGGTGCTACATCAGCCGATCTCACAGCTTGCGGCAGATCGTCCAGCATAGCGGTAGGCCGTCTGGCAGCTAGGGGAACAGGTGTGTCTATTGTCTCAGCTGCAGAATCCGAGATATTGGCATTATCTTCATACACACAGGTGAAATGATTAGAGGACGCGACCAAGGGCACACCACTCACTCAGGGTCAGGAAAATCCTCCGGCACATCGTCTCCAGTTGACTCATCCAGAAGTGAGGCGGCAGTCGCAAGCTGGGCAATAAGTTCGCCGAGGAGGTCGCCTCCGAGCTGACAGATGGTCTCATCAAGCACATTGGCCAAGCGAACATTGGCCGAAGTGGGGCATCCTTGGGCAAGATGTCCCGGGGCACCACACCGGAAGCAGGTGCGAGGAGGGCTGCACGCATGGGCTTGGTCGACGTCCATGGGGACGACTGGCAGAAGCGGTGGCCCTAGGTGCCTGGGTCAGGGTAAGCCTGGTGTCAGCAATGGCCTCTGGGTCGGCTAAACGACAAGCAACCCAGCGAGAACCCCAACCAGGAGAAACCCGACAGCCGCTAATAACTGGTGTGGTCCCCAAGCAGCAAGACCAACCGAACGGACTCCTCGTTAGGAGGCCGTATATTGTGGGTCGGGATGCGAGGCGGAACCCGGAACGAGTCGAACAGGGTGTGATATCCACTCAGGTATAATACCCAGGGTGTGGACGCAACCTGCAATAGAATGGAGGGGAAGTGGGACAGGGTGAAGACAATCCCTAAGTCAAGCCAAAGCAGAAGCCTGAGATTAGACGAGGTAGAATCTACTGTACAAAGAGATTCTACCGTGTTTATATACACTACAAATAAATTAATGTGATCGTGATCAGTTCCTGTATAGCAACGTTAAGGAGCATTAATGTGTGATGCTCCTATCTCCTGTGTGTTATCACCATAGCGTCTGAGGGTTAGGAGGACCGATGGTGCGGGATTCCTAACCCTTAACCTCTTCCAATATCTTGGTCCCTAAAGCCTGTGATCGGGCTCCTGTATGTAGCGTCGGAGGGTTAGGGGAACCGACTGTGCGGGTTCCCTAACCCTTAATGTCTTCTCATGTCCAAGTCCTTTGAAACCCGCGATCGGGTTTCAACCGTGAGAAGGTCCCGTGGTCGTGTCATGAGAGTCCCACGACACAGATGTGTCTGTACTCAGTACAGACGTGTCGCGTGAAAAAATAGAACCCGGGCGATTCATGACACCTGGGCACCAGGGGAACAGTGGGGGGGAGGCCACCACAAGGGTGAACCACTGGCAGAAGTGGTGCAGGGATGCCGATGATTGACCGTCCTTGTTGAGGCTCTCTTATAGTCTCAGCTAAACCAGTCCCTCATGACATCCCAATTTGGGAACCCTGTCATGAGGGTCTGAGCTAAAGTGCGGCCTAGTAACCGTACCATTGCGCTATCAATTTTTGATGCGTTTTTCACATGGTATATTGAGCAAGGGCGGGTTTGCTGAGGTGGTAATGGCGATGTTAATCCCCGGGTCAAGGCCAGACTGGTACTTGGTGACCTTGACCAGCAAGTCAGCTATGCCAGCAACTTCAAACAGGTCTTTGAAGTTGTCAGTGTAGGTCCAGATGGCGCGGGACCCCATGTGGTAGCTTGCTGAATCCAACTTCAGGAGGGCGTGGTCCTGCTCTTTTTCCTCAACGAACCAGAGCTGGAAGTCGGCAACAAAGCCGGCCCAAGTTGGGAAGGGGAAGGGAGCCGACTGTCGCTCAGCTCATTTCTGAGCGGAGCCCTTCGCCATAAAAGACATGGTGAAGTGCACGGCTTTCTCTTCAGAGGTATGGCTGTTCTCGTCAAAGGCCTCCGGGATAAGCCGGGCGTATGTTCGGACAGTGTGGAGGAACAACTGGCTAAGGGATTGATCGCCGTCAAAAACAAATGGGGAGTTCAGTTTTAATACTGATTTTGCAGCTGGGTGTATGTTGGCGAATAATCCTGAACTGCTGGTCGAAGGTGGAACACCAGGGTTCGAGGCAGTATGAGGTGCAGTGTTGGAGAGGTTTTCTACAAGGCCGGTGAGGCAGAGGAGTGTGCCTTCAATGTTACCAAGGCGGATGAAGGTGTCCTCATTGGCATTAGCGCTGGATGATGGATCGGTGTTCAGGTTGGCTATCTGGACATCAACAGCAGGGGGAGGAGGGGTCAAGATTCAGAGCAAGAGAGGCTGGAGCACTGTTGTAGTCCAAGTCCGAGTCTGCATCTGCGCCAAACTTCGCAATCTTGACCGGTTAATCCCTTGGATCCTTTCTTCTGCTGTAAAGGCAACCTCGAGGCTCGGCAGAAGCTCTGAGACTAGTGAAGGAAATCCAAAGCTTAATTGACAGTACTAATACAATAGTGGGAATAATACACACCTAGCAAGGGAAATCCAAAGAGAAGAAGAAAAGATAAGGATTCCCACACTAGGTGAAGCTTTATAAGGTAAAGTACAGCTAGCCAATAGCACATGTCCGGAGTGATTGACAATACTCCTGGGCCTGGCCGCATAACACATGCCAGTGCGACTGGACTTTGGCATAGGCAATGCCTAAGCTGGAGCCTGGAAAAGATAAGCCGGGAAGGCCGGTGGTCGGCCGAGTGGGGGGACAGCGGAAAGCGAGGGTTCCCCTGACAGACCGCTTTGACATGTGCTCACTTGTTAACCCCAAGCAATCACCCTACCTCAACTACTGTACAATTTCGATCAATTCGGCGGTCACACGTCACGCACCCTCTGTGCCGCGACAAATTTTGGTCTCGGTCACCCATCATGGCGCCCAGTGCCGAATATAAATTCTGTGACATCAGCCAAATATTCCTTGGAGGTGCAAAAAAGGCGAATTTTTGGAGATGTCATCAAGGGGCTCCCGAGATAAGAAATTTCCTAATATGGGGGAGGGGGGGGGTCCCTCTGGGTCGCAAAAAAAAAAATTCATACCAAATTTTATAACTCGGGTTTGGGGTATTTTCCAGCTAGAATTTGAGTTTTGAGCACTTTTGATTTTTCCCCTCTAACAATGGAAGTAAAGGATAAGTTCGCTCTGTGTGGCACTGTTGATTCGCGGGGATATAGCTGTCAGATCAAATTTTTTCAATTCAATCCCCACCAAATCCTCATGTCACCATCCACGGACATGTCCAAGAAGCCGTCAGGCTTAAAAAAGCACCTATCAACCGTGAGTCTTCTATTGTACCCCTATCTCCGACCATGGACTCACGCCTTGGCAGTTTTCACTCTCATTGCGGCATTCTAGGTCACCCGCACCAAGCGACGAAGCAAACGAGCCTGAGCCTGGTCCAGAGCGTGACCCCACTCGTCTCACACCTAACACCGTCTGGGAGTGTCATAAGTGCGGGAAGGCCGTCAAGGTCGGCCTTGTAGGCCAATCCAATTACGACGTGCATGTAGACTCGAAAGACTGCGTAAAGGAGGTCGTGAGGCTCAAAAAAACGGCGATGCTCAGCAAAAGAGCGCGGGGGTTCTTCAAGCCGGCCACCAAAAGTGTCGCTCCAACAGTTCCAACTCCACCCCTCATCCATCCACATGTTCTGCTAGGTTATCCACACACGCTTTCTCCAACGTAAGTCAATAACTTGAATATTGGAGGTAACGTTCTCACTGTCTTCAATATAACAGTAGCGAGAGGACCCCGAGTCCCGTGTTAGACAAGGCAAGCCTCGAATTTCAAGCGCCTTCTTCAATGTGCGACAGAAATGTGAATATTGGATGCAATTGCTCACTACTTTGGTATAGAATCGAGAGGACTCCGAGTCCGGCTTTGGACCAGATTTCTAGTGGTTTGGCTTCGCCCGTAGAGCCCATGCATTCCATTTGCCCCGGAATTCGACTCACCTTCCCCCCGGCCAAAATCAGCACACCAGCTACCCCTTCGGACTTCATGCGTATTTCACCCTTCCCTGGAACTACTTTTCAGAAGGGGAACATTTTTTCCTACGTTCCAACAAGTGTCTGCAGCGCATCCTCGGTGACGAACCTCGTTTATGCCGGCCTTGCGATGTACTCAATCGACGGGATGATTTCTTGGCTGGAATTCACGACCGAATCGCTTCCGGCATAAACGAGAATACACCATTAAAATTCTTTCCTTTTGGCAGCCTCATTGAACGGATCCGGAAGAAGGACGACCAGCTCCAGGCCATGCGTCTTACGAAGCTCAACGATACTCGGATGCTTGCCGGAAAAATCGCTGAGCTGGATCTTCACAAACAGCTCATGATGGCCATTGCTACGAGTGATGAGCGCCGCATCTCCCAGCTTATTCGCGCCGGGCTTAATAACGGCGAGAGTATTGGGGTGATGCTTGAACGGTTTTATCGGGCCTGTGTCGACGTTCACCGGGAGGGACCCAAATACAATCTAAAGGGTTTCACACAGGACGATTACATGGTTGGGCTTTGTGTTTTGCGACTCGGCGGCGCTCGTTTGGGATATCTTACATCGCGCCCTCGGTCTTCCTGGTCTAACTACGCTACGAAAGCATTCGGTGATTAAGCCACTTCGGGCATCTCCGGCAATGCCTACAATTGCAGAGATTGAGGCCAATATTGATGCGTACACTGTGGGAGAGGAAATACCTGCTGGTCCCCCTGAAATTGTCCATCGTGTCATGATGTTGGACGAAATTGTGGTGGAGAAGCGCGCGCGCTATGACGACAAAACAAACAAGATTCTCGGTGCATGTCGGGAGCATGGCGCCATAGAAGGCGTGGACGACGCGGCTACATTTTTCAAACACGTGAATAATGGCGAAGTCCATTTGGCCAGTGAGGTGAGCAGCCAATAAACTGAGAGTGGCAATAATCTCATTTAATATGGATGCAGGCAACGGTCGCAGCCCTTGGGTCCCTTGGTCGCAAGCCACAGGTGTACAACCCGCGCCCGGTGTGCATTTCGGGCACTTGTAAAACTGAGAAGGGCCCTCAGCATGCCGCCTTCTTGCGCAAATTACTCGATGCCACTGACAATCACAAGGTCCACGGCAATATTGTTTACCGAACGATTAGTGTCGCCTCCGATGGCGAGGCGAAACGCGGACTGGCCTTGGCCCTGGAATTCATGAAATACCAACTTGCACCGACCTCACCCATTTATCCGCTCCTTCATCCGCTCGAATTCATGAATTTCAATGTCAGACCAGATGATATCACACCCGACAAGGATTATCGCCATGTTATCAAGGCGCTGCGCTCGCTTCTCATGCGCCAAATGGGTGTTAATCTCCTTGGCTTCGACATTGTGCCTGCAGTTGTAACACAGCATCTCCGTGACACTGGACTCAGTGAGGAGCGTATTCGCTCCCTGCTCAACCCAAATGATCGACAGGATGTGGATCTTACTTATGGGTTACTCAAGGAAATCTGGTGCCTCCCCCCGGAGGCAGTACCGACAGCGTCACCTACTTATATCCGTGCGCGTGGTGCTCTCTACATTTTTGGGCGACTAGCATACCATCTTTTGATGCCCTACATCTATCTCAACCTTTCCCTTCGTGAACAACTCACTCACCTCAGCATGGCCGCCCATTTTCTTTTGGTTCTCTTCACAACGGATGGTGCGGGTACCGAGTTCATGGCGAACCAGACATTCGTGAACATCATGGTGATGATCAAGAATGCCTTTTTCTGTGTTGCAAAGGCCAAGATCAATATTCCTGACTCGGAATTCTTCTTGATTTTATTGGGGACCGACCGGCTCGAAAAGCTCTTTGGATTGATTTGCACTGCGGTGGGAACCGACTCCAATTTCGATATCCTACAACTCACTGGTCGCGCATCGAATTTGACAGAGGTTTACATCATCCTCGGTCTCAAACCTCATTGGGATCGAGGTCCACGTCGCCTCAAGCTCCCCGCGGTCATCAATGAGCGAGGGGATGTCTCGAGCAAGGCAGATCACATTTCCCCAGCTTCATGGATTGGCGACCTTCATGTCGCTGATGTTGTTCTGCAGACCTGCTGGATTTCTGGCCGCATCAAGGTCAAACAGATGATTGCGACGGCACGAGAGCAGTTCCAGAAGTGCGCCCGCGTCCCCAGTTTCGATATGCTCTCCCCATTCGGTGAACTTCTTGTGGGAAAGCTGGACGCGGAGACAGCCTTTGAAATCGACGCCGATTTGCTCTCCCGGGCCGCTCCCCAGCCGCAGGTTGAGCTGGCGCATCCCTCGGAGTCAGTTGAAATTCCAGGTCTCGAAGATGATATTGTAGAAGACTTCGAAGACGTGCTGGCGATTCATGAACATCCAGCCCAAACACGCAAGTATAGCCCTCACATCCTTGTCGAGGGTAAACTGGTTTCGAAGGCGAGCATTTTGAAGGACCTCATGCAAAACCGTGCTCCGCGTCTCTCTACCGATCGAACGAAGCGAGTGGCTGGGATACCTGCATTTGCCAATCAATCTCCGAGCCATCACATTTCATTTGACAATCCCACCGGGGCACCATCTCTCTGAGTCGGAAATCCTATTGTGACCATCATCCAATGCGACGGCGAGTATTTCCTCGCAGTTGGGCAGGTCAACACCATCATTTTAGGCTCACGTGCGATGGACTCGATCGTTCTAGATCTTTTGCCGGACTGTGGAACGAAAATATCTTATCAAATCTTCGAGCTGCTTCCAGTGGATTCTGCCGACGAACCTAACGGCGAGTATGACTGGCAGTGGTCCCTTGACTCCGAGTCTGGCACTATTCGTCATATTCCAGAATTAATTTATCCCCTCAATCCGACAGTTTCGAATCGAGTACCTAGAAAGCCAACGTACCTCTTTTCGAGCGATATTCTCATTACGGTGGCAGCCAATTTGAATGGCAATGTGACTGACTATGACGCTGTCCCCGAAATGGAACGGTCAGTAACATTCCCATATCGACACCGAGGCGAGTTCCTTATGTCCCACCTTTTGCTTCCATTTAACATGTCCGGCAGGGAAGGCGTGTTTCCATGTCCAGCCGAACGTCACCGGCACTGGGCACGGTCAATTCGGTTTCCGTTCTGCGCAGTCGGCATTTGAATGCACCAAGTGCTACCCTGCCGTCCCGATCCAAACAACAACTTACCAATGTGTTTTGGAACACAACGGCGCTCACATTTTGTTCGATGAATCGCTAATGGCTGCAGATCAACCGTGCGGATTATGCCTGCGCCCCTTTCCCATGTGCATATTTGCTTTCCAAAAACGAGCCGGCTCCGCAGCTGCTCGTCAAATCGACTGGGAGACTTCGACATGTCTTAATCCGCTTAAATTCCAGATGGCTGCAGCGATGAAATCAACGGAGGGCAGTCCTTGCACCAATTATCTTCTACAATGTCCACTTCAATGTGGCATGGTCGTTTGGACGTACAATCTCCCAGCGCACTACAAGTCCTCTCACAAGCTCAAATCTACGGACAATCTGCCTGTTTTCTATAAGATGGCGGACTTGGAGATGGAAAGAATGAAGACCATCTGGGAAACCCGTCAAAACTATCCAACCAAGCGAGCGACCACAAACAAAAAGAAGGCCAAAGCAGCGCTACGGATTTCTGATGCCCACCGATCCATTATGGCTATGCGGTGAGTGAAAGAGTTTATAGTGCAGTTTTCTCGCTCAGTATCGAATACAATAGACGTTTAGAGGAAGAGAATCCCGCCAGAATCCGTCCGCATGTACAGAGCGAGGACGATGAGCCTTCGGATCATGCTTCGCGCATACCCACCCGTCGCGCGCATCGTGCAGTTGTACAAGACTCGGACTCCGAGAGCTACGATGGTCATTCTGAGACATCTGTTAACGCTCACCCAGTTAAACTCGAGGCCAGTGATCCTCCTCATTTAATGGGGTCCTGGGACTGGAATGTGGATGGTGGCTTTGACGAGCTCGAATATTATGACGAGCCAGTTTCCATCCCTGCGATCCAACCTTTGGAGGACGATGACCTTGACAGACAGCTTATCAGTGTCCTCGCCCCCAGCGTGGATAACTTGCCAGCTAGCAGGGAATCTTCCGAGGTGCAATTGTCTGCTCCAGTTCTTCCCTCCCCACCAGTGACGACTCATGCATTGGAGATGAATTCCACGGACGTTGCTTCTGCTCCGACTGCGGGAGAAATATACTCGGTGGATTCCGATGTGACGGTGGACCGGTCCCGGGGGCGCCCAGCTAGGAAGAAAAGAAAGGCTGCTCAAGATGTCGAATGTATATGTGGCAAGGAGGTGACACTAACCGAGCGCGAATGTCCGCAGTCCAGTGCGCCCGGGCTGGGTGTGAAACTATTTGGGTACGCTTTTGATTTCAGTCTTTGACTATGTTTACAATTTCTTAGTTCCACGTTGAATGTGTGCCTGCGGATATTTGAAAAGGGTGGGTTTGCAAACCATGTGCAAATTCCAAAAAGCGAAGATAGATCATGCTTGCTTAGTGCTTACGCTCAATTATTTTATCTTATTGGAGAAGTCAACTAGCCTTCGAAAAAAAATTCCGAAGGCCCGGGGCCAGCAGTAGGGCTTTTCACTGTACGTACCGTATACGGTACGGAGAGTGGGACCCTTGTATGGTACGGATACGGCTATGGCACGACAATTTCGTGAAATTCCGTCCGTAATACGGTACGGCACGGCTCAAGGCGACAGCTGTCAATTTTGTCCAGTTCCCGGCTGTGACATGACAGAATCACTTCGGCTGACTGCAGGAAGCTTGCCTTGCCATCGGCAATGCCATCCTAAAGGTCAGGGCTGCCCACGGCACATA